>JAQNBH010000017.1:35248107-35735780 GCA_028752905.1 Cladorhizidae sp. MBARI D1340-BT2
AATTAACAAACCCAATTAAAATTCTCAAATTCATGGGGGTCTTGTGTTTTTAAGTCACATGCCACATGCATGGTGGCTGCCGCCATATTTAGAGCACGGGCAATAATCATTCTGTATTATACTGCTGGAAGTTTTTCAGGGCTTTTTGTATGCATGGAGATTCGTTGTGGGTGCGATTTAGAAGCTATGAATAATGGCTGACTTCTATGAAGAAACTACGAATCATAATAGCTCATTACGGGTTATGAATAATGCACCGCTTATTAAGAATAATAATTAAGAGTTATGAATAATATGCAGCTTATTAAGAGGCTATGAATAATAGTTGGCATATTAAGAATACCTGCAAGATGCCATGTTCGGCCGCTCTCAGTTTCCATAGCAACAGGAGCCCTGACCATTGGATTCTGGAAGTGTGACCTTTGCTTATTAAGAAGCTATGAATAATAGAATTATAAATATACAGCATGACTCTAATAAGTGGTAGCTGAAGGAAGGATTAATCCATGGCTGAGACACTGTATAATAACAGGATAATACAGAGATGAACTCCACTTATCCATGGCTGAGACACTGTATAATAACAGGATAATACAGAGATGAACTCCACTTATCCATGGCTGAGACACTGCATAATAACATAGGATAATACAGAGATGAACTCCACTTATCCATGGCTGAGACACTGTATAATAACATAGGATAATACAGAGATGAACTCCACTTATCCATGGTTGAGACACTGTATAATAACAGGATAATACAGAGATGAACTCCACTTATCCATGGCTGAGACACTGTATAATAACAGGATAATACAGAGATGAACTCCACTTATCCATGGCTGAGACACTGTATAATATATAATAACATAGGATAATACAGAGATGAACTCCACTTATCCATGGCTGAGACACTGTATAATAGCATAGGATAATACTGAGATGAACTCCACTTATCCATGGCTGAGACACTGTATAATAGCACAGAGATGAACTCCAGTTATCCATGGCTGAGACACTGTATAATAACACAGGATAATACTGAGATGAACTCCACTTATCCATGGTTGAGATACTGCATAATAACATAGGATAATACAGAGATGAACTCACTTATCCATGGCTGAGACACTGCATAATAACATAGGATAACACAGAGATGAACTCCACTTATCCATGGCTGAGACACTGTATAATAACATAGGATAATACAGAGATGAACTCCACTTATCCATGGTTGAGACACTGTATAATAACATAGGATAATACAGAGATGATCCACTTATCCATGGCTGAGACACTGTATAATAACATAGGATAACACAGAGATGAACTCCACTTATCCATGGCTGAGACACTGTATAATAACATGATAATACAGAGATGAACTCCACTTATCCATGGCTGAGATACTGTATAATAACATAGGATAATACAGAGATGAACTCCACTTATCCATGGTTGAGACACTGTATAATAACAGGATAATACAGAGATGGACTCCACTTATCCATGGCTGAGACACTGTATAATAACAGGATAATACAGAGATGAACTCCACTTATCCATGGCTGAGACACTGTATAATAGCATAGGATAATACAGAGATGAACTCCACTTATCCATGGCTGAGACACTGTATAATAACATAGGATAACACAGAGATGTCCACTTATCCATGGCTGAGACACTGTATAATAACATAGGATAATACAGAGATGAACTCCACTTATCCATGGCTGAGACACTGTATAATAACAGGATAATACAGAGATGAACTCCACTTATCCATGGCTGAGACACTGTATAATAACATGGATAATACAGAGATGAACTCCACTTATCCATGGCTGAGACACTGTATAATAGCACAGAGATGAACTCCAGTTATCCATGGCTGAGACACTGTATAATAGCATAGGATAATACAGAGATGAACTCCACTTATCCATGGCTGAGACACTGTATAATAACATAGGATAACACAGAGATGTCCACTTATCCATGGCTGAGACACTGTATAATAACATAGGATAATACAGAGATGAACTCCACTTATCCATGGCTGAGACACTGTATAATAACAGGATAATACAGAGATGAACTCCACTTATCCATGGCTGAGACACTGTATAATAACATGGATAATACAGAGATGAACTCCACTTATCCATGGCTGAGACACTGTATAATAGCACAGAGATGAACTCCAGTTATCCATGGCTGAGACACTGTATAATAACACAGGATAATACTGAGATGAACTCCACTTATCCATGGCTGAGACACTGTATAATAGCATAGGATAATACAGAGATGAACTCCAGTTATCCATGGCTGAGACACTGTATAATAACACAGGATAATACTGAGATGAACTCCACTTATCCATGGTTGAGATACTGCATAATAACATAGGATAATACAGAGATGAACTCACTTATCCATGGCTGAGACACTGCATAATAACATAGGATAACACAGAGATGAACTCCACTTATCCATGGCTGAGACACTGTATAATAGCATAGGATAACAGAGATGAACTCCACTTATCCATGGCTGAGACACTGTATAATAGCATAGGATAATACTGAGATGAACTCCACTTATCCATGGCTGAGACACTGTATAATAGCATAGGATAATACAGAGATGAACTCCAGTTATCCATGGCTGAGACACTGTATAATAACACAGGATAATACTGAGATGAACTCCACTTATCCATGGTTGAGATACTGCATAATAACATAGGATAATACAGAGATGAACTCACTTATCCATGGCTGAGACACTGCATAATAACATAGGATAACACAGAGATGAACTCCACTTATCCATGGTTGAGACACTGTATAATAGCATAGGATAATACAGAGATGAACTCCACTTATCCATGGCTGAGACACTGCATAATAACATAGGATAATACAGAGATGAACTCCACTTATCCATGGTTGAGACACTGTATAATAGCATAGGATAATACAGAGATGAACTCCACTTATCCATGGTTGAGACACTGTATAATAGCATAGGATAATACTGAGATGAACTCCACTTATCCATGGTTGAGATACTGCATAATAACATAGGATAATACAGAGATGAACTCACTTATCCATGGTTGAGATATGCATAATAACATAGGATAATACAGAGATGAACTCACTTATCCATGGTTGAGACACTGTATAATAACATGTAGGATAATACAGAGATGAACTCCACTTATCCATGGCTGAGACACTGTATAATAACACAGGATAATACAAAGATGAACTCCACTTATCCATGGTTGAGACACTGTATAATAACATGTAGGATAATACAAAGATGAACTCCACTTATCCATGGCTGAGACACTGCATAATAACATAGGATAATATAGAGATGAACTCCACTTATCCATGGCTGAGACACTGTATAATATAGGATAATACAGAGATGAACTCCACTTATCCATGGCTGAGACACTGTATAATAACATAGGATAATACAGAGATGAACTCCACTTATCCATGGTTGAGACACTGCATAATACAGAGATGAACTCCACTTATCCATGGCTGAGACACTGTATAATAACATAGGATAATACAGAGATGAACTCCACTTATCGATGGCTGAGACACTGTATAATAGAATAGGAGATGATTATGCATGGTTGAGACACTGTGTAATAACACAGAGATCAATGAAAAATAAAGTTTTAACTGTAATGTGGTTTTAACTGTAATGTGTAATTTTTTTAATAGTAGTAGACACATATATATATTATAATATATATATATTTCCATATACTATTTAAATAAGGCCAGGTTCATGAAAGTTGACTCCACTTATCCATGGCTGAGACACTGTATAATAGAATAGGAGATGATTATGCATGGCTGAGACACTGTGTAATAACACAGAGATCAATGAAAAATAAAATTTGTTTTAACTGTAATTGTGTAATATCTTTAATAGTAGTAGACATTATATATATATATATATATATATATAATATAATATATATATATATATTTCCATATACTATTTAAATAAGGCCAGGTTCATGAAAGTTGACTCCACTTACAGTGTTCCCCTTCATTATGAGTGGGAATTGATCGGTCCATTGCACTGTTTTTTGTTATGCTCTAGGAATATGAGCAGTTAATGATGACCCAGTTGTATATGGCTCCTTTGGTGTAGTGGGTAGGACCTATGGCTGGCCTCCATTCTGAGGTGCACCCTCTCAGGCTTGGATTCTGAGGTGCTCTCGGTGTATTGATGTCATGGCTCCAGACAACTGGGCTGAGGGAGTAAGACACCTGGCTGGTCTCCATTCTGAAGTGCCTATAACTCTCCTTTTTTGGCCTTGTTGACCCCCTCTCTGTTGTGGAGAGCTTTAGATAACCCACACAGTGAACCGTGGGATGTAGTTGTGGTTTGTAGAGATCTGTGCAGGAATAATCTTGCACAATATTGATGTGATTGTGCAAGGTTTTGTAACTCAGTTAGTCGTGTTGTGTTGGGTGTGTGTACACACAGCTGTTCAAGTGTGATGACTCCTCTTAATGTTTCAAGTTCTTCCCCAGTGTGTAAATCTGGGATAGAGAGCTGGACTTGCCTTGTCAATGATGTTCCTGCACTTCCATCTCTCTCTACTCTTGCACTAATTATTGGATTGAGGTGTGTTTAATAAGAAGGTTTGGGCTCAATTATGGAGCAGTTAGCCAAGTGGAGATAATAAGCTGGAGATAATAAGCTGGGGTGGTTGGGTGGTGGTTGATGATGATAATTATAATAAGGAGGAGGATATGACCATTGCCATAGTAACCCAAAACAGCACATCATTAGTTAATTAGCTAGTAATGAGTGTGAGCAGGAGGCTGGTGGCAGGACCAGTGAAGCAGTTTCCCCCCCCCCCCCCCCTCCCCCCCCTGGTTGGATAGAGCATACCTTGTTCCCGCTCACTGAAGTTTATTCCATAGCTCTATATAATACACATAATTTTTTTAGTGTTGACTAGTGTGGAGGTGTGAACGAGCGTGGAACATGTTCCAGTGATCCAGTGCCGACAGACAATACTGAACTGATGGATTCTTCTCTCCCTCCAACCACCTCCTATAGCAAGCCTAGCGTAGTCATAGTTACTGTTACCTGTGTGGGTGGGTGTAAGCACTACTGATTGTTTCTTGCTGGTGACATCACCCTCCCTTGCCTAATTAGTCATGTTCTAGCACCTAATGAATACACTCATTTTAGAGTAAGGCCTCCTCTTAATTAATAATAATGGCTAGCACTTTCAAATCAGTAACCACAACTACAGCCAGTTCATGCGGAGATATCCCACTTTGGCTGCAGCATAGTTATACCTATGCAGTATCTAAAGAGAGCACACAGAGAGACCTATCATTTGAGCTATATATCAAGTCCACAAAGTAAAGTGTGCAGAATCTATGGAGCTCCTAAGTGGTGACCACACGTTTTGCATTATATAATTTAGTTAGTCTCTCCCCACCTTCATAC
The DNA here is from genome assembly GCA_028752905.1 of Cladorhizidae sp. MBARI D1340-BT2. NCBI lineage: Eukaryota > Metazoa > Porifera > Demospongiae > Poecilosclerida > Cladorhizidae > Cladorhizidae sp. MBARI D1340-BT2. Next base: position 35,253,630 of record JAQNBH010000017.1, read on the forward strand.
GAACATAAGTGACTAATAAAACATGTTTGCAAAACCAACAACAAAGGCTCTGGCCTCGAGTGCTCGCACTGCTCTAGCAATCACAGTAGTTATAGCCACTCAAGACTTGATGCTGGAAAGTAGCATTCGTAACGGAGTATGTGGAGTGATTTCACTTCACATTCGAGCCGGCAGTTCCAAAAGATAAACATGTATGGCAAGAAAAAACCCAACTAATCTTGCATTGCACTGCATTTTGGCAGGGAGATCGGAGCCCAGTGTGATGTGTGCAAAGATGTGGTACTTTATAATAAGCTTTCAGACCCTCTCCCATCCTTAATTAAGTGAATTCTTCAAGAAGAAAGCCATCCTTCTAACAGCTGAACAAACTGGGCCAGCGGAAAGGCAGACGAAGAAGCTAGCAAATTTGGGGAGGCAGTGCTGGATAGTTCTACCGGAGGCCGGAGAAGGAAGGCTACATCAGCACTTGAGGTCACAAGAACCTTTCAAGTCGTCCTGGTATTACAAGAAGAGTTTTTCCTTGGGCAGGAGTCACTGATGCAGTATCTACTCCGCTGCGCGAAATATCTCTATCTAATGAAGAGGATGGACCGACATCACATCAGATTCAGATTTGCATGAAGTAATTATATAATCAGTGATGACTGGCACTCATCATGTGAAGCTCAATCATTATATGCATATATATATGTATATTCACAGTGTGAGATAGTTCCAGTTTGGATCATTCATTTCCTGTTTCTCTGAATTGGCTGTAGTGTGGTTACTGATTAGAAAGTGCCAGCCATTATTATTAAGAGGAAGCCTTATCATTAGGTACCACACCATGACTAATTAGGCAAGGGATAGTGTTGCGTCAGCAAGAAATAATCAGTAGGGCTTATACCTACGCACACAGGTAACAGTGCTATGGCTACATAGGAGGTTGGTGAGGGAGAAGAATCCATCAGTTCAGTATAGCCTGTCGGCACTGGATCACTGGAACATGTTCCATGCTGATTCACACCTTCACACTAGTTTAAAAAAATAAAAAATAAAAATTGAGGTCAACCCCTACCTTTTATGTAAAACACAGATGTACGAATTCATGACAAACAGAATTGCATAATTACATTGACTTTCCAACCTCACTGCCTGCACATCAGCCCCCTCCACCTTACAACATTAGATCATACCACCCCCTCAACCTTACTATCATTTTCCCTCGTACTCAGTCTTTTAATGTATCTTTTTTCCCTTCTGTCATTCGTAAGTGGAATGCTCTTCCGAACAATATTACGGAATCCCGTTCTCTTAGCTTATTTAAACATTACATACAAACAATTTCATAACATTCATAATGTATTTCATGTGTTGTGTGTATTGTGTGCTCTTTGCATTAGCCAGTGGCTGCTATTGAGCATGTTTTTGGAATAAAAAAATAAAATAAAAAATAAATAAAAAAAGTTTTTTTTAAACCCATATCCATGAACCCTTGAATTAGCATGAACTTTTGGTTCCAAGATTTTATTTTGAAGGTATTTTCAAACCCAAACGCATGAATTTTCGTGTAAGTGACCATAACTCCAAAGACTGTAGAATTAGAGAATAGCTGCGCTTGCATTGGAATTAGAGGCTATTTTGAGCCGGCCAAATACCTCCACACACTGCTAGAGACGTGAATGGCTATTGGCTGACCCAGAGTTCTCTTGCCATCAGCATAGAAACAATGGAGGTTATGTAATCACTTCTAAGGACAGTCAACCCTGGACATTAATACTTCCAGAAGACACTTGAAGTGTGCGGCCTAGAAGCAAGTAATGGAGGGCAATGGCAATGGGCACCTTCTCTGTGTTAAAGCAGGTCTATAAATAGGCCCTCACCTCATTAGGCCTGCCTGCCTTGTGGTGTGAGGTTGGGGTGGACCTACTTCACACTGTCTGTTGTTTCGCTGGTGTGTGTGCGTGTGGGGGGGGGGGGAGTCTTTTGGGTTAACCTCACTGGATTCTGACGAGACAAAACCCAAAAGACTGTGGTTTCAGCTGAGTGAGTCATCCCCATAGCCTCTCACCAACCAACTTGTGTGTGTGTACCTTTGCATGGTCACATTCACTGTCTCTACAGTCACTCAAGCATTGCTGTCTTCTCTAGCTTTCCAGCTGACATGTCCACCTTGTCTCAGCCTGTCTCGGTAATGGATATTAAGTTGACACAGCTTGGGGTACTGCACGTCTATGGCTATGCATCTATGCTCTCTCCTAGTACACTCGGTGCGATGTTTTATTGATGTTTCTCGTGGGAGGGGAGGAGCTTTCATATCAGTTAGGGATTTCCTGCTCTCTCTCTCTTTATCTTCCTTCGTAAATCTGGACAAGACTTGTTGTTTTCTTCCGCTCCTCCTCTGTTGGTCTGGGCTCCCTTACTGTCCCCTCGTCAAATGTTCCTCACATTTCTCTCGCCTCTCTAAGCCTGGAGTTAAGAGTCCAGTGCCTCTCTAAGCCTGGAGTTAGAGTCCAGTGCCTCTCTAAGCCTGGAGTTAGAGTCCAGTGCCTCTCTAAGCCTGGAGTTAATTAAAGTCCAGTGTCTCTCTAAGCCTGGAGTTAGAGTCCAGTGCCTCTCTAAGCCTGGAGTTAGAGTCCAGTGCCTCTCTAAGCCTGGAGTTAGAGTCCAGTGCCTCTCTAAGCCTGGAGTTAGAGTCCAGTGCCTCTTTAAAAGCCTGGAGTTAGAGTCCAGTGCCTCTTTAAAAGCCTGGAGTTAGAGTCCAGTGCCTCTCTAAGCCTGGAGTTAGAGTCCAGTGCCTCTCTAAGCCTGGAGTTAAGAGTCCAGTGCTCTAAGCCTGGAGTTAGATTCCAGGGCCTCTTTAAAAGCCTGGCGTTAAGAGTCCAGTGCCTCTCTAAGACTGGGTGCCTCTCTAAGCCTGGAGTTAGAGTCTAGTGCCTCTCTAAGCCTGGAGTTAAGAGTCCATAAGCCTGGAGTTAGAGTCCAGTGCCTCTTTAAAAGCCTGGAGTTAAGAGTCAGTGCCTCTCTAAGCCTGGAGTTAAAGTCCAGTGCCTCTCTAAGCCTGGAGTTAGAGTCCAGTGCCTCTCTAAGACTGGGTGCCTCTCTAAGACTGGAGTGAGTCCAGTGCCTCTCTAAGCCTGGAGTTAAGAGTCCAGTGCCTCTCTAAGCCTGGAGTTAGAGTCCAGTGCCTCTCTAAGCCTGGAGTAAGAGTCCAGTGCCTCTCTAAGCCTGGAGTTAGAGTCCAGTGCCTCTCTAAGCCTGGAGTTAGAGTCCAGTGCCTCTCTAAGCCTGGAGTAAGAGTCCAGTGCCTCTCTAAGCCTGTAGTTAGAGTCCAGTGCCTCTCTAAGCCTGGAGTTAGAGTCCAGTGCCTCTCTAAGCCTGGAGTTGGAGTCCAGTGCCTCTCGTACTTGGTTCAGAACAAAGAATGCCTCTCTACATGACAATGCACTTGGGTATAGCTGACTGGGCTGGGCTGAGTGCCTGGAGGCTCGATGGTGGTGAGCTTATTGTCAGGTGGTTGTTGGCAACACTGCAGCTGCAGCAGGTGCTTGCAGGTTGTGTTTGACCACAACATTATGTTGTTGTGCCTGTAGGGGCTTGCAGGTAAATATCTTGAAACCTTATCTCTTTGTGCTGGCTAATCTTTCAAAATCCTGGCTGATGTGGTCTGTGGTCTGCTAACAAACATGTTTTTTCCCAGTTTGTTGGTATGCAGCCTGTGTAAGTGGGGGGGGGGGGAGACCATCAACCCTCTATTTTATTATTTAATCAAGCCTCACTCTGGATACATGTTTATGGTGTATGTGTACATGACCATGTCTAGCCACACCCACATGTACTTCATGATTGAGTTACAGGCAATTTCAGAGTTTCGGGCATCTCTTGACTGCCCTGAGACTGGACAAGTGGGAGTCCATACATATATTTATCCCCTGGAGTCCTCTCAGCTTCCTTTATTCCATATACACTTCTCTGAAGCACCAACAGATCCCTTGTGAAACACTGGTGTGCATTCATTGGAAAGGAACAGCTCTAGCTTCAGAGCCTGCAAGTTCTCCTAAATTAAATTAAAGCGTCTTCTTGTGGCCTATTGGAGGAGGGGGGGGAGGAGTCTAATATATTAGGAGTCTAATATATTGGGGCCTATTCTCGGATACAAAAGTGCATTAAAATCCACCACAAAAAAATTATAAAAATGTATGTAACAGTACAGTATACATAACAGAAAGTATGCAGCGGGAGGGCAGAGAGGAGGCGAGGGGAGGGAGTGGAGGCTGGCGGAGGTAGAGAGAGGAGGACAGGGGAGGACATAAGATATGGAACACCGGGAACAGCAGCACTCGACCATCATCCCTTATTATATCATCATAACCACACCCACCCACCCCAGCTTATTATCTCCACTCATCTGAAGTGATTGCATCTGGCTGTTGTCAAGCTATTCTTGGCAAGAAGACCTTCCTCTCACCACTCATTAATTTGTGTACTCACTCACCTTGCAAACCAGGCGACGTGGTAAAAACAAACCGACAGGGGGAGAGGGACAGAGGAGGACATGGGGAGGGGGACAGAGGAGTGGGGAAGAGAGTAGGACAGGGGGAGGTGAAGAGAGTAGGACAGAGGGAGGGGACAGGGGGAGGTGAAGAGAGTAGGACAGGGGGAGGGGGACAGGGGGAGGGAAGAGAGGAGGACAGGGGGAGGGGGACAAAGGAGGGAAGAGAGTAGGACTGGGAGGGGGGAGAGAGGAGGACAGAGAGTAGGACAGGGGGAGGAGGACAGAGAGTAGGACAGGGGGAGGGAAGAGAGTAGGACAGGGGAGGGAGACAGAGGAGGAGGACTGGGAGGGGGGGAGAGAGGAGGACAGAGAGTAGGACAGGGGGGAGGACAGAGAGTAGGACAGGGGGAGGACAGGGGGGAGGACAGAGAGTAGGACAGGGGGAGGTGAAGAGAGTAGGACAGGGGGAGGTGAAGAGAGTAGGACAGGGGGAGGGGGACAGAGAGTAGGACGGGGGAGGACAGAGAGTAGGACAGGGGGAGGACAGAGAGTAGGACAGGGGGAGCAGAGAGAGTAGGACAGGGGGAGCAGAGAGAGAGTAGGACAGGGGGAGCAGAGAGAGAGTAGGACAGGGGGAGCAGAGAGAGAGTAGGACAGGGGGAGCAGAGAGAGAGTAGGACAGGGGGAGCAGAGAGAGAGTAGGACAGGGGGAGCAGAGAGAGAGTAGGACAGGGGGAGCAGAGAGAGAGTAGGACAGGGGGAGTAGAGAGAGAGTAGGACAGGGGGAGCAGAGAGAGAGTAGGACAGGGGGAGCAGAGAGAGAGTAGGACAGGGGGAGCAGAGAGAGAGTAGGACAGGGGGAGCAGAGAGAGTAGGACAGGGGGAGCAGAGAGAGAGTAGGACAGCGGGAGCAGAGAGAGAGTAGGACAAGGGGAGCAGAGAGAGAGTAGGACAGGGGGAGCAGAGAGAGAGTAGGACAGGGGGAGCAGAGAGAGAGTAGGACAGGGGGAGCAGAGAGAGAGTAGGACAGGGGGAGCAGAGAGAGAGTAGGACAGGGGGAGTAGAGAGAGAGTAGGACAGAGGGAGCAGAGAGAGAGTAGGACAGGGGGAGCAGAGAGAGAGTAGGACAGGGGGAGCAGAGAGAGAGTAGGACAGGGGGAGCAGAGAGAGAGTAGGACAGGGGGAGCAGAGAGAGAGTAGGACAGGGGGAGCAGAGAGAGAGTAGGACAGGGGGAGCAGAGAGAGAGTAGGACAGGGGGAGCAGAGAGAGTAGGACAGAGGGAGCAGAGAGAGAGTAGGACAGGTGGAGCAGAGAGAGAGTAGGACAGGGGGAGCAGAGAGAGAGTAGGACAGGGGGAGCAGAGAGAGAGTAGGACAGGGGGAGCAGAGAGAGAGTAGGACAGGGGGAGCAGAGAGAGAGTAGGACAGGGGGAGCAGAGAGAGAGTAGGACAGGGGGAGTAGAGAGAGAGTAGGACAGGGGGAGCAGAGAGAGAGTAGGACAGGGGGAGCAGAGAGAGAGTAGGACAGGGGGAGCAGAGAGAGTAGGACAGGGGGAGCAGAGAGAGAGTAGGACAGGGGGAGCAGAGAGAGAGTAGGACAGGGGGAGCAGAGAGAGAGTAGGACAGGGGGAGCAGAGAGAGAGTAGGACAGGGGGAGCAGAGAGAGAGTAGGACAGGGGGAGCAGAGAGAGAGTAGGACAGGGGGAGTAGAGAGAGAGTAGGACAGGGGGAGCAGAGAGAGAGTAGGACAGGGGGAGCAGAGAGAGAGTAGGACAGGGGGAGCAGAGAGAGAGTAGGACAGCGGGAGCAGAGAGAGAGTAGGACAGGGGGAGCAGAGAGAGAGTAGGACAGGGGGAGCAGAGAGAGTAGGACAGGGGGAGCAGAGAGGTTGGTGATGGTATATATTATATTATACACACACACTAGTTGTAGTTGTTCAGTTCCAGTTTGTTTGTTTATGGTTCCTGATTGGGTCTAATTATTATTAGTAAATGTGGTCTGTAATTAATGCTCATTAGCCAATTCAAACTGCTTTGAAGTGGCTGGAAGGCCCCCAGACACTGACCCATTACACCTCCGTGGGTGCTTGTTGTAAGAAAGTGGAGTGCAACCCCATGGAACAAACCACTTTTCCCCTTCTTATTTAACGAAGTCTTTATGGTGTATGTGTACATTACCAGTGTCTAGCCACACCCACATGTACTTCATGATTGATTAAGGGGGGGCTATGCCTCCAAAATTCGAGATTTATTTTTTCCCTTTTTCCCCCTTAACAATTTTTCCCCCCTTAACAATTTTTTCCTCCATGTAACAGATCAAGAAACTACAAAGAGGACACATCTTGCATGATATTTGCCCTAATTTGGTCTATATGTTTCTCATTTTACCCCAAAAATCTTGTTTTTTTGCCGTAAAGCTCATAACTTTTCTACACTTCACCCAAAATAGATAATTTTTATATCACCGGATAGCCCTTCTAATTATCTGTCTTTTGTACGTGCCAAAATTTTGAGTTATGGTGATATGAAGTGGTGAGGTTTGGGATTTTTTCTGGTATTTTCCAGTTGCCAAAGCGGTGGCCTGCCAGTGAAAAACCACTACATTTATTGATAATCGGTTCACATGTTGCAGATACGGGCCTTCTCTATATATCAGTTGACAAAATCTGGGACTTTGGTCTTGTTAATTAGTACAGTTATGAATTGTACTGCAAGATAGATCAACTTATTTAGGGATCTTGATGTATCTTCCGAGAAAATATGTCTGCAGAGACATTCACACATATCATTAGGCCAACTTATTTAGGGATCTTGATGTATCTTCCCAGAAAATATGTCTGCAGAGACATTCAACATATCATTAGGAACAAAGCATAAGGAAATAGGGAATAAAATGACCTGCATATACAACAAAAGTTATGGCGATTTATAATACTTTGGTGGTGCTGACGTACGTTCCCCCCCCCCCCCCCCCCCTCCCCCCACACACATCCCTGGCGACTACACATGAAATCAGTTCAAACTGTTGTTGCATCTATCTACTTGCTATTTCCAAAGTTTTAGAGACATAGGATGCTTCTTTCAAAGTTATGGTGGATCTACTTCATCATACATTTCTTTGACATGCACAAACATTCAGCTGTAAAGGAAAATATTTTCATCATATTTTTCTTTCTTACATGTACATATAGGCACAGAAAAACCCAAGAGTCACGGAAGTAAAAAAAAACAGATCAAGGAATTGCTAAAGCTTGTAAAAGAACATATTTTGTCAAGTTATTTCAGTGCTAACTCAAACATTTCGTTTTCCAAACTTGGAATGCTTATTCCCACAATTAATGGAAATATTTCTTGTTGCGAGAATAACTTTAAAACCGTTTGCTCATTTTTTTGGCTATGTATGTCATTTTAGAGCTCTTTTAGTACGCTGTGATAACCATGAATCAGATTTTTGTTTACTGCAAGGATTGCCAAGAGATGGTGGTTAGAAGAGGTGCCCTCTAGTTTTTATCTGTTTTTCAGACTCTGTAAGTGTGTAACTAATCAACATGACAACACATGGTAACTTTGCTCCATGGATATCACTGAGACACTCCTTAGCAAGCCACACACCAATTATGAGTAAATGACTTCAAATCGTTAGGCAGCTAGGTCTGCCACAAATATCTTGGAGTCACCTCGATGTTTCTGCATGTATCTTCTGAGAAAATTATCTCTTGGTCCAACACTGCCTGGATTAGTGGGAGTCCATACATATATTTCTCCCCTGGAGTCCTCTCAGCCTCCTTTATTCCATACTTATCTGAAGCACAGTTGTCTCCCCTCTACCCCCCCTCCCCCCCCTTCCCCCCTTAATAATAATAATGATAATTTAAAAAAATCCCTTGTGAAACACTGACCAGTGCATATTAATTGGAATGCAACAAAACCTGACCCTCCCCTTCTTCCTGCACTTCTACATAACTTATCACTTACTTCATGACAAGTTTTCAAGGTTAGATAACCCCTCCCCCCCATCTTCCTCTTCCTCCTCCTTCTCCTGCACCTCTACAAGCAGCCATACAGCAACACCTTGTTTTCTGTATTTGATCTGCTCTCATTCCAAATTTGTTCTAGTTGTTTGCAGACATGTTTTTTTTAACAGCACATTTTAAATGCAGACAGCCAGTGCCTGGAATGTGTTGGCATCCATCCAACATGGAGCTGCTTAAAAACCACTTTGCTCGTCCTTGTTAGGGCGTCCTTGTGTGGTACGCATCTAATTATAGAATGCTAGTCTGGTGCTGTGCATGTGTAGTAGCATCATCTCCAAGGAAACGGGAATTTTTTCATTAACGCAATGAATTACTAGTTAGCTATTTTTAGCTCCAGTTCTTTGCCCAGTCTTCACAGGGAGCTCCTCCTTTGCCCAGTCTTCACAGGGAGCTCCTCCTTTGCCCAGTCTTCACAGGGAGCTCCTCCTTTGCCCAGTCTTCACAGGGAGCTTCTCCTTTGCCCAGTCTTCACAGGGAGCTCCTCCTTTGCCCAGTCTTCACAGGGAGCTCCTCCTTTGCCCAGTCTTCACAGGGAGCTCCTCCTTTGCCCAGTCTTCACAGGGAGCTCCTCCTTTGCCCAGTCTTCACAGGGAGCTCCTCCTTTGCCCAGTCTTACAGGGAGCTCCTCCTTTGCCCAGTCTTCACAGGGAGCTCCTCCTTTGCCCAGTCTTCACAGGGAGCTCCTCCTTTGCCCAGTCTTCACAGGGAGCTCCTCCGTGGCCTATGAAGTTCCAAAGGGGTAGTAAGACAGAGCTCCTTTGCTAGGTTCTTGGGACTAGCTGCTTCTCTTCTCACAGCTTAAGAATTACACAAAGTAATTTTGGTACAACAACCAATGAGCATGCATCATTTAGAGATGTCTTTGGCGAGCACTTATTCGCTATCAAAGTGCTGGTGTTCTTACATCATTGGGTTAAGAAGTGAGGTTGCTAAGCAACCCTGGTGACCTCATGCACTTGGAACGTGCAGGGAAAAGACAGCGATGAATGAGTAGCTAATTTTAAGTTGCATCACATGTCTATTTCATGCACAAAGTTGAAGAAGCATGTCAAGTTCCCTGCTAAACTCTTAACTCGTAACTTTCCATCTCTCCCCCCCCAACAGCTTTGCTGACCTTGTACTGTGACCTCTACGTGTCTGTACCTGGCGTGGACCGTGCGCTGATGGCCAGGGCCCTGAGCTCCCTCCTGCTCCATTGCTCGCCTCAGTGCGACGTCTCTCTCAACAATCTCTACATCTTCTACGAGGCGGCCCTGAAGAACATCAGGTGAGTGTGTGCCCATGTCCGTCCAGCCTCTGAGCCGGTGGGGATGACAACAGCAAAGAATAGAGAGTACATTTTAAGTTAGTTATTGACAAGGTCATTGTAATTTCGTTATGTCAAATGAGAGTTCATTGAGAGCAAAGAGTAGGTTTTCCCATGCCGAAAGACAATGAACTTACAAAAATGAAAGACCTCCTCTCTGTTGCTGTAGCGGTTGGCAAGGGCTTGTGTGTCAGGTGATGATCACATGACAGTGTGTGTGAACTTACAAAAATGAAAGACCTCCTCTCTGTTGCTGTAGCGGTTGGCAAGGGCTTGTGTGTCAGGTGATGTGTGTCAGGTGATGATCACATGACAGTGTGTGTGAACTTACAAAAATGAAAGACCTCTCCGTTGCTGTAGCGGTTGGCAAGGGCTTGTGTGTCAGGTGATGATCACATGACAGTTTGTAGCCATATTTGTATGTGTTAGGTTTCAACACATACAAAATGGTGACCTCTGCAAGATACAAAATGGTGACCTCTGCCAGACCCTTGCCATGTTGGTGATCGCAAGGTTCCCCATGGCTCCTCCCTGGACTTGCAGCAAAGTTGTTGACTTGTAAGCAGCTGTTTGATCACATAATCTGCACCAAGGGAAAGCTGCACACTCACCAGCATGTGGGGGCCTGCCTCAGAACTTAATGAACTTATGACTTTATACTGCGATCATTTTCAATGGGTCTCGACTTTTGTGGGCTATGAATCTCGTGGCAGCACTTCCTGTAGTGCAGGAGACAACAGTGCTATTAGCATTGGCAGTCTTTAGCACATGATCAGAATGAAAGGGAGTGGCAACCTGCGGAGAAGTGGGAGGAGTTTCCCAGCACATTAGTTCTTTGTGTGTGAAGCTCAGGAGTGGAAGTTCGGTATAATATTGGTGGGTTCGTAGTCACGGTAACATGTTTGTTATAAGTTTGTAGTTTTTAGCTCATGAATATGCAAATTTATGTCGCACTCGTGCAAAGGTCACCACGGAGGTCAGGCACAGAGCTATGTATTGTTCCAACCCAAGCTACAAGCTTAGCATGCCCTAGCCCTAATCCTAGAGTACCCTTAGCCCAAAGCTCTAGAATGCTGATTTCAGGACCCATGCTATGTATATAGGGACATCCTGATATTGTCCCAAGTAGCCTGGGAACCTCGGGATGGCCCAGGGAACAGGGAAGGTGGCGGCCAGTGCATGACTTGTGTGCCTGTAAGGAAAATTATACACAGGTGTTAGTCTATTCGCATCGTGCATGTTTCCATGGCAACACACTAGATTGTAAGACTGACTTGAAACCAGCGGCTGTGTAAGTTCGAGTCTGGCTGACCTCAAGTTCCAACACACACTTGGATATACGTACATGTAGCACCATTTGCCTTTTTTTGTGTCAAATAGTTGTAAATTTCATTAAAATTTTTTTTTTTAAATTAAGTGTGGAAATTTACACTACGACTTTCACGATCATATGATCACAATCTCTGCTCCACTTCTGAGCGTCTTTTGTCACTTCCCCATTACTTAAAAGCCTCCGAATAGACTTCCCGTTGCCAAGGAGATGTTGTCAGTGGGAACATTATCTGAGTTTATGCTTCAGCAAGCCTGCAGGTGAAGAGAACACTGTTATACACTATGCAGTGTGCCCATGTCTCTTTTGTTAGGCTCTATTACAATCAACTCTTTTCCAACTGTTGCTGCCCATTAGCCTTGTATATGTGGTAGCCTCTTTGACACACTCATCCCTAGCAACCTCTCCTTCGGCTGTGCCAGCACTGTACAGCCTCTCACACAGCAAGGCTTGACACACTCATCCCTAGCAACCTCTCCTCCAGCTGTGCCAGCACTGTACAGCCTCTCACACAGCAAGGCTTGACACACTCATCCCTAGCAACCTCTCCTCCAGCTGTGCCAGCACTGTACAGCCTCTCACACAGCAAGGCTTGACACACTCATCCCTAGCAACCTCTCCTCCAGCTGTGCCAGCACTGTACAGCCTCTCACACAGCAAAGCTTGACACACTCATCCCTAGCAACCTCTCCTCCAGCCGTGCCAGCACTGTACAGCCTCTCACACAGCAAGGCTTGACACACTCATCCCTAGCAGCCTCTCCTCCAGCTGTGCCAAAATACAAATAAGCCACATGTCCGAGGGAAGAGGCAACTTGAGGCATGCAGGAATGATTTGGATGTGGAAGTGTGGCTCATGAGGTTACAAGGAGAGGCCTCTTCAGGTTTTGTAATCTGCATCGTCGTCTACCAGTACCCCTGTCTCTCTCTGTGTGTGTGTGTGTATGTGTGCGCATATGTGTATGTATGTGTGCGTGTGTGATGCATCAGCGTGTGATTGGCTCCTGTGCTCGTCCTACGTAGCCCTAATACTCTCTCTGCTATGGTAGGGGACACATTGTTCTAGTGTGTGTGTGCGGGCACAATGCTGGCAGCAGCGGATGTGATATATATGTACATGTCTAGCTCGATGTGTAGTGTTAGCTGAACTGCCGAGCCAAGCAGCTAGGATTTCCGGGGCCATCCTCGTACTTCATTGTGGTATTGACAGTGCAGGTCTCCTTAACGAGAGGTCGTGGATAGAGAACATTGTGACCTCATATGTTATGATGTAATCCAGCCTTGCTGTTGTTGGATTAGATCCAGTGTATGTATGTATGTATGTATGTATGTGTAGGTGTGTATGTATGTATGTGTGTATATGTATGTATGTATATATATACATATTTATATGTGTGTATATGTGTGTATATGTGTGTATATGTATATATGTGTGTATATGTATGTATGTATATGTATGTGTGTATATGTATGTATATATATACATATTTATATATGTGTGTATATGTGTGTATAGGTATGTATGTGTGTGTATGTGTGTATATGTATGTATGTATATATATATACATATTTATATATGTGTGTATATGTATGTATGTGTGTATATGTATGTCTGTATGTATGTATGTGTGTATGTATTATGTATATATATAATATGTGTGTGTGTATGTACATCATCATGTATGTATGCATGTATATATGTATGTGTGCATGTATGCATCTACATATATGTGTGTATGTATCTATGTATGTGTATATACTGTATGTACCTGTGTGTGTGTGTGTGTGTGTGTGGTGTGTGTGTGGGTGTGTGTAATAACGCTAGACTGAAGGCGCATGCAGAGTTTCCTGTGATCTCAATTATCTCTTCCTTGTTGATTGATTGTCCTCTAAGTCTGTCTACCCATGCACATAGAACTGTGGCAATGCTTGGATCATGTACGCACAGTGCAACGTATCCTCTTGATTGAAAGTCTATTTTTCTTCTATCTCTGGCGGGTTAGACCAATTTGTAGTCGTGATGACCTGAGTGACTCTCTCCGGGCCCTGTGCTTAGCAACAGTCCAACCCTTTGCCTTTTTAGTCTGCCGGTACACAGTATATATGCTCAGCCATTTGTACCTCTAAGGGCATCTTCTGTTCTTGAACATTCATCGTTAGCTAATGGGCATCTGCAAGAAGATATAATTGTTTGTAAGTTCGTACATCTTTCACAATAAATGAATTTTTTTTTATAAAAAAAATGCCAGTGAGTTTATCGCCATGCGGTGCCTGCCCGTGCCAAGGACTACTTTTAATGTTGTAATTATAGAACTGGGTGTGGTTGGAGGAGCGGTGAAAATGTAAAAAAATTATTTTTTATTTTTAAAAGGCTCATTGTAGCAACTGCATGATCTGTTTCTTCCTGGCTTTTGGTTCTGTTTCTGGAAGTTCTTCTTCAGAGGAAAGCTGCACGGGCATCCGTGCTTACCTGGAATCACTCGGAGTCTTTTCACTCTTGAGAAAGAAGGTGTTCCTGGGCGGGTTTCTTTGCTGCAAGTTTTGTCGTGGACACGACCCAGCTTCTGTTTGCTCACCTCAACGGAGCAGATTCTTACACCAAACAGCAGCTCGTTATATTTGCATTGTGATAAATATACGAGCAGTTAGACAAGCTTATTCCTGAAATATGTAAATATTACGCTCATGAAAAAAAAAACAGACAAATAAAGTCGCTGGTCAAAATTATAATAATTTTTTTTTCCTTTCTTTTTTTTGCCAGCGAATGGTTCTGTCTTCATCGGGGCAGACATTGGCAAGGAGAAGCTCGGTGCTGATTAGAAGATAAATCTTCAATATTTTTTTCATGGAAGTCCAGCTCTAAGCCACCATTAATGTTGGACACCTATCGAGTGACTGCTTATTGTGAAGCAGCCATTTTCTTGCCAACTGATGCATAAGCACTTGTAAAATGTCACCAATAAAACCATGATTATAAATTCATGAGGTCACCCAACAGCGCATAATTCAGGCTCTGACTTATGGCTCCGACCTTCCCAAGTGCTTGTCGGCATGATAATGCCGTCAGAGCTGCTTAGCAACCAACTCTAAGTGTGTATATATTACCAGAGTGGGTTGGTGACTCTGTGCTTGAGGGTATCGGTCAAACCATATACGGAAACATAGTGAGTCCAGGATATTGCCCATTGCTATGCAGATGTGGTCATCAAGGAAGTGGGTCATGAACACTGCCCTGACCTGTGACCTGTGTGGCGGACTACAGCAAGACATGTCTTGTGTGCTGTTGTCGCTCGTGATGATATTCATATGCCGGTGCTATGTTCTTGCTTATTGATATGCATTACTTCAAACAAAATTAATGATCTCATCTTAGTTGTCATGAAAACTCTTCACATCACAGAGTGCTCGTGATGGAGCCATAATTGAGCCACTTTAGGCATTTGGCAGCCACTGGCTCTGCTAATGTACCCAATTAGGTGTCATTAGTGGTACTTGGGGAGAAACAAGGCAGATACAGTCATTGCTTGAGGGTTTAGTGTGTGTGTGTGTGTGTGTGGGGGGGGGGGGGGGGGGGAAGGTACCAACTTCTAGGTTCACAATGATTGGCTGGGTACTCCCCGTGAGTTAGCATGTTGTCGATAGCACACGTGTGTTTGGTCGTTAAGGTGGTGTGAATTAATTGAGTTGTGCATGCATTGAGATCATGCTCTAGCATTCCGGTTTCATCCGCATTTCAAAATGGTGGACGGCAAAAACCACAAAATAAAGCAAACCAAAGCTCGTCTCTCAGCTAAAACTATCGTGGCAACTTCTTGGCTTTAATCACCTTCTCAATAATCAACAATCAACTTGAAATTGTATTCTCTCGACGTTTCGACTAGATGCTCTAGCCCTCATCAGGAATGCTGCCTAAGAGGTTGATATCAGCTCCAACAAGACGGCAAAGTGTCTTGAATCCTTGGCTAAATATGTGGTAAACTGGCAGTGCCAACTAAGCTGTGGAAGGTGTGACAACACTCGTAAAATTCATCTCCAAGCATCCACGTCCGTTTTCCACTCGCATGTATTGCATAAAATACGTCTTCTTGAGTACCAAAAGATTCCTCGTGTTCCTATGCACGTCGCGACGACTCTTGTTTCTCGATGGCGGTGGTAAGGCGTGGGTAGTGGTTGTTGTCGATGATGTAATCAAGCTAGCTCCTGTGCTGGATTATAATTAGAGTTGAGTAAAGGCTGCACGTGCTTGATTATATAGCACGTGCTTGCTTATATAGCACGTGCTTGATTATATAGCACGTGCTTGATTATATATAGTGGGACGATGACCCTTCACTCAGCATGCCACTGTGACACTGTTACCAAGTGCTTGAAGGAGGCTGTAGCTGACTCTACATGGGTGCAGTCAGCAATACCAACAGGACATGGCATGTGCTGATATGTGTGGTGGACAATAAACAAGTTAGATCAAAAGCTGTGGAGTCACTGGCACTCACACGTGGTGTAGTCCGGCACCGCCCAACCAGAAACAAACAACAACAATTAAATAAACAACTATATCCAAAAAAAATCATTAGAGTTAGGTGACCCTTTACCATTTCCTCATGTATACCATAGTTGTACTGATTGGTGTACACATGTTTAAATGGTAAAGGGTCGTCTATCTGCCATGGTACAGTCTTCTTTCCTCTCAGGCAATCCAATAGAGCTGTTAGATAAAAACATTTTTAGAGCTTGTTTCTATATATATGTCTGGCCTATCAAAAGAATCATGAACTTCCTTTCCTTGCCTCTATCAGTGCCTCTATCAGTACCTCTATCAGTGCCTCTATCAGTACCTCTATCAGTGCCTCTATCAGTGCCTCTATCTCTATCAGTGCCTCTATCAGTGCCTCTATCAGTACCTCTATCAGTGCCTCTATCAGTGCCTCTATCAGTGCCTCTATCAGTGCCTCTATCAGTGCCTCTATCAGTGCCTCTATCAGTGCCTCTATCAGTGCCTCTATCAGTGCCTCTATCAGTGCCTCTATCAGTGCCTCTATCAGTACCTCTATCAGTACCTCTATCAGTACCTCTATCAGTGCCTCTATCAGTGCCTCTATCAGTGCCTCTATCAGTGCCTCTATCAGTGCCTCTATCAGTGCCTCTATCAGTGCCTCTATCAGTGCCTCTATCAGTGCCTCTATCAGTACCTCTATCAGTACCTCTATCAGTGCCTCTATCAGTGCCTCTATCAGTGCCTCTATCAGTGCCTCTATCAGTGCCTCTATCAGTGCCTCTATCAGTGCCTCTATCAGTGCCTCTATCAGTGCCTCTATCAGTACCTCTATCAGTGCCTCTATCAGTGACTCTATCAGTGCCTCTATCAGTGCCTCTATCAGTGCCTCTATCAGTGCCTCTATCAGTGACTCTATCAGTGCCTCTATCAGTACCTCTATCAGTGCCTCTATCAGTGCCTCTATCAGTGCCTCTATCAGTGCCTCTATCAGTGCCTCTATCAGTGCCTCTATCAGTACCTCTATCAGTACCTCTATCAGTGCCTCTATCAGTGCCTCTATCAGTGACTCTATCAGTGCCTCTATCAGTGCCTCTATCAGTGCCTCTATCAGTGCCTCTATCAGGGCCTCTATCAGTACCTCTATCAGTACCTCTATCAGTGCCTCTATCAGTACCTCTATCAGTGCCTCTATCAGTGCCTCTATCAGTACCTCTATCACTATCAGTGCCTCTATCAGTGCCTCTATCAGTACCTCTATCAGTACCTCTATCAGTGCCTCTATCAGTGCCTCTATCAGTGCCTCTATCGGTGCCTCTATCGGTGCCTCTATCAATACCTCTATCAGTGCCTCTATCGGTGCCTCTATCGGTGCCTCTATCATTGCCTCTATCGGTGCCTCTATCAGTACCTCTATCAGTGCCTCTATCAGTGCCTCTATCAGTGCCTCTATCAGTGCCTCTATCAGTACCTCTATCAGTGCCTCTATCAGTGCCTCTATCAGTACCTCTATCAGTACCTCTATCAGTGCCTCTATCAGTGCCTCTATCAGTGCCTCTATCAGTGCCTCTATCAGTGCCTCTATCAGTGCCTCTATCAGTGCCTCTATCAGTACCTCTATCAGTGCCTCTATCAGTACCTCTATCAGTACCTCTATCGGGGCCTCTGTTCTACCTCAGAGTTTAGCAGTCATCTCGCTACCTTAGAATCCCTTTAGTTCTCTCAATGCAGCTGTAAAGTGAGGTTGTTCCAATTATAGGCAATCCTAGACCATGCCCACTTCATGTCTAGGCGTCTGACTCAGCATTAGTCTGTGCTCTGACCTTGCCCTAATTTGGAGCAGTAACTGTGGTGTCGTCATGGTGCACGGGTGGGGGTTCTGTGAGGGGCACGTTCTTGTTATTGTTCATAATGTTTGTCACATATTCTGGGTGCATTCGTGGCTAGGGCTAGGGCTTGAACCAAGGCCAGGATGAGGGCCAGGGCTTAGACCAGGGTTTGGGCTAGGGCTGGTGCTACAGCCAGGGTTAGTGTTAGGAGAGGCATGCATGGCCCGTGCTAGTCTAGCCCTAGGAGAGGCATGCATGGCCCGTGCTAGTCCTAGCCCTAGCCCCAGGAGAGACATGCATGGCCCGTGTAGTCCTAGCCCTAGCCCTAGGAGAGACATGCATGGCCAGCCCTAGCCCTAGCAGAAGCACGCACGGCCAACACTAGCCCCCTAGCCCTAGAAGAGACATGCATGGCCGGCCCTAGCCCTAGTAGAGGTACGCACAGCCAACACTAGCCCTAGCCCTAGGAGAGACATGCATGGCCAGCCCAGAGACATGCATGGCCAGCCCTAGCCCTAGCCCTAGCAGAGGCACGCACGGCCAACCCTAGCCCTAGCCCTAGCAGAGGCACGTACGGCCAACACTAGCCCTAGCCCTAGGAGAGACATGCATGGCCAGCCCTAGCCCTAGGAGAGGCATGCATGGCCAGCCCTAGCCCTAGGCAGAGGCACGTACGGCCAACACTAGCCCTAGCCCTAGGAGAGACATGCCATGCATGGTTCTCCAATTGGTTGCTAGGCTATAACCTCATGGCACGTGCTTGTTACAAAACCTGCAGCTGCCACCAGATGGAGCCATTAGTAGTGTGTCGCAGGAGGCCTCGTGATTGTGTGTGGAATGCCATTGAAGGTGCGACTTCCTGAACTAATGAGCACTTCCCCAGCCTCTCCCAACGTGCCTGCCATGTCATCTCAAGTGATGGCTTGTTCCTGTCATTACTTCTCTAATTGAGTGGACAAGTGGTGTATGTTTAATGAATACACACACTCCACCAGGAGCCATGAGAAATGAATCTGTGAACCTGGAGTCAGTGCTGGTTGGAAGGACACTACACGACAATGGCAACCCAGACCTCACTCAGCAGATGGAGTATCAAACATCACACGAGAGTGTGTCATGCAGTTACCACCAGCACTGACTTGCTCCATCTCCACAGATCGTCACACACCCGTCTTTGTCCTAGTGCTGAAGCAGTGTTGCCATAGTGTTGGATTTTATCCAAACTGTTTGGATTTTTGACCCTTAAATTTTCTGTTTGGATTTTATCAATAAATGTTTGGATTTTTCATCATTAGAAAATTGTTTGACATTCCATGCATATCAGACCATGTACAGCCTATTTCAAAACCACCCGCCAGAGATTTCTACATTAAATTCACTTTTAACCGTGCAATTCAATGTTCCTAAAAAATGCTATGAATTTAAACTGAACACTGAACTATTAAAGATGTGTAAATGCTATGAACACACTTTAGTATGTTATTTCTCGTGAAATTGTTGTTTGGATTTTGTTGTTGCCAAAAAATTTGTATAAGACAGGCGAGTCATTTGGAAATTACCATAAAAATTACCAAAAAAATTATGGCAACACTGCTGAAGTATGTTTCATGATGTGCCACAGATGATTGGAGGAGTGCGCCATGAGGCCACTCAGCTGCTGGCTTCCTTCCTTCCCAAGGCCTATCAAGTACATACACACTCCACCAGGAGGTGTTGCGATGTCCCTGGGTCTCCTCGGGACGGAGCCATATCGATGTCATCAGTTTTAAGTCCACCACCATACCCCCTCCCAAAGGAGGCATAGAGTGGTACGGGATTATACCAAGGTTATTTTGAGACCGTCAAAGTTCTCTTGGAGGAATGGAGTTTGTAGGAGTGACGAAGGTCTGAAGTTTCGGTATGCTTCCTCCCCCAAGGATATTCCTCATTTGTCGGCTTGAACTGATGCTCCCAATGGTTATATAACATTTACACGTGTGTAAGTAACCATAGTTACAACATGCACCCAATTTGTAACATTGTTTAATGGGAAGAAAAAAGTAACAGCTATTTTAATTATAATTCCTTGTAATAACCTGTGTGAACTTCCTGGATACCAGTCTGTCTCCAAGAAGATTTTGGACACATCGATTTCAGCTGTTGCCTTTTGGCAATCATCGCCCCGTGTGCCAGTCTGGACAGCATTCTTCCAAATCCTCTCCGCAAACTGGGCCTCTCTTATTTGATTCCCAAAGCACCTTCTTGCTTGAGGGAGGATATTATTTTTCGCGACAGAAACAAGATAAGGGTGACAGATAATGTCCGGCAGAGGCCCCTGCCTGGCAAAGAACTGGGTCATGATTATCGCTAGAAGATGTCGGCGATGACCGCACTGTAATCAACAAGTCAGAGATGGTGTTTAAGGAATCGCTGCAACTCTGAGCCCGTTGTTGAAGTTGCACAGTTGCTCAACTATAATGCAGTGGAAGCAACAGCAGCAACAACAAACTCTGAGTTGGTTGTTGTAGTTGAACAGTTGCTCAACTATAATGCAGTGGAAGCAACAGTAGCAACAACAAACTCTGAGTTGGTTGTTGTAGTTGAACAGTTGCTCAAGTGGAAGCAACAGCAGCAACAACAACTCTGAGTTGGTTGTTGTAGTTGAACAGTTGCTCAAGTGGAAGCAACAGCAGCAAAAACAAACTCTGAGTTGGTTGTTGTAGTTGAACAGTTGCTCAAGTGGAAGCAACAGCAGCAAAAACAAACTCTGAGTTGGTTGTTGTAGTTGAACAGTTGCTCAAGTGGAAGCAACAGCAGCAACAACAACTCTGAGTTGGTTGTTGTAGTTGAACAGTTGCTCAAGTGGAAGCAACAGCAGCAACAACAAACTCTGAGTTGGTTGTTGTAGTTGAACAGTTGCTCAAGTGGAAGCAACAGCAGCAACAACAAACAAACAAATAGTAACGACAATTTGGAAACAAAAACAAAATGTTTATTTGAAACAAGCAACTCAATTGTTGTCAAAAAGACAGGACGACCTAATGTAGACCACAACACTTTACCAGTTGAAATTGAGTACAACGAATATGCTGATGTAATAGTGATGTAATAGTGATGTAATAGTGATGTAATAGTGATGTAATAGTGATGTAATAGTGGATGTAAATGTGTGAAGTGGTTTAGGAATACTCTTAATTAACTGGTACAACGTTGTCCGACCATTATAAATAGGGCCATTTTTGGTTGTGTTGAGCTGCATCCGACAAGCCTATGATGAACGATGAGATCATATGATGTAACAGGATGCTTCTGCTGGAGGGTCATGGGAGTTCTGGCTTGGTTTTGACCAAGCACACGCATTGTCAAGTGCTTCTGCTTGCAGTACGTGTAGGTAGGCTCTACCCTGCCATCACGTGACAAGTACAAAGTTCGTATTACAACTTGTTCTCTCGTTACCAGGGCCATCTTGGACTCGGTCATGACGAGTCAACTCTAACCCCGAATTCCACCTTTAGGAGCTCTGTCTCACCATGAGGCTGTCCTTGTTGGGGTGATGGTGGGCGTGACTGGATTCTCACCCCCTCCCCCACACCTGCAAGGTACATTTTCTCTCCAAGCCTCGTAGAACTTTTCCGAAGTGTCCCACTGTGTGGTGATGTGTTTCATCTTGGGACCTGCTGTGTTGTTGCATGCAGTATCTTACCAGAGACATGCTGTGCTGGTGTGTATAGCTTGCCTGCATGCAATATCGTAACAGCAGCTATAAATGGCCTTGATTGGTTGGGGAGGGTGGGAGAGAAGGTTGGCTTCCATGAATGCAACACAACCTCTGAGGGAGTTCTGACTGTCTCAAGGAGGTTCCTGCCACTACTGGCCAGATGTGGAGCGTGTGAAGTGAGTCATCGTCTAGGCGACCACAACCAGGATCCCATTACAAGAAGGTCCTTAATACGCTCGACTGCACATTCCAAGCTCCCCGTGCTCCATTGCACTTGATATGTTGCCACACACTTCAGGGAGCTCCAGCAAGCACTTTTGACTGCACGGCTCAAGGGGCTTGTGGTCAGCGTGATATTGGGTTGCGTGTGCTGTGAGCAGGCAAGGAATCAACGTTTCCATATGGCCAACTCGTTTCCAGGAAGGTAAGTTAGTATATGAACACCAATTAGGACTTGTTCTTAAAGGTGTGCTGTTGATGGTGGCGGGCTCTCTTCCCCAGCCAATTGGGTCCAACTTTGGATCATATCTAGTAATAGCAACATAGCAGCACTTCTTGATGATGACCTGACCTCGACGCTGACCTGGCCTCGACGCTGACCTGGTCTGGATATGCTGACCTGGCCTCGACGCTGACTTGGCCTCGACGCTGACCTGGCCTCGACGCTGACCTGGTCTGGATATGCTGACCTGGCCTCGACGCTGACCTGGTCTGGATATGCTGACCTGGCCTCGACGCTGACCTGGTCTGGATATGCTGACCTGGCCTCGATGTTGACCTGGCCTCGATGCTGAACTGGCCTGGATGCTGACCTGGCCACGATGCTGACCTGGTCTGGATATGCTGACCTGGCCTCGACGCTGACCTGGTCTGGATATGCTGACCTGGCCTCGACGCTGACCTGGTCTGGATATGCTGACCTGGCCTCGACGCTGACCTGGCCTCGACGATGACCTGGTCTGGATATGCTGACCTGGCCTCGATGTTGACCTGGCCTCGATGCTGACCTGGCCTGGATGCTGACCTGGCCTCGATGCTGACCTGGCCTCGATGCTGACCTGGCCTGGATGCTGACCTGGCCTGGATGCTGACCTGGCCTCGACGCTGACCTGGCCTCGATGCTGACCTGGCCTCGATGCTGACCTGACCTCGATGATGACCTGGCCTGGATGCTGACCTGGCCTCGATGATGACCTGGCCTGGATGCTGACCTGGCCTCGATGATGACCTGGCCTGGATGCTGACCTGGCCTGGATGATGACCTGGCCTCGACGCTGACCTGGCCTGGATGCTGACCTGGCCTCGATGCTGACCTGACCTCGATGATGACCTGGCCTCGATCCTTATCTGGTCTCGACGTTGACCTGGTCTGGATGCTGACCTGGCCTCGATGCTGACCTGACCTCGATGCTGCCATGGCCTGGATGCTGACCTGGCCTCGACGCTGACCTGGCCTCGACGCTGACCTGGCCTCGACGCTGACCTGGCCTCGACGCTGACCTGGCCTCGACGCTGACCTGGCCTCGACGCTGACCTGGCCTCGACGCTGACCTGGCCTCGACGCTGACCTGGCCTCGACGCTGACCTGGCCTCGACGCTGACCTGGCCTGGATGCTGACCTGGCCTGGATGCTGACCTGGCCTCGATGCTGACCTGGCCTCGACGCTGACCTGGCCTCGATGCTGACCTGGCCTCGATGCTGACCTGGCCTGGATGCTGACCTGGCCTCGATGCTGACCTGGCCTGGATGCTGACCTGGTCTGGATGCTGACCTGACCTCGATGCTGCCCTGGCCTCGACGCTGACCTGGCCTGGATGCTGACCTGGTCTGGATGCTGACCTGGTCTGGATGCTGACCTGGCCTCGACGCTGACCTGGTCTGGATGCTGACCTGACCTCGATGCTGCCCTGGCCTCGACGCTGACCTGGCCTGGATGCTGACCTGGTCTGGATGCTGACCTGGTCTGGATGCTGACCTGGCCTCGACGCTGACCTGGTCTGGATGCTGACCTGACCTCGATGCTGACCTGGCCTCGACGCTGACCTGGTGTGGATGCTGACCTGGTCTGGATGCTGACCTGGCCTCGACGCTGACCTGGCCTCGACGCTGACCTGGTCTGGATGCTGATTATGCATATTTCACAATGCATATTTCACAATTCTTATGCTAAGGTGTGAATTTATTTCCATTTATCTTCAAAATA
The DNA here is from genome assembly GCA_028752905.1 of Cladorhizidae sp. MBARI D1340-BT2. Taxonomy (NCBI): domain Eukaryota; kingdom Metazoa; phylum Porifera; class Demospongiae; order Poecilosclerida; family Cladorhizidae; species Cladorhizidae sp. MBARI D1340-BT2. The sequence goes on from JAQNBH010000017.1 coordinate 35,276,994, forward strand.
CCGAGTCCCTTGGTACCACTGCCCCTTTAATTATAGCAACTGATGACTAAAAATGAATGCAAGGCATTGAGTGGCAACGAAGGTGTTGTGGAGAGTGGAAACAACAACAACAAACAACAACAACAAACGACAACAAAACATCGATTACCAATTCCCTATGCCCTATGGGACAAATACTTGAAATCCTAGTGTTCTAGCCTTGCATAGCTGAAGCTCTAATACAGGACTGATATGATAGCTCTAGCCATTGTCCTAGCCTTGCATAGCTGAAGCTCTAATACAGGACTGATATGATAGCTCTAGTCAATGTCATTGCCTTGCATAGCTGAAGCTCTAATACAGGACTGATATGATAGCTCTAGTCAATATCTAGCCTTGCATAGCTGAAGCTCTAATACAGGACTGATATGATAGCTCTAGTCATTGTCCTAGCCTTGCATAGCTGAAGCTCTAATACAGGACTGATATGATAGCTCTAGCCAATGTCATTGCCTTGCATAGCTGAAGCTCTAATACAGGACTGATATGATAGCTCTAGCCATTGTCCTAGCCTTGCATAGCTGAAGCTCAATACAGGACTGATATGATAGCTCTAGTCAATGCCCTAGCCTTGCATAGCTGAAGCTATCATACAGGACTGATATGATAGCTCTAGCCATTGTCCTAGCCTTGCATAGCTGAAGCTCTAATACAGGACTGATATGATAGCTCTAGCCATTGTCCTAGCCTTGCATAGCTGAAGCTCTAATACAGGACTGATATGATAGCTCTAGTCAATGTCCTAGCCTTGCATAGCTGAAGCTCTAATACAGGACTGATATGATAGCTCTAGTCATTGTCCTAGCCTTGCATAGCTGAAGCTCTAATACAGGACTGATATGATAGCTCTAGTCATTGTCCTAGCCTTGCATAGCTGAAGCTCTAATACAGGACTGATATGATAGCTCTAGTCATTGTCCTAGCCTTGCATAGCTGAAGCTCTAATACAGGACTGATATGATAGCTCTAGTCAATATCTAGCCTTGCATAGCTGAAGCTCTAATACAGGACTGATATGATAGCTCTAGTCAATGTCCTAGCCTTGCATAGCTGAAGCTCTAATACAGGACTGATATGATAGCTCTAGCCATTGTCCTAGCCTTGCATAGCTGAAGCTCTAATACAGGACTGATATGATAGCTCTAGTCAATATCCTAGCCTTGCATAGCTGAAGCTCTAATACAGGACTGATATGATAGCTCTAGTCAATATCTAGCCTTGCATAGCTGAAGCTCTAATACAGGACTGATATGATAGCTCTAGTCAATGTCCTAGCCTTGCATAGCTGAAGCTCTAATACAGGACTGATATGATAGCTCTAGCCATTGTCCTAGCCTTGCATAGCTGAAGCTCTAATACAGGACTGATATGATAGCTCTAGTCAATATCCTAGCCTTGCATAGCTGAAGCTCTAATACAGGACTGATATGATAGCTCTAGCCATTGTCCTAGCCTTGCATAGCTGAAGCTCTAATACAGGACTGATATGATAGCTCTAGTCAATATCCTAGCCTTGCATAGCTGAAGCTCTAATACAGGACTGATCTGTACACTATTTTAGCTTGTGAAATCCTAGTGTTGCTAGCCTTAGCCATTGTCCCAGCCTGGCACATGTTGTAAGCTTGGACCTCACTAGTAGAGCTTCCCATCATTAAGGGAGGCTGCTTCCAAGAACTCTTAAAACAAAAATTCTCTCACAGCCATACTTCCACATCCTCAGTTCTATTTCAGAATTGGCCATCATTATGCCGCAGGGCACAGTTCTTTCTGCAGGTATTCTGAGAGTACCAAAGGGAAGACCATGCAGGAGCTGGCAAGAACTTATCAAAGTGCTAGTTTGCTCTCTTGAAACTATTTAGTGTGTTCAGTGCTCTCCATCATTAGCACATGTCTCCTCTACTGACTATCCATCAGTTATTCTTCCTATATATGCCAACCATGTACTAGTTCTCGTCTGTGCATAGAGAGTGCCAGTACAGGTGCTTACCTTACCAAGGTTCATAATGGTTTCTGCATCATGACTAAAGTGATCTATCCTACCTGCATAGCTATAGCATGCTGATGAATTGAGTAGCTTGTCAGAATGGAACACCAGTGCCCTTTCCTGGCAGCTATTCACCATGCACTATGTTCTCACTTGAGAGATGACAACCTTCCTTACCACAACATCCCAGAGTCTTCCCATGGCTAGTGAAGCTGCCCCTAGCCAATTTACTGGTGTGTGCAGGTTGTCCTTGCTGATGGTGGCATGGATGCATACTATCATATGTACTGGTGTGTGCTGGTTGTCCTTGCTGATGTTGTCATGGATGCATACTATCATATGTACTGGTGTGTGCAGGTTGTCCTTGCTGATGGTGGCATGGATGCCTACTATCATATGTACTGGTGTGTGCAGGTTGTCCTTGCTAATGGTGGCATGGATGCATACTATCATATGTACTGGTGTGTGCTGGTTGTCCTTGCTGATGTTGTCATGGATGCCTACTATCATATGTACTGGTGTGTGCTGGTTGTCCTTGCTGATGGTGGCATGGATGCATACTATCATATGTACTGGTGTGTGCTGGTTGTCCTTGCTGATGTTGTCATGGATGCATACTATCATATGTACTGGTGTGTGCTGGTTGTCCTTGCTGATGGTGGCATGGATGCCTACTATCATATGTACTGGTGTGTGCTGGTTGTCCTTGCTGATGGTGTCATGGATGCATACTATCATATGTACTGGTGTGTGCTGGTTGTCCTTGCTAATGGTGGCATGGATGCATACTATCATATGTACTGGTGTGTGCTGGTTGTCCTTGCTGATGGTGGCATGGATGCCTACTATCATATGTACTGGTGTGTGCTGGTTGTCCTTGCTGATGGTGGCATGGGATGCATACTATCATATGTACTGGTGTGTGCTGGTTGTCCTTGCTGATGGTGGCATGGATGTTTACTATCATATGTACTGGTGTGTGCTGGTTGTCCTTGCTGATGGTGGCATGGATGTTTACTATCATATAAGTATGCTAGCTACATAGCAAAACATGACAATACTATCACAGTAGCTTATCAGTAGCTTATCCTCCACCCTCACTCCCACCTGCTGTGAACTCTCTTCCTGACCTAGTTCTGACCACCACTCGACCCCACCTCTATGTAGCTAGCCTGGTTTATGGACTGTGTGCTAGGTATCCCGTGAGGCACCAAGAGAGAAGAAGACCAGCTGGCCTAGGGGCAATAAATTATCCTGGCAAAACATGACTGTATATTTGGAGCTTAATATTGGCTGAGAAAAGGATTTGAAGTGTGTTTGGAGTCTAATATTCGCTGGGAAAAAAGGGTAATTTTTCCCCACCAAAAGCAGTTTTCTCGGAATTATGGATTGCATTGCTCTAGCTACTCCCCAGGCACTAGCCATAGCCCTAGCTATAGCCCTACCCATGCCCTGGCCCTAGCCCTACCCATGCCCTGGCCCTAGCCATTGCCTGGTTAGACATTACCCTGGTCCTAGCCATTGCCTGGTTAGACATTGCCCTGGCCCTAGCCATTGCCTGGTTAGACATTGCCCTGGCCCTAGCCATTGCCTGGTTAGACATTGCCCTGGCCCTAGCCATTGCCTGGTTAGACATTGCCCTGGCCCTAGCCATTGCCTGGTTAGACATTGCCCTGGCCTTAGCCATTGCCTGGTTAGACGTTGCCCTGACCCTAGCCTGGCCCTAGCCATTGCCTGGTTAGACATTGCCCTGGCCCTAGCCATTGCCTGGTTAGACATTGCCCTAGCCCTAGTTAGACATTGCCCTGGCCCTAGCCATTGCCTGGTTAGACATTGCCCTGGCCCTAGCCATTGCCCTGGCCCTAGCCATTGCCTGGTTAGACATTGCCCTGGCCCTAGCCATTGCCTGGTTAGACATTGCCCTGGCCCTAGCCATTGCCTGGTTAGACATTGCCCTGGCCCTAGCCATTGCCTGGTTAGACATTGCCCTGGCCCTAGCCATTGCCTGGTTAGACATTGCCCTAGCCCTAGCCATTGCCCTGGCCCTAGCCATTGCCTGGTTAGACATTGCCCTGACCCTAGCCATTGCCTGGTTAGACATTGTCCTGGCCCTAGCCATTGCCTGGTTAGACATTGCCCTAGCCCTAGCCATTGCCCTGGCCCTAGCCATTGCCTGGTTAGACATTGCCCTGACCTTAGCCATTGCCTGGTTAGACATTGTCCTGGCCCTAGCCATTGCCTGGTTAGACATTGCCCTAGCCCTAGCCATTGCCCTGGCCCTAGCCATTGCCCGGTTAGACATTGCCCTGGCCCTAGCCATTGCCCGGTTAGACATTGTCCTGGCCCTAGCCATTGCCTGGTTAGACATTGCCCTGGCCCTAGCCATTGCCTGGTTAGACATTGCCCTGGCCCTAGCCATTGCCTGGTTAGACATTGCCCTGGCCCTAATTGTGGCGGAAGTCCTAGAAATAGTCCTGACTGTACAACAGCATTGATAATGTCACTATGATGATGATGGATGCCAGAATTATGGCATGAACTGAAGACAGCATGTGTGTGTGTATGTGTGTGTATGTTGTGTGTGTACATGTGTGTCCATGTGGTGTATGTGTGTGCATGTGGTCTGTACATGTGGTGTATGTGCATGTTGTGTGTGCATGTGATGTTTGCGCATATTGTGTGTGTGTGCATGTTGTGTGTGCATGTGATGTTTTTGCATATTGTGTGTGCATGTGGTGTGTGTGCATGTGCATGTGGTGTGCATGCATGCATGTGTGTGAAAGGAGTGTGCCCCTCCGTGGGAACAGGATATGGTCACGTGGAGCAGCAGCAATGTCTACAGACAACTGATGGAGACTCACTAAGTAAAAACATTGTAGACCCCCTGGAAATCCGTTTAAAAAAATACCTTATTCCGTTTCAGATTTTTCTAAATTCCGTTTCACACCATGATTTATGTTTTTTTCCGTTTCAACAAATAAATAATTTATTATACACATTAATTAACTAAAACGTCCTTCTATATCACCATTGTGATACAGCATAACAAGTTTTTTTGTGTTCTCTTCAGTAAGACTCCCTCTTCTATCATTAAGGAGGTGTTTATACTGAGAAAATTTCGTTCACAGTCAACTGATGCCACAGGCATCCAAATAGCATCTGAGGCAACTGGAGGGAAACGATCACTCGCGCTCTCCCAAATTGAAGATTCAATGGAGATGGAAGAGCACTTGGTGGTAATTGCGTATATTCTTCATGTAGCTCTGCTGATGGACTCTCAAGTCCTGGGATGACATCAAAGTCAGTGATGTCATGTCCCAATTGTCGAGGATCAAAAACACGAACTGCCTTGTAATAGGCATAGGCTGGAGGATTGTCCACATGACCAGCTTCTTTTGTTTTGGCTTTCTTAACACTAGCTCTTACAGGTCTGCCATGGTAAGCTAAATAAGCCAAACCACTGGTGACTTGCATAAGCAGGTGGCACATTTTATAACCCCCCCCCCCCCCCCCCCCCCCAGCTCTAACCTTGTGTAAGTTTTACTTTGTGGCTAATTTAAGCCAGGCAGCTGGGACCTTAGGCAACTGGGACATTTGCTGAAAGGTTATAACATCAAAACATTGATTCCGTTGAATTCCGTGGTTAAACTACTATTCCGTGGATTCCGTGGATTTTCCGTGGTAACGGATTTCCAGGGGGTCTAACATTGCAATGATAAGATGGCGTGAAGCTTGTCACTTCGCATACTTTCCTTGTATAGTAACATTAACTGCCGTCGGTGGACATGGCAACTGGATATCGCAATTCCACACCTGCCCATATGTCACATGCGGCAGTGAAGCTGCTGTGTGGGGTGGAGCTAGAGAAATCTCGCGCCCACCACGCCAACTGTACTAAACACAAAACCAGGACATTTAAGCCACACCCACAAAAGACGAGTGTGCCCACAAAAGTGACCACACCCACTAAGTGTTGATAAACAATGTCAAATTACTTGCAATAATAAGAAATAAGTGCACATGATTCACAGCTCGATGAAGGGTGGGAAAAGGTGTGTGTATATATATATATTTATACTACATCACATGATCTGTGGCTAATTTGATTGGTTAATAACTATAGGTTACATAAGCGCATAACCTACACTTTTAACCGCATGTAGTTTAGCGCATGCACAATGCAGTATAAGTAAGATAGCCTATACAAAAGAGTCGACACTCCAGGTCTGCCAAAAACATAAGCACCCTTGAGATGAAGTGCTGTTTCAAGAGCATCAGAAGTGGCACTACTCTCCTTCTTAAGCAAGTGCTAAGTATTGCCTACTATACGTGGATATGATCATGTGATGCCAACATTATTATTAGGCACAATTAAAGATTACATCAGTGTAAGCAAACGGCTGTAGGCTAGGCTTGACCTTTCGGCTTGCCTTGAGCTACAGCATTGAGGGACTATTAGTGACTGTGAGGCACATAGATAAACGCTAAGATTTTTTAGTTGGTGACCAGATTTTCTGGGGTATTGGTTCCGGGACAGTTGGCAGGTCTGACTACATCTGGGACTATCCCGGACGCGTTCTAGGACAGTCGGCAGGTCTGGCAGAGCATCTGAGACTGTCTCGAACGTTCTGAGACAGTTGGCAGGTCTGACAGTACATCTGGGACTATCCCGGACGTTCTGGGACAGTTGCAGGTCTGACAGTACATCTGGGACTGTCCAGAAAGTTCTGGGACAGTCGGCAGTTCTGGCAGAGCATCTGAGACTGTCCCGAAGGTCTGGCAGAGCATCTGAGACTGTCCCGAACGTTCTGGGACAGTTGGCTGGTCTGCAATGCCCACAGGAAGTGGGGTCGGTTGTAGGTGCATGTTGGTCGAGTATTGGACGTGCCAGGGTGGAAGAGGTCACATGTACTCTTATCCAACAGAACAACAGACACACAAAAGGAATACTCATTTTTGTGTTTGCTCGATTAGTGGTTGGATCAAAGGTGTGTGTATGTATGTGAGTGGTATGTACGTGGTGTGTATGGAATGGATATTCTCTCCCCATTAGGAGCTGCCTGGAGATCAATCACCCCATCACCCACCACATCACCCACCACGAGAAAAACATGTTTTTAATATATTTTTTGACCGCCAACCGCCAACACACAAGAACTGCCCCCCCCCCCCCCCCAACAAGTGATGCACTTTAAATTAGAATCACCCTGTATTTGCCTCTGCTGCAGTGAGGAGAAGGATTGTAAGTTGGTGGAGGAGCTTTTGACTGGACTCTGCACTTACTTCACTGTTGCTGGCCCCAATGGGCGGAGTCGTATCTGCAGTCTGGGTGGGCCTGTAATATTATACATGTGTGCTTATTTATATACACACATACCTGTATATATGGTATAATTATGCATTACTTGTTGCTATAGTTACAGTTGGTGTGCCAGAATGAGAGCTTTTTATGTCTGTGCGTGTTTTAGTTTAGTTTAAAATTATAACAGATATATGGTTCATGTTGGAGGCTGCATCTTGGGGGGGGGGGGGGGGGGTGTGTGTGTGGGTAGGTGGTTAGTGATGGAGGCCCTTGGGGGTGTGTGGGTAGGTGGTTAGTGACTGATGGAGGCCCTCGGGGGGGGGGGGGGGGGGGGGGGGGGGGGGGGGGGGGTGTGTGGGTAGGTGGTTAGTGATGAGGCCCTTGAGGGTTGTGGGTAGGTGGTTAGTGATGAGGCCCTTGAGGGTGTGTGGGTAGGTGGTTAGTGATGAGGCCCTTGGGGGTGTGTGGGTAGGTGGTTAGTGAGGTCCTTGGGGGTGTGTGGGCAGGGCAGGTGGTTAGTGATGATGAGGTCCTTGGGTGTGTGTGGGTAGGTGGTTAGTGATGAGGCCCTTGAGGGTGTGTGGGTAGGTGGTTAGTGATGAGGCCCTTGGGGGTGTGTGGGTAGGTGGTTAGTGATGAGGCCCTTGGGGGTGTGTGGGTAGGTGGTTAGTGATGAGGCCCTTGGGGGTGTGTGGGTAGGTGGTAAGTAGTGATGAGGCCCTTGGTAGGTGGTTAGTGATGAGGTCCTTGGGGGTGTGTGGGTAGGTGGTTAGTGATGAGGCCCTTGGGGGTGTGTGGGTAGGTGGTTAGTGATGAGGCCCTTGGGGGTGTGTGGGTAGGTGGTTAGTGATGAGGCCCTTGGGGGTGTGTGGGTAGGTGGTAAGTAGTGATGTAGGCCCTTGGGGGTGTGCACTGCAGCACTAGCATGTGACATGTTTGTTGTCAACACACAATCTGCATGTTGGCAGCATTACCGGAGAACAAAACCTGCTGGAGGGTATAGTGGGTATACTGTTCTCATTGTTGTACCTCAGTGCCTGGGGCATTAACACTATGCACAGAGACTAACAACTGATAGATAGTAATCATCCAGACCAGATTTAATCGTGCATGCATGTGTGCATGCATGTGTGCATGCATGTGTGCATGCATGTGTGCATGTGTGTGTGTGCATGCGCGGGTGTGTGGTGTGTGAGTGTGGTATGTGTGAGTGCATGTGTGCGGTGTGTTGTATGTTAGTGGTGTGCATGTCTGTGTAGTGTGTGTGTGCATGTGTGTGTGTGGTGTGGCAGTGTCTTGTTGTTGGTGACTGACTGTTGTTCTCCCCCTAGGTGAGGACATCTTCTCCACCTTGCTGCACTTGAGATTACGTGCTCTTCCTTCTCTCAAGAACAAGATTACAGAGCTGTTGGCCGTACAGATACGTATCCACCACCCTGGTTAGTGCAGCCACCTGATTAGTGCAGCCACCTGGTTAGTGCAGCCACTTGGTTAGCCCAATCATTTCCTGTGGCGACACACACCACCTCCCCTTCAAAGCCTCTTCTTCTTGACTGAGCTGACCAAGCTGACGCATAAATGTGCACGTCCTGGACTGTTCATTAATTATCATGTTATACATAACAACAACAGCCAGCAGCAGCAATATTATTATTATTATTATTATTATTATTATTATTATTATTATTATTGTTATTGTTAGTTTTAGTATTATTATTAGTATTATTATTATTATTATTATTATTAGTAGTAGTAGTAGTAGTAGTAGTAGCAGTATTATTATTATTATTATTATTATTATTATTATTATTATTATTATTATTATTATTATTATTATTTATATATCAAACAACAACAACAAAACAATAACAACAACAACACTAATAATTACACAAGACTGTCCATGCCCGAGCCTCCCATTGCCCCCATGACTGCAAGAGCATTGCCTCTCTGCCGCCACAGACAATTGTTGCATCAAAAATTGGTATGAATTCTCTTATTATTATTATTATTATTATTATTATTATTATTATTATTATTATTATTATTATTATTATTATTATTATTATTATTATTATTATTATTATTATTATTATTATTATTATTATTATTATTATTATTATTATTATTATTATTATTATTATTATTATTATTATTATTAATACTACAGTATATTACAGTACAACCTCGCTAATTCGAAGAATAGGCCTGTACCTAGGGGTGTTCTGATTGGTGAATTTGTTGGATTACTCAAACTCTACTATAATTGTAATGATTTATACAGCACTAGATATGTGCATGTCACTACACTACAGTGTATTAAACAGATGTATTCAGTTAAGCTTCTTCTGAATAATGGGGTGAGCTGTTAGTGCTTACAGTACTGTAGGCTGGGCTTCAAACACTCTATAGTAATTATTTGAAATATATAAAATATATAAGTGCCTTGTACACCCCACAAAACTTGTATTCACACCACCACAAACAGGTTTGGGTTGCTACTTTGTGTACAAACCTATTTGGTGAACCACTTGATGGCCTAGTATATTAATTGCTAATTAGCTGAAAATCAATTTCTTGGGGGGGGAACAAACAAATGATTTTCAGTCCCCTTCCTACTTCCATGTAGTTACCTTTTAGCCCTATTTTAGCCCTAATGAATACTCAGTTTATTTAAGAGTAGGGCTTCCTCTAGCCCTACATTTAAACTGGCCAATCAGGAACATAACTTCAGGCACTAGAGATTTTCTTGGGACTGGAAATGATTTTCAGCAGCCTGCTACTTGGAGCTTTGTAGAGTAGGGCTTCCTCTAGCCACAGATAACTCGCTGGCACTTTCCAATCAGGAGGCACAACTACTGCCAGTTGAGGTACTCAGGTACCCACTTTGGGTGCATGTAACTTTAGCATAGTTATACCTGTGCAACATTTTTTAATGCCCAAAGAGAGTATACAGAGAGATGTATCATTTGAGCTATATATCAACAGTGAAGTGCGTGGAATCTATGGAGCTCCAAAGTCCAAACCAAAAGGTTTCGTTAGTGTTTCTAAGTTACAATTGAGACCACACCCAGGGTTGTATACAGAAATTTTCCCAAGGGGGGGCGAACTTGAGATATGGAAAAATAAGGGGGGGCGGAGAGCCTGGATGGTGCGGAAAGGGGACGTGCACCCTGGGCTTCCGCGTGGAGTACGAAAGTGTTTTACCCACAGGTATTTTTGCAGTACTAACTGTATATATAGCTGCTACTTATGATGGCATGCACTTTTTCTAAAATCTTTAGTACAACGTTCCATCTTAAATATTTGCTGAAGTTGCATGCTACGGCAATCAGCATATATAGATTAGATATAGTCACTTGTCACTCGTATAATGGAGGTGGGCTTTTGTGAAATTGAATTATGTTGCATTCCATGCATTTTCTTACAAAATCATGGACAACAGGTTTCATACACAATTTTTCTCTAGTTCTCTAGGGGGGGGGGGGGGGGGGGGGGTGGAAATGGTTGGTCACTTGGTGCCCTAATTTTTGTTAATATTTTCTTAACATGTTCATAAGTCGTAAAAGGGGGGTCTGGGGGGAAGATCCCCCCATATTTTTTTTTGCTTTTACAATGTCTGAGGATAGCTATTTTGACTGACTACCAATGGCATTATGCTATACCGAACTATGGCTAGACTGTATATATTTCTCATGATATTGTAGCTGCTTGGAAAAAGGAGAGCATGTGTCATGACACGATGACATCACACACCACCACGTGCTCTCCTTTGTAGGTTTGTCACTTCTTTTGTTTCTCCTTCTTTCCCACTCCCTCTCTCTCAGTATTTTTAACTCAGTCCATTATGTCATGGTCTTCAAGTCTAATCTTAGACATGATGTCATCACACGCCACCACGTGTTCTCCTTTGTAGGTTTGTCACTTCTTCAGTTCCCTCCTTCTTTCCCACTCTCTCTCAGTATTTTTAACTCAGTCCATTATGTCATGGTCTTAAAGTCTCTATAAAAGAAACCTTACTAGCTGATTTCTCTTCATATTAATATGGATATTCGCTCATACTTTGCAAGTACTTCTCAAGCCTCTTCTCATGCTAATAGCAGCGATAGCGAAGATAGCAGAACAGATAGCTCTGAGCATGTCGAGGCATCTAGTCCTAGCCTTAGTCCTCCACCTTCAAAGAAAAGCAAGCAAAACAAACACCGCTCTTCTGTATCCACGAAGAGAAAATACTCTAAGAGCTGGGAGAAAGATTTCAGTTGGCTCTATTATGACGAGGATAGCGATGGTGCCTTTTGCAAGGTTTGCAAGCAATCTGGTCTGCAGCGTACTGGAGGAGTGTGGGTCACACAACCTTGCAGAAATTGGAAGAAAGCTGTTGAAAAAATGAGAGCTCATGCGAGAAGTGACTTCCATATCCATGCAACTCAAGCTCTTTTTGCAGCTAAAGGAGCAGCCAAAGGTGGAACAGTTGTACAGCAACTCCAGAATGTTTTAGCTCGCAAAAGAGCTCAGAACAGAGCTGCAGTGAAGTGCCTGATCCTACTCACTCATTTTCTTACGAAAGAACAAGTTGCACATTCGACAAAATTTGAGAAGCTGGTTGACGTGGTGGTTCGATGTGGCAGCCAACATTTGAAGCAATTCTTAGAAACTGCACCAAGAAATGCTGTGTACACATCAAGAGTGGCTGTGGTTGAATTCATCGAATCATTGGGGACATGGGTGGAGGAGTCGATTCTGAAGCGACTTCAAAAGGCACCTATGTACAGCTTCATGGCAGATGAGTGCACAGATGTCACCAACGTAGAAGAATTGTCTGTGTTTTGCCGCTGGGAGGAAGATGGTGTACGAGTAGAGTGCTTTCTGGAGCTTATTCCATTGAAGAAGGCTGATGCAGAGACCATCTATTCTAATCTCATCGATTGTTTAAAGAAGAAAGGTCTACAAGTCGGAAGAATAGTTGGATTGGGATTTGATGGAGCTGCAACTTTTTCTGGACGAAAGACCGGGGTTCAGGCACGTATCAAGAAACATACTCCTCACGCTCTGTTTATACACTGCCACTGTCACTTACTGCAGTTGGCTTGTGTGCAAGCTGCCAATAAAACTCCTGGAATTGCTCATGTTTACAGAACATTGACTACTCTTTGGAAGCATTTTCGCAATTCCCCCAAGCGAGCAGAGTGTCTGAAGGAGGTACAGCACGTTCTTGAACTTCCAGAAATGAAAGTGATCAAGCCATCTGACACACGCTGGCTGGCACATGAAAGGTGTGTCAAAGCTGTCAAAGCAAGTTATTCTGCAATTGTAATCACCATTGGGAACATCTACGAGACGTCCCACGAGCCAGAAGCTCTTGGAATCCATGGTGCCCTCTGCAAATTGTCTACGATTGCAGCTATATATTTGCTTGATTTCACTCTACCACAAGTAGCCAAGCTCAGCAAAGCACTTCAGGCAGAGCAGCTTGACCTCTCGTTGATATCATTCCTTGTTGATGCTACTGTTAAATCCTTGGATGATGCAGTTTTGCCTGGAGCGAACTGGGTGTTGGAGCTTCTTGAAAACGTTGAAGACTTGAAGTCATCTACAAAGGTGTCTATTGACGCTGATAAAATACTTTCGTTCCAGAATGTTGTTGGTAAGCCTTTTGTTGCTGATTTAAAGGCCAACATAACAGCCGATTTTCTTCATCCAACGCTGTTGTATCAGCATTGTCTATATTCGATCCACGGAAAGTTCCAAAACCAGATTCAGTATCTTTTCCCACTTATGGAGACACGTCTGTTGAGAAACTGATTGCTCACTACGGAGAAGATAGAGATGCAGAAACATTGGATGGAGAAGAAACAGTGAAGACAGCCATGATTTCCACTGAAATACTTACAGAGTGGAAAACATTCCGCCAGCTGTTAGTCAAGCAACCATGGGATACTACTGCATCACAGCTGAAAGAACTTGTTTCAAACGACATGCTCAAGGCCATGTTTCCCAATTTGCACAAGATTGCCTCCATCTGCTTATCGATTCCAGTTTCTACTGCTTCTGTGGAGAGAAGCTTCTCACAGATGAAGATGATCAAGACTCGTTTGCGTAATTCTCTAAGTGACTGCAGCCTTTCTCACCTTATGAGGATTGCTATAGAGGCACCAGAAGTACTCTCTGAGAGCGACCTTGAAGAGATTGTGGACGTATGGCAGAGAAAACCAAGAAGAACCTCAGTTTGACATTCCTATCATTTGAACCTGATATCATAAGCTTATTACACCTTTCTTGTATTACACCTTTCTTGACATTATTTAAAAAAAAATCTCTAATTTCAAGGGGGGGGGGGCGAGAATGATACAAGGGGGGGCGAATGCCCCCCCCCGCCCCCCCCTAAATACACCCCTGCCACACCCCTTCACATGAACATTAAAAATACATTAAAAAGTAGTGTCTATCACAGTTGCTCTAGCATTCAAGAGTTTGGGTAAGAGGAGTTTGAGAGGTGATTTCACTTCACATTCCAACCTGCAGTTCCAAAGACAAGCATGTTTGGCAAAACAAAACTGCCATCAGAAAGCATACTGCATTGGCTACATTTTGGTATATGAATCAGGACCATAGCATGAATGTGTGCAAAGATTGATACTTTATTTATCTGGTCAGACAAGGTCATATTCTAGGTGACCTACATAGAATAAGTCAGCCAGTGTTGGGTTAGTTGGCAACTCCTTGCAGCCCTGGTGTAGTGTAGCTCGACCAATAGCCAGCGACCTATGTAGGCTGTGCGTGTGGTGTGTGTGCAGTGTGGTAAGTGGGTATAGTATGTGTTTCTGTGTGTGTGTGCAGTGGTGTGGTGTGTGTGTGTGTGCAGTGTATAGCAATTCTTATGTGCTTTGTGTGCAGGTGGCCGTGTGCGTGAGGAAGATGGGGCGTGGTTTCGTGACGAGGTCCAGTGGCGCAGTGGCATGGAGAAACTCTACAATCAAATCATGAGCGAGTTGGAATCCGGTTCCAGCGGGGGGGGATTCAGGCTGCGGAGGAGCTCCGGCTGGACGTAAGCAACTGACAATCTTGCGTGCCATGACCCTTTACCTATTCCTATGCTGCACTGAATGATCCAGACAACTGCCGCAGATTATTTTGTTATTACTTATTTCTTTTTAACAGAGTGTCGACCAAACCTATTAACACAAACTTCCTGTGGCTGCCACGCCCACTAGCGTGCACTGCGACAGTGGCATTGTTATTGTAGTTGTTTCACGCTGCTGACTATCTTGGTAGCTATGGAAGAAGCCCAGATCTGGAAGAGGACAGTTCTGGAGCTGGGTCTCTCTCACTGAAGCCAGCTCAGTTAAAAGCTAGACTACCAGCTAATGGATATATTCGTATATAGTCCATTCCCCAGCTAAACAGTAGCAACATTTCAAGAATATGCTACATGGTCTTCTTCAGGTTAAAGGGCCAAGCAGTGGGCAGAAAACAAATGCACGACTGTAGCTTATGAAGGAGAGAAATGAGATGGATATGGTTAGATACTGCCATGGCGTGTCAAGATGGCAAGAAGACTTCTAGCATTGCTGCAAGTGGATATGAAAAATCTGTCGTGTATGTGTGGCATTTCCAGGACTCAAGGCGAGAGCTTGGAATTTCCTTGCGTTTTCGTGTGTATGCATGCCTAGCAGAAAGAAGGCATGTATTAAAATTATCCCTTGTGTTAGCAGGATGTAAAAGATTGTTATAAGAGACACTGTTATTGTACAGTGTGCCACTTCTCTAACTGCAATAATCTAGGAACAGATCTGCATGCTCGGATTCGTAACACTCTGCTTGAATTTGTGTGTGGAGCAGAGTGGGATTCATTGGTCGTTCAAATTGTGCCGAGTGGGGACGGTCAGTTGGTTTTTATCACTTCTGAGGTTCTGTAGCTCGGTAGAAGATCAGAGCTCTCCATGTTTCCCAGTGCGGCCGCAGAGAAAGGTTGGTGATGGTGCATCTAGCGAGTAAGCATGCAGGCAGGCAAGCCTGTACTTGCAAGCTGTGCAGCCTTTTCTTGGCTGTCGTGGGCTGCTAAAGTTTGTTTCCATGTTGTAGAGCTACACCTTACCCATTTCCAGCTGTTTGTTGTGGCTGATTATAAGTGGATGGTAATCGCCAGCCGTGGTGGATTAATTAGAACATTTGCCACCTTACCTGTTTCCAGCTATTTGTCGTGTGGCTGATCATAAGTGAATGGTAATTACCAGCCATGGTGTTAATTAGAACATTTGCAGTTTGATCAGCGGCGAGTTTCGGATTTTCTTTTGCAGCGACGCCATAGGTGACATTCAAAGCATAATACTACCTGCGAACCCCGCTGTTCCTGTGATGGTCCTGACTGCTTGAGGAACTTCTGCCCTCTGGAGGTCGGCGGTGAGTCGGCTTTTCTTAAAGGAGGAGTGGCCTTAATTGTACCGCCACTTCGTCCAATGAACGTCGTATCGTGTGTGAAGGAAACGTATCATTGAATGGTTTAATTTAAAAAAGTGTTTTCTTCCACCGTGAACCGTTTACGAGATAAATTTCCGAGAAGGCGTGGCATTTAGTAGTGCTGATGAGGATTGGTCGAGGCTGTGCCAGTTGTTGGCCGAGGCACTTCTTATTGAAACCAGCAGCCATTTTGTTTGTTCTTTGCTCGATGCTGAAATGGAGGGGGGGGGCTTACTTCATTTGACGTAGCAGACGAGGATCAAGACAGGCCATTGTTATTATAGCTCTAAGTATGGGTAGGATTGGTTCGTGTATGACGGGTATATCATCCTCTCTGACCCTCTCTACTCACTCACTTCTGCAAAGGATCCACAGCGATCTTGGATCAAAGAGGTGGCAGGAAGTGTTGGCCTATGGGCCACAGTTGTTGACAGTTGGTGGGATTGCCACCGAGGAAGTGGTTTCATGACCTCCTATGAGCCTTGACCAGCAAAGTGCCTTATTCCTTTGTGAGTATTGTGGGGTTCTGGAATTACTGACACCTTGAAAGTCTCATCACATACCCATATGCAGAGTTTTTGTTTTATATGTCCTCCCCTACCCTTATTCCCCCAGTAAAAACTGGTTGTTAAGCATGTATAGCACCTGCTCTTTGTTAAGCACCTACTTGACAATTGGTGCTAGCCTGTTTGTTAAGCACCTACTTTACTGCTGGTTCTAGCCTCTGTTTGTTAAGCACCTACTTTACTACTGGTTCTAGCCTCTGTTTGTTAAGAACCTGCTTTACTGTTGGTTCTAGCCTCTGTTTTTAAGCACACTTTACTGCTGGTTCTAGCCTTAAAGGAGGATGGAAACATTATTACCTTATAACTTTTTTATTTTTGTCTCTAGATAGATGATTTTGATATCAAAATGTAGACAATTACATATCAAAATGTAGACAATTACATATGCTTTCTATTGGTATAATATTTTATGTATAAATATTCCCTATGTAAAACAATGGACCCAACTGTGAACTTGGGGGGATCTGCATAACTCAAGACCAATTAGTCCTAACCACTTCCCAGTACTTAGAGACACCACAGTAGTTTATAAATAGTGCAGTGATAATGTCATATCATGTAAACATGATTTTATATCATTCAGTTTTTTTTTGTCATTGAGTTTTCCAACATTCATACCCATATATCCACCATAGTTGACCAGTATCAAAATTCTACTGCTGTAAAGAGCAGAAAGAGCAGAAAAGTGCTTTCTAATGATATCTTAAAAGTGGACAATGCAAAAAATAATGACTAATTTTGTGACTCGGATACACAATTTGAGATAGAAGCCTTCAAAGTTGAGAGTGTAAAAATGATGTGTGTTAGTTTTTGCGTCTCTTATGGAGGGTAAATAGTAGTTTCCAATACATAGCAGGTATTATGACTTTCCTTTTAAGCTTGGATTAAAAAAATGGTTTGGAGAGCAGGCAGCACGTGCTAGCGCCACCGGATAGCGATTGCCAACTTACTTTTTTGATGCCCCTTCTTCTTCAATCTTTCGTGAGTATCCTGCAGCTCGATTGAATGCAATGCAAGGAATAGCATGCAGATAAAGGTGCATAACTTCTTTATGAAGCATTGAAACTCGAAACACAACTAGTACATAGACAGGAGCATAATATGGATAGAAAGGAAAAAAAGATTTTTTTTAAACAAAAATCATTAAAAAAATGTTTCCAACCTCACTTAACCCTTTCACTGCTGCAAGTAAATACCCCCACTGTGCTGGGCCTTTTTTTCTCAAAAAAAGGTGATTTTGAAATCAATGCCAAAAAAATACTAAGAGGTTATTTTGAAATTCTTTTTGTGTGTTTGGGTGGGCAAGAGGTTGGCCTATGGAGGAAAAATTGAAATTTGGTATTTTGCATAATTAGGTGGTCATGTGACCTCATGGCGGCCATATTGGATTTCCCTTTTTTCATCAAATCTGTGATAAAAACTACTTTTTCTCCAAGAAATGCTGTTTTTTTTCCACTGGATAATGATGAAGATACATAAAATGAATAAAAATATGATCATTTTATGACAAAAATCAACATCTGTCGGCAGAATCGTGAAAAAACACGAACAATAACTGTAACATGTGTTTTCCCCAACAATTAGTCATTTACACTCCACACAACCTTCTGGGATCATGGAATGCAGGTATTTGAAGTTCACATGTATATTTTCTAATGTGTTTTGAACATTTATCTGGTTATGTAACCCTTAGCAGCCATATATTTTGGTCACATTGATGTCGTTTCAATCTACAGACATAGTATTGTCACCTTGGCCCTGTGCAGGGCCGCCCAAGTCGAGCAAATCATCGGTCTCGTCCATGGAATACCCAATCACTGTCGGCATTATCATAGTCAACTGTTGGAAACGAATTACCTGTGTATCGTCCAAATCAAAGTTGTCCTCGCTGTCTGGTCCACAACTTCATTGCCTGCTGTGAGGCCGCGCTCGCGCCATTTTGCTGTCTACCGCTGGGAAACACGACTTTCCATGTGGAAATCACCTCTAGTTCATAGAAAAAACGATCCACAACTTCATTGCCTGCTGTGAGGCCGCGCTCGCGCCATTTTGCTGTCTACCGCTGGGAAACACGACTTTCCATGTGGAAATCACCTCTAGTTCATAGAAAAAACGATAGATGGCACGTGCAGTACATGCAAATTAAAAAAAAAGATTATTTTCACATACCCGGTCCTACCGGGGACGCGCAATTCAACGACATTTTTTTCTACCCGGTACTACCGGGTATACGCAGTGAAAAGGTTAAGCACCTACTTCACTGTTGGTTCTAGCCTCTGTTTGTTAAGCACCTACTTCACTGCTGGTTCTAGCCTCTGTTTGTTAAGCACCTATTTTACTGCTTGTTCTAGCCTCTGTTTGTTAAGCACCTACTTTACTGCTGGTTCTAGCCTCCGTTTGTTAAGCACCTACTTTACTGTTGGTTCTAGCCTCTGTTTGTTAAGCACCTACTTTACTGTTGGTTCTAGCCTCTGTTTGTTAATTAAGCACCTACTTTACTGCTGGTTCTAGCCTCTGTTAGTTAGCTATGGTGGGAGTGAAGTTGTGCTAATAGGTTTCAACAACACTCTGTTGTCACTCTAGTTTCTTAGCGTGGCATGACAGTAGGTAAAGTATCATCACATCTACATGGCTAAATAACAGATGTTGGCATGGGAGTGGCTGTTACTGGATGAGAGGTGAGATGGATGACGAGATGTGGGGGTGGCAGGAAGACAGGAGATCTGTTCCTAGAAGCAGTAGGGAAGGCGGCAGAGAAGGAGGGAGGAGAGGGGTGAGAGATATTTAGCCCTAGCCCTATTGTTGGCCATGTTAAAGACCTAGCCCTAGCCCTAGCCCTAGCCCTATTGTTGGCCATGTTCAAGACCTAGTGTTAGCCCTAGCCCTAGCCCTAGTCCTATTTTTGAAGAACCTCTTGCGCAAATTCCATTCCTCTAGCGAGGAGCAGATGTTAGCCAACATCCACCAGCCTGCCTTGCTGTCTGCCTGCCGTCACTAAATTACACCAAATTAGGAGTTGGATGACCTGCTCCCTCTCCCTGCTGACTCCCTTTACTGCTACAACCTCTGCTCTAACACTAATTACCACCTGCTTGGCACTTGGCAAAGTGTGTGGCTTTATAGTGTCTACACACACACGCACACACATGCACAACCACACGCACAACCACATAGACACACACACACACACATGCGCATGCACACACACACAACTACATAGACACAACTCTTCACAATAGACATGCACACATCCATGCACACACACACAACTCTTTGCACACATCCATGCATGTGCACACAGGGATGTATGTGATGGATATTAAGTGTTGCCTATAGTGACAGCCTTTCTATATACACGTGTGTTTTTCCTGTCACAGTGAGGAGGGGTGTGGTCAAGGATTTCCGAGCCTGGACTTGACCTGTGATGTGGTCTACCTCTCACTTCACATGATGGACGCTTCATCACCATCGGCACACACCGGCACCCCTAGAGGTGGGTGGAGTCATGCTTTAAGGCTATAAATATTCATAACTTACTAATTAATCTAATTTCATTACTGATGAATTTTTCCTGTCACACTATAATAATAATAATACTAAATTAGGTAATGATCTGAGGAAGAATTCTTCATGTTGATTGAGATATGGGGGAGGGGGGGAATGGTGCAGCATTAGTGATGTGTCGGGTTGTGAAGAGGCCTAGGGGAGGGAAGGTTTTTGCTGCGAGAAGGTCCTCTGTCATATTTTGAGAGTCGTATGACAGGCATGTGGCTACATGGAATGTGCTAATATGTTGCTGTCATGTGACAGGCACTGTGTGTTCAGCTGATGCCATGTGGCTACATGGAATGTGCTAATTTGTAGATTGGCGTGTGCATATTGGACCGGTCTGGTAGAGGAGTGCCCTCCATCAGAAACCAGCAAGGCATGCATGTTTGGCAGAGGCTACATAGTTAAGATTTCCTACTTACAATTTTTTCCACTGGCTAAAAAAAATTCTCACACTCTACTATGGGTTACATGAATTTCCTAACCGTTGGATGCCTGTGTCAATAAGTCGCTCTGCTCTGGCAGTTTTTGCTATGGGTGTGTATGTCAAGATTCCAGTTCCTCGGGCACCCATGCAGGAAGATTTAGTGCCGGAAGATAGATCTCTCGGCATGCTTCAAATAGACAGCAAATATGGTGGGTTAGGTAGGTGTAGGGGTCAGTTGGGATATATATGGAGATGCTTCGCATTGTATGCTGTACTTGTTGAGTCGTTCACCCCTCTACTTAAACAGGATCATAATGGACACTCTGTTAACCCCTTCTCCAGCCTTGTCAGCTCATTTGGGTTCGTGCTGCCAAGGCCACTTCCTTCAAACCCAGACAGACGTTTCGGTTTGGTTCCATTATTCTTAAGGGGGGGACTAAGGGGGGACTATACGTAAAAAATTCGACAGTTTTTTTTCCCTTCTTTTTTTCCTTCTTCTTTCAAACTGTTTTTTTGTCCATGTAACAGATCAAGAAACTACAAAGAGAACACATCTGGCATGATATTTGCCCTAACTTGGACTATATTTTTCAAAAAAATCTTGTTTTTTTGACATAAAGCTCATAACTTTCCTACACTTCAAAAAAAAATTAATCACTGGATAGCTCGCTAATATCTGTTTAATGTATGTGACAAAATTTTACTTACTATAAGTGTTGACAAGTTATGGTGATTTGAAGTGGTCAAGTTTGGGATTTTCCCTGGTGTTTTCCAGTTACCAAAGCGGTGGCCTGCCATTCAAAAACCACTGCATTTATTGATAATCTGTTCATGCGTTGCAGATTAGGGCCTCCTCTATCAGCTGACCAAATCTGTGACTTTGTTCTTGATAATTAGGACAGTTATGAACTTTTCTGCAAGTTAGGTCACCTTTTTTAGGGATCTCAATGTATCTTCCGAGAAAATATATCTGCAGAGACATTCAACATATTATTAGGAAGCACAAAGCATAAGGGACACATTGGGAATAAAATTACCTGCATAGAGTGTACACAACAAAAGGTTATGGTGATTTATAATACTTTGGTGGTGCTGACGTACAGTCCATCCCCCCCACCCCCCGGGGAGACTAGTGGTCAAATTTTTATTTATTTTTATGAATGTTATATTTTTTGTTCAAACTGTTGTTGCATCTATCTACTTGTTATTTCCAAAGATTTAGAGGCATTGGATGCTTCATTTCAAAGTTATGGTGGATCTACTTCATCATATTTTCTTTGACATGTAGAAACATTCAGCTGTAAAGGAAAATTCCACATATACATGTACATCTCTCTCGTAATAATTATAATAACTTTCATCATATTTTTCTTTGTTACATGTAGATACAGGCACAGAAAAACTCAAGAAAGTCATGGAAGTAATAAAAAAACAGATCAAGGAATTGCTAAAACTTGTAAAAGAACACATTTTGTCAAGTTATTTCACTGCTAACTCAAACATTTCGTTTTCCAAACTTGGACTGCTTATTCCCACAATTAATGGAAATATTTCTTGTGGCGAGCATAACTTTAAAACTGTTTGCTCATTTTTTTTGGTGTGTATGTCATTTGAGAGCTCTTTTGGTACTCTGTGATTTCCATGAATCAGATTTTTGTTCACTGCAAGCATTGCCAAGAGATGGTGGTTAGAAGAGGTGACCTCTAGTTTTTTACCAGTTTTTCAGACTCTGTAGTAGTGTGTAACTAATCAACATGACAACATAATTATGGTAACTTTGGTCCATGGAAATCACTGAGACATTCCTTAGCAAGCCACACACCAATTATGAGTACTTGACTTCAATTCATTAGGCAGCTAGGTCTGCCACAAATATCTGGAGTCTCCTCGATGTTTCTGCATGTATCTTCTGAGAAAATGTGTCTATAGAGACATTTAACATATCATAAAAACACACACAGAATAACATAGACTTTGGTACCACAATATATGGGCAATTAGAAATAGGTACAACTGTTTTGTGGTTTTGACGTCTAGTCCCCCCTTAAGTGCTAGTTCTGGTGTACATTACGTTGACCAAGGCACTGTACATAAGATTTTTATTACAGAAAGCATAGCACTGGACACAACCAGATACTTTCGCCGTATTTGATTACGCGCTAAAAATCCAATTTTTTGCGCGTAATCAAATACGGCATGTTGCCATTCAACAACCACTTTAGTTATTGCAATATGGTTTCACTCCAATCGCAGCTGTTAGCTTTGACAAGCTACAAACCAATTTACAGCTTTTGATTTTTAAAAATAAGTTGTGGGGGGCTGCCAAACGGAGGAGGTCCTGCCTTGGATGTTTCTGCATGCATCTTCTGACAAAACATGCCTCTAGAGATATTTTATATATCATTGGAAAGCACATAGAACAAGCAACAATTTGAGCATACAATTATCTACACAAAACAATTATAAAAAAAGTTATGGGCAGTCAAAGTTAACAACGTTTTTAGCCAGTCTTGTATGGAGGACCCCCTTAGTGTGTTGGTGTGGTTTAGCTGCCTCTTAAGCTTAGTGTGTTGGTGTGGTTTAGCTGCCTCTTAAGCTTAGTGTGTTGGTGTGGTTTAGTTGCCTCTTAAGCTTAGTGTGTTGGTGTGGTTTAGCTGCCTCTTAAGCTTAGTGTGTTGGTGTGGTTTAGTTGCCTCTTAAGCTTAGTGTGTTGGTGTGGTTTAGCTGCCTCTTTAGCTTAGTGTGTTGGTGTAGTTTAGTTGCCTCTTAAGCTTAGTGTGTTGGTGTGGTTTAGTTGCCTCTTAAGCTTAGTGTGTTGGTGTGGTTTAGTTGTCTCTTAAGCTTAGTGTGTTGGTGTGGTTTAGCTGCTTAGTGTGTTGGTGTGGTTTGGTTGCCTCTTAAGCTTAGTGTGTTGGTGTGGTTTAGTTGCCTCTTAAGCTTAGTGTGTTGGTGTGGTTTAGCTGCCTCTTAAGCTTAGTGTGTTGGTGTGGTTTAGTTGCCTCTTAAGCTTAGTGTGTTGGTGTGGTTTAGTTGCCTCTTAAGCTTAGTGTGTTGGTGTGGTTTAGTTGCCTCTTAAGCTTAGTGTGTTGGTGTGGTTTAGCTGCCTCTTAAGCTTAGTGTGTTGGTGTGGTTTAGTAGCCTCTTAAGCTTAGTGTGTTGGTGTAGTTTAGTTGCCTCTTAAGCTTAGTGTGTTGGTGTGGTTTAGTTGCCTCTTAAGCTTAATGTGTTGGGGCTAACTGGTTCTATGTCCTGTTGTGTTGGCTAAGTGGTGAGGCCACAGTACAGCTTCACATAAGAGTGGTCTCCCACGATGTTTACACCTTGCTTGGCTTTACTCGGGAGGTCTTGGCCACACCACATAGCTAATACAATTTATCAGGCTATGTTGGTAGCACCCACTTTATTTTAATGAATGGTAGACGACAAAAGGAAAATGCATCTCTGCTCCTACAACTCTCATCAGCAGCTTCTCAGAGAGCCCATCTTTCAGCCACTTCTAATTCCTGAAACACTTCCAGTTTCCTTGAATCCTTCGCTACGGCAAACTACATGTATGTGACTGCCCGACGTAAGACACTACTAAGTGTGCTGTTTGACCTTGTACCTTTATCTCCAAGGATCTGTCGATGTGTCTGTCATGGGCTGGGTAACCTAGGAATATATGATAGGTGTGGAGTTATCTGGTCCTGTGTGGTCTACAAAGGTACATTCATGCTTCCCTACTCCTTGATAGGTCAACTTAACACACTCCATTTGTAGCACACTCCATTCGTGTTTAATTAAAACATGTTTTTTTTGCCACTAGAGCTCCACTCACATGAACCACGAACCCTGAATTTGATGGAGCTCTTTGTTGCAGAGGAACATTACAAGCTGGTTGCTAGATAGGTGCCTCTATTGGATTGGTGCTCACATACTACTCACACACTCCCAATACTCACACACTCCAAATACTCACACACTCCAAATACTCACACACTCCAAATACTCACACACTCCAAATACTCACACACTCCAAATACTCACACACTCCAAATAATTAGTTGAATCTGTTTGTAATAAAGTAACAGACATCCAAAGGTTAGGAAGCTGATGTAACCATGGTAGCACATGGAAAAAATTAAGTATGAAATCCGATTAGCTGCCCCCAATCTGTATGGATTGCTTTGAGCAAAGCTTATGATGTTCCTTCAAAGGAACACTCGTGGTCTTAAAACAACTCCACTGAACTCCGAACTCTAGTGGTTTTAAGTGACTATGGGGGTGTGTGTGTGTATGTGTGTGTTCCTTCAAAGGAACACTCGTGGTCTTAAAACAACTCCACTGAACTCCGAACTCTAGTGGTTTTAAGTGACTATGGGTGTGTGTGTGTGTGTGTGTGTGTGTAGGTAAGTGAACTGAATGGTGGGCATTTGTTGTTCCACTAGAGTGAGAAGCTCTGCTGGCCATTGAGGTGCTGGTTCAGGCACTTGAACAGCTGTTCTGCAGTCTCGGGAATGCTGTTGCTCTAGGTTCCTCTCTTAATTGGGTTCCTCTCTTAATTGTTGAATATTCATTAGTGAGAACCTGGTTGCTAGGCTCTCAGGATGCACACTTATTCGTGCATGGATTTAGGTGTGCAAGACATTCATTAGTGGGGACCTAATGGTGAGATGCCAGGCCACCAGGGATGCACACCTATTTGTGCATGGATTTAGGTGTGCAAGACATTCATTAGTGAGGACCTAATGGTGAGATGCCAGGCCACTAGGGATGCACACCTATTTGTGCATGGATTTAGGTGTGCAAGACATTCATTAGTGGGGACCTAATGGTGAGATGCCAGGCCACCAGGGATGCACACTTATTTGTGCATGGATTTAGGTGTGCAAGACATTCATTAGTGGGAACCTAATGGTGAGATGCCAGGCCACCAGGGATGCACACCTATTTGTGCATGGATTTAGGTGTGCAAGACATTCATTGGTGGGGACCTAATGGTGAGATGCCAGGCCACCAGGGATGCACACCTATTTGTGCATGGATTTAGGTGTGCAAGACATTCATTAGTGGGGACATAATGGTGAGATGCCAGGCCACCAGGGATGCACACCTATTTGTGCATGGATTTAGGTGTGCAAGACATTCATTAGTGGGGACCTAATGGTGAGATGCCAGGCCACCAGGGATGCACACCTATTTGTGCATGGATTTAGGTGTGCAAGACATTCAATAGTGGGGACCTAATGGTGAGATGCCAGGCCACCAGGGGTACACACCTATTTGTGCATGGATTTAGGTGTGCAAGACATTCATTAGTGAGGACCTAATGGTGAGATGCCAGGCCACCAGGGATGCACACCTATTTGTGCATGGATTTAGGTGTGCAAGACATTCATTAGTGAGGACCTAATGGTGAGATGCCAGGCCACCAGGGATGCACACCTATTTGTGCATGGATTTAGGTGTGCAAGACATTCATTAGTGGGGACCTAATAGTGAGATGCCAGGCTACCAGGGATGCACACCTATTTGTGCATGGATTTAGGTGTGCAAGACATTCATTAGTGAGGACCTAGTGGTGAGTTGCTAGGCTACCAGGGAGTTGCTAGGCTACCAGGGAGTTGCTAGGCTACCAGGGATGCACACCTATTTGTGCATGAGTGAGACGCAATTGCTTTTCTGCTATACAACATATCGTCTAATTTATGGTGCACGGTCTGCATGCTAATATGTGTTACGTGTTGCATGTGTTAGATGTATAATGTGCTAACATGTGTTAGTGTTGGATGTGTTAGATGTGTTAGATGTGTAATGTGTTAGTGTTGCATGTGTTAAATGTGTAATGTGCTAACATGTGTTAGTGTTGCATGTGTTAGATGTGTAATGTGCTAACATGTGTTAGATGTGTAATGTGCTAACATGTGTTAGTGTTGCATGTGTTAGATGTGTAGTGTGCTAACATGTGTTAGTGTGTGTGATATCTAAGGCTCAAGCTTGCGCTAACATGCACCAGACTCCATATCAGTTAAAATATTACACAAGTCCACGCATTCACAAAAACAAGTCCCCTGTGACCTCACGTGGGGCCCTTAAATAGGCTCCCAGAGCATCCCACAGTTGTTACTAAATATAGCTATTACATCATCACTGCATGATCTACACAGTACATGTATAAATTAAGGGTTCAGAATTTGTATTAGTCATGATATCCAGATGATCTCATGGGTTCATCTTGGGTCCATCCTTTGATCTGGTCTACAATCATCTCTCTGTTCTTGCAGTCCAGAGTGTGACTGTGGTCTTGCGCTCGTAGCTTCGTGGGCGTAGTGCTTGTGGAGGCTTTCTGTGTTATGGGTTCCACAACAGTTAATGTTGCATGTGTTAGATGTGTAGAGTGCTAACACGTGTTACGTATTGCATGTTAGATGTGCACAGTGCTGTTGTGTAGTGTGTTAACATGTGTTAGTGCTAACATGTGTTATGTATTGCGTGTTAGATGTGTAGAGTGTTAGTATTGCGTGTTAGATGTGTAGAGTGCTAGCATGTGTTATGTGCTGCATGTGTTTTGTGTCATGTGTAGAGTGCTAAATGTATTGTGCATTGTGTGTGTTACACGTGTTACATAGAGCTGTAATTGCTATTACACAAAACAGCATGTTACACCACATTACATTGTCACCACTCTAGTTGACACCACAGACTAATCTCGATACTGTTCCATCACTTTCCTTTAGAGGAATGCTTTCAAAGGGTTAAATATTCACGCAGATTGAGAATCCTTGCGTGGAGGGGGGGGGGGAGATGTCCTGCTGAACTTGGAGGCACGTGTATCTATTTAAAAATAGTATTTCTAACAAGTCGAGCCAATTCTAACCCACGGGAAAATAACCCTCTCTGTGTTTCACTTGGTCTTCAAGTTTGCGAGAAGCATCGTAGACACGGCAAGCCTGCAGGCTGGGTGTGTGGCTGTAGGTATAGATACACAGCGAGCCTGCAGGGTGGGGGTGTGGCTGTAGGTATGGATACACAGCGAGCCTGCAGGCTGGGTGTGTGGCTATAGGTATGGATACACAGCAAGCCTGCAGGCTGGGGGTGTGGCTGTAGGTATGGATACACAGCGAGCCTGCAGGCTGGGGGTGTGGCTGTAGGTATAGGTACACAGCAAACCTGCAGGCTGGGTGTGTGGCTGTAGGTATGGATACACAGCAAGCCTGCAGGGTGGGGGTGTGGCTGTAGGTATAGATACACAGCAAGCCTGCAGGCTGGGTGTGTGGCTTCTGAGTTATCTGTGTGGAATGATTCCAAGTGTGGGTGTGGCTGAAGTGGGTGTGGTGATGTAGTGGGTGGGTGTGGTCTCCACATTATTACATGTTCCGTGTCCTTACAGCCAAGAAGCGAAAGAGGCAGTCGTGCTGGGGCAGGATGAGGGATGGGCTCTGCTCTAGTAAAGATGTCTCCTCAATCATCTCTTGGTGAGCCACTAGACATAAATGGTGGAGGTCTTCCTCCCTCCTCTCTTCCTCCCCTCCTCACCCCCAACCCCCTCCCTCCCCTTCCATCCTTCCTACCCCATCCTCCTACCTTACCCTTCTATCATCTATTGTCTTTATCATCAGATGGCATGTTGGGCCATATGGAAGAGTTTGAGGTTCACTGGCCAAGCAGCCACTCACTAGCAAGCTAGCAGATGCATGGGCTGGGGTTGTGGTGACAGGCATAATGAACGAGAATGATATATCAACAAATGTCTTGTTGTCTGCTCTCTAAAAACTGTTGCATAAGTAGAACCAGGTTTTCATTTAGAAAATTGTTGAGGGGGGGCAACTGGAGGAATCGGATATTAACATGATGGTTAAAGATGTGACAAAGTTTTTAATAATACAATTTCCAAGGGGGGCGGGGCAAAAAGGTTCCAAGGGGGGGGGCTGCCGCCCCCAGCCTAAATGAAACCCTGAGAACCACTCCACACTCATGGCTGCCGGTCCAGGCATGCAGCAGGTACATGTAGTGCTGGCATGCATGCATACATAAGTACAGCCACTCCACACTCATGGCTGCCGGTCCAGGCATGCAGCAGGTACATGTAGTGCTAGCATGCATGCATACATAAGTACTATGGTCTTGGTTAAAAAGGAACTTCATGTGCCCATTTTGACAAGAATGAGCTTTATGAGATAGTTTTTCCTCAAAACACTCGAAAATGTCCCAAAATGAGCAAAAAAGTGCTGCTTTTGGTGAACACGGGGAGAAATATTCTACAAAAGCAGTTCTGTCGTTCACGAGTTTCGTAAGGTGAAGGTGTAAATGAGGTGTCAATGAACACAGTGAAGTGACAATAAGACTTAAGAAGGTGTCAGTTCTCAATGAGATGTTAGTGATGTCACTGAGATGATGTCAGTGTTATCGAGATGAGGTGTCAACGAGGCATTAATGAGTTCTAAAGACTGGTTCACCAGATGATGCTCGACCGTATCGTGTCGTATTGTGCACGGTTCGCAATATATCGTTATAACAATACGAAAGCAAGAACTTCGACCTCTGCTCCACCATCGAGGGGCAGTATCGACTGCAGATCCAGCTAGGGTACATATCATAGTGGGTATGGATGAGGAGTTATTGCCATGGCGATGTTAGCATCACTAATATATAGCTGCAAGCTTAGCCGTACTAGACAAGTTATATTACTAGCTCTAGCTGCAGCACTACAAGCAACTACACCCACTAATAATAGCTGTGGCACTACGCTAGTAACAGAACTTCTAGCTAGCTGCCCTAGTACTACCGTCAGATCTGGTTGCAAATACACTAGCTGGCTACATCAGCTACCCTCTAGATATGTATATATGTAAGGCTATCAACCTGGCTTCAAGGACTGCCTATTTCCAGGTATTATCCTTTTCCCTGAACGTTCGGTTATGACAAACAGGAGAAGGTCTTCAGGACCAATAGCTTATCCATAACCACCGTAATGTTTATGTGAAGCTAAACAGCTGATCCGGCTGCTCGTCATGTGCTGGATTCCAGCATTTTGATTGGTCAGACACTCAATGCTTGGCGCTGGGATAGAGCTAGATCCTATTCCATTGTTTTATATTGTGTCCTCATGGGTATCGGCATGGGTATCGGCATGGGTATCGGCATGGGTATCGGCATGGGTATCGGCATGTAGTTGCTGGTTCACAATAGTATGATGATGCGATAAAGTATGGCGTGGCACAATGGGGGAGTGTCTTGCATGAATTGATAATTCCAGCAATTAAGACCTGCAGTAGTCATTATTACATCATCATGATGACATCATGAGATGTTTGTTGCACTGCCAGATTACTTATACCACTTCCCTTGTCTCCACTTCCATGTCAGTGACCTTTAACCTTCCTTACCTGACACTTCTCTGGCATTAGCCCTAGCTAATTGCTCTTTCCCTCCTTACCTGACACTTCCCTGGCATTAGCCCTAGCTAATTGCTCTTTCCCTCCTTACCTGACACTTCCCTGGCATTAGCCCTAGCTAATTGCTCTTGCCTTCCTTCCATACCTGACACTTCCCTGGCATTAACCCTAGCTAATTGCTCTTGCCTTCCTTCCTTCCATGACACTTCCCTGGCATTAGCCCTAGCTAATTGCTCTTGCCTTCCTTCCATACCTGACACTTCCCTGGCATTAACCCTAGCTAATTACTCTTGCCTTCCTTACCTGACACTTCCCTGGCATTAGCCCTAGCTAATTGCTCTTGCCTTCCTTCCATACCTGACACTTCCCTGGCATTAGCCCTAGCTAATTGCTCTTGCCTTCCTTCCATACCTGACACTTCCCTGGCATTAACCCTAGCTAATTGCTCTTGCCTTCCTTCCTGACACTTCCCTGGCATTAACCCTAGCTAATTGTCCTTGTCTTCCATACCTGACACTTCCCTGGCATTAACCCTAGCTAATTGCTCTTGCCTTCCTTCCATGACACTTCCCTGGCATTAGCCCTAGCTAATTGCTCTTGCCTTACCTGACACTGCCCTGGCATTAACCCTAGCTAATTGCTCTTGCCTTCCTTCCATGACCCTTCCCTGGCATTAACCCTAGCTAATTGCTCTTGCCTTCCTTCCATGACACTTCCCTGGCATTAACCCTAGCTAATTGCTCTTGCCTTCCTTCCTGACACTTCCCTGGCATTAACCCTAGCTAATTGCTCTTGCCTTCCTTCCATGACACTTCCCTGGCATTAAACCTAGCTAATTGCTCTTGCCTTCCTTCCATACCTGACACTTCCCTGGCATTAACCCTAGCTAATTGCTCTTGCCTTCCTTCCATGACACTTCCCTGGCATTAACCCTAGCTAATTGCCCTTGCCTTCCTTCCATGACACTTCCCTGGCATTAACCCTAGCTAATTGCCCTTGCCTTCCTTCCATGACACTTCCCTGGCATTAACCCTAGCTAATTGCTCTTGCCTTCCTTCTGACACTTCCCTGGCATTAACCCTAGCTAATTGCTCTTGCCTTCCTTACCTGACACTTCCCTGGCATTAACCCTAGTAGCTAATTGCTCTTACCTTCCTTCTGACACTTCCCTGGCATTAGCCCTAGCTAATTGCTCTTCCCTTCCTTCCCTGACACTTCCCTGGCATTAACCCTAGCTAATTGCTCTTCCCTTCCTTCCCTGATACTTCCCTGGCATTAGCCCTAGCTAATTGCTCTTGCCTTCCTTCCATGACACTTCCCTGGCATTAACCCTAGCTAATTGCTCTTCCCTTCCTTCCCTGACACTTCCCTGGCATTAGCCCTAGCTAATTGCTCTTGCCTTCCTTCCTTACCTGACACTTCCCTGGCATTAACCCTAGCTAATTGCTCTTGTCTTCCTTCCTGACACTTCCCTGGCATTAACCCTAGCTAATTGCTCTTGTCTTCCTTCCTGACACTGCCCTGGCATTAGCCCTAGCTAATTGTTCTTGCCTTCCTTCCATACCTGACACTTCCCTGGCATTAATCCTAGCTAATTTCTCTTGCCTTCCATACCTGACACTTCCCTGGCATTAACCCTAGCTAATTGCTCTTCCCTTCCTTCCCTGATACTTCCCTGGCATTAGCCCTAGCTAATTGCTCTTGCCTTCCTTCCATGACACTTCCCTGGCATTAACCCTAGCTAATTGCTCTTGCCTTCCATGACACTTCCCTGGCATTAACCCTAGCTAATTGCTCTTGCCTTCCTTACCTGACACTTCCCTGGCATTAACCCTAGCTAATTGCTCTTGCCTTCCTTCTGACACTTCCCTGGCATTAACCCTAGCTAATTGCTCTTGCCTTCCTTCCATGAGACTTCCCTGGCATTAACCCTAGCTAATTGCTCTTGCCTTCCTACCATGACACTTCCCTGGCATTAACCCTATCTTGCCTTCCTTCCCTGACACTTCCCTGGCATTAACCCTAGCTAATTGCTCTTGCCTTCCTTCCTGACACTTCCCTGGCATTAACCCTAGCTAATTGCTCTTGCCTTCCACTTCCCTGACATGAACACTAGCTATTGTTCTTGCCTGCATCTCTCTGATATTAAGCTTTGCTATGCCCTGGCCCTAGCCACTGCCCTGGCCTCAACTTTACTCATACTTAGCCATTGCCCTGGCCCTAACTCTAGGTGGCCCAAACCTTAGCCTCTGTCCTGGCCTTAACTTTACTCATTACTTAGCCATTGTCCTGGTCCTAACTCAAGCCACTGCCCTGGCCCTAACCCTAGCCACTGCCCTGGCCCTAACTTGAGCCATTGCCCTAACTTGAGCCATTGCCCTAACTTGAGCCATTGTCCTGGTCCTAACTCTAGCTACTACCTGGCCCTGCCATGGTCCTAACTCTAGGTGGCCCAAACCTTAGCCATTGCCCTGGCCCTGGTCCTGGCCCTAACTCTAGCCTCCGACCTGGCCTTAACTTTACTCATTACTTAGCCATTGCCCTGGCCCTAACTCTAGGTGGCCCAAATCCTAGCCATTGCCCTGGCCCTAACTCTAGCCATTGCATTGGCCCTACCCTAGCCACTGCCCTGGTCCTAACTCTAAGTGGCCCTAGCCACTGCGCTGGCCCTAACTCTAGCCACTGCCCTGGTCCTAACTCTAGGTGGCCCTAGCCCAAGCCACTGCCCTGGCCTAACTCTAGTCGGCTCAAACCTTAGCCATTGCCCTGGCCCTAACTCTAGCCACTGTCCTGGTCCTAACTCTAGCCACCACCTAACCCTGCCCTGGCCCTAACTCTAGGTGGCCCTTACCCTAGCCACTGCCCTGGCCCTAACTGTAGGTGGCCCTAACCTTAGCCACTGCCCTGGCCCTAACTCTAGGTGGGCCTAACCCTAGCCACTGCCCTGGCCCTAACTCTAGGTGGCCCAAACCCTAGCCACTGCCCTGGCCCTAACTCTAGGTGGCCCAAACCCTAGCCACTGCCCTGGTCCTAACTCTAAGTGGCCCTAACTTTAGCCACTGCCCTGCTAAGTGGCCCGAACCCTAGCCACTGCCCTGGCCCTAACTCTAGGTGGCCCAAACCCTAGCCACTGCCCTGGTCCTAACTCTAAGTGGCCCTAACTTTAGCCACTGCCCTGCTAAGTGGCCCGAACCCTAGCCACTGCCCTGGCCCTAACTCTAGGTGGCCCAAACCCTAGCCACTGCCCTGGTCCTAACTCTAAGTGGCCCTAACTTTAGCCACTGCCCTGCTAAGTGGCCCGAACCCTAGCCACTGCCCTGGTCCTAACTCTAACTTTAGCCACTGCCCTGGCCCTAACTCTAGCTGAAGGTGGTGTGATGATAGAATGCAAGGACCTTGAAGAAGCCCGCCTGTTGTCATGGCACTGTGTAGACACATGGATTGGGAGAATGGGTGGGTCTCCTGTACCTATTTGTGAGTCCTCTACCACAACTCAATCAACAGTTGGTAAGCTATCCCATGATTACAAGCTGCATATTAATGGCTTATTACAGTCAGCACTTTTAGTTCTTGCGCAATGTAACCAACTCTTGTGCAATCGCTGTGGTTAGGAGCATGGAAATCTGATAGCCCTGATGAGTGGTCCACTTCTGGAAAGTTCTCACTAATTAAACACACTTAAATGGCTCCCAGCCAACTGCTAATTAGACCCCCTCATTCTTCTGGCACATGGCTACTCATGAGAACTCCTTGTCAGGGATTACTGAACTGTGCCTGGAAGTGTGCCTGAACTCCTGCACTCGGAGGTTGCTTGCTCAGCCTAATGATGTGCGTGGGTGTTAAATTACATCACACGTGTGCCATAACTGCTTTAATTTTTTAAGCCATGCAAAGCCATGCACAGAGAATCAGCGAGAGCCTTCTTCATCACTTGAGGGTGCTGTCAGGTTAGGTTGTTGCCTAGCGATGGGAAGAGTAAACAAAGCATTTGGAGGACGTTTTGTTTGTTTATCTAGCAGTAATATTGAGGTCAAAGGACATGTCGATTCTAGCTTCTAGCGTACTACTGACTAAGCGTTGCCTCAACAGCTTGTGTGGAATCCACCTTGCAGCCCAGCCTTTGAGTCAAGGTTGCCGAGATGCACTCTTATGCTGTCGTCATGAAAGTGGAACTCGCATCACTGATAAGAGTGAATTCTATATTTAGCTTATTCACATGCATGCCAGGTTCTATATTTAGCCTCTAGATCCACTCATGCATGTCAGATTCTATATTTAGCTTCTAGACCCATCCAACTAATTTGAATATTCATTATTCATATGCATGTGAGACTTGTAGGCCTCATACAGGTGTTTGGGGGGGAGGGAGGTATTGCCCCAAATTGAAATCTCTCCCCACCACCCTTGTGGGGTGTGTGATGTTTGGAAGATTTTGTTCCCATGCCTGCGTAGATGTTTGTGAGGCTGTTCCCTCTTCTTCGCCTAACCAACACTGTAGTAGCATTAGGGCATCTTGGCAGACCCTCTGGGCATTATATGAACTCTAATACCACTCATGTAGTGTAGTAGCTGATAGGTTCTGTGCATTGAAGTAACTCTAATACCACTCATGTAGTGTAGTAGCTGACAGGTTCTGTGCAATGAAGTAACTCTAATACCACTCATGTAGTGTAGTAGCTGACAGGTTCTGTGCATTGAAGTAACTCTAATACCACTCATGTAGTGTAGTAGCTGACAGGTTCTATGCAATGAAGTAACTCTAATGCCACTCATGTAGTGTAGTAGCTGATAGGTTCTGTGCACTGAAGTAACTCTAATGCCACTCATGTAGTGTAGTAGCTGACAGGTTCTGTGCACTGAAGTAACTCTAATGCCACTCATGTAGTGTAGTAGCTGACAGGTTCTGTGCAATGAAGTAACTCTAATACCACTCATGTAGTGTAGTAGCTGACAGGTTCTGTGCAATGAAGTAACTCTAATGCCACTCATGTAGTGTAGTAGCTGACAGGTTCTGTGCAATGAAGTAACTCTAATGCCACTCATGTAGTGTAGTAGCTGACAGGGCAATGAAGTAACTCTAATACCACTCATGTAGTGTAGTAGCTGACAGGTTCTGTGCAATGAAGTAACTCTAATACCACTCATGTAGTGTAGTAGCTGACAGGGCAATGAAGTAACTCTAATACCACTCATGTAGTGTAGTAGCTGACAGGTTCTGTGCAATGAAGTAACTCTAATACCACTCATGTAGTGTAGTAGCTGACAGGTTCTGTGCAATGAAGTAACTCTAATGCCACTCATGTAGTGTAGTAGCTGACAGGTTCTGTGCAATGAAGTAACTCTAATACCACTCATGTAGTGTAGTAGCTGACAGGTTCTGTGCAATGAAGTAACTCTAATACCACTCATGTAGTGTAGTAGCTGACAGGTTCTGTGCAATGAAGTAACTCTAATGCCACTCATGTAGTGTAGTAGCTGACAGGTTCTGTGCAATGAAGTAACTCTAATGCCACTCATGTAGTGTAGTAGCTGATAGGTTCTGGGCATTGAAGTAACTCTAATACCACTCATGTAGTGTAGTAGCTGACAGGTTCTGTGCAATGAAGTAACTCTAATACCACTCATGTAGTGTAGTAGCTGATAGGTTCTGTGCATTGAAGTAACTCTAATGCCACTCATGCTGACAGGTTCTATGCAATGAAGTAACTCTAATGCCACTCATGTAGTGTAGCTGACAGGTTCTGTGCAATGAAGTAACTCTAATGCCACTCATGTAGTGTAGTAGCTGACAGGTTCTGTGCAATGAAGTAACTCTAATGCCACTCATGTAGTGTAGTAGCTGATAGGCTCTGTGCAATGAAGTAACTCTAATGCCACTCATATTAGTGTAGCAGCTGGTATGTTTGTACAAGAAGGTAATTAGGTGGCTGCAAATGGACTTGAGCAAGCTGTTCCTCCCTGCCCCAGGTTGCAGCTCATTGCCTGGCTGTTGGCCAAGTGGAACAATAGTCTGCCATTGTCTGAACATCTTCCACTTCTCTCTCTGCTCCAGACTCTGCTTAGGGAACGTGAAAACAAGAGGTGTGTGGTGTATGTGTGTGTATGTGTGTGTTTATGTGTGTGTGTGTGTGTGTGTATGCACGTATGTTGTGTGTGTATCTATGCGTGCATGTGTGTGTGCATGTGTTGTGTGCATGTGTGTGTGTGCATTCTGTTGTGTGTGTGCATTCTGTTGTGTGTGTGTGTGTATATATATGGACTGTGTATTAACATGATATTTATATATATATATTGCATGTACATAGTTAGTGTGTCTTGCTACTGTACAATATCTGGTATATACTGCATGGCCATGTCCCATGTGCAGTGCCTACATGCATGCACTGCATTGCTTCAACCTGCCCATGTGCAGTGCCTACATGCATGCACTGCATTGCTTCAACCTGCCCCATGTGTAGTACGTACATGCATGCACTGCATTGCTTCAACCTGCCTCATGTGCAGTCCCTACATGTACATGCATGCACTGCATTGCTTCAACCTGCCTCATGTGCAGTGCCTACATGTACATGCATGCACGGCATTGCTTCAACCTGCCCATGTGCAGTGCCTACATGTACATGCATGCACTGCATTGCTTCAACCTGCCCATGTGCAGTACCTACATGTACATGCATGCACTGCATTGCTTCAACCTGCCCATGTGCAGTGCCTACATGCATGCACTGCATTGCTTCAACCTGCCTCATGTGCAGTGCCTACATGCATGCACTGCATTGCTTCAACCTGCCCATGTGCAGTGCCTACATGTACATGCATGCACGGCATTGCTTCAACCTGCCCATGTGCAGTGCCTACATGTACATGCATGCACTGCATTGCTTCAACCTGCCCATGTGCAGTACCTACATGTACATGCATGCACTGCATTGCTTCAACCTGCCCATGTGCAGTGCCTACATGCATGCACTGCATTGCTTCAACCTGCCCCATGTGTAGTACGTACATGCATGCACTGCATTGCTTCAACCTGCCCATGTGCAGTGCCTACATGCATGCACTGCATTGCTTCAACCTGCCCCATATGCAGTGCCTACATGCATGCACGGCATTGCTTCAACCTGCCCATGTGCAGTACCTACATGTACATGCATGCACTGCATTGCTTCAACCTGCAGTATGTACATGCATGCACTGCATTGCTTCAACCTGCCTCAACCTAGTTAGCCACTGATGGCTCTACAAATGCTGATGTCGTTGGGAGACCATTCATGACAGCAGTTACGTTCGTCGGCCATTTGTTTCATTTGGCTTGCTCACCCCATCAAGAAGGAACTAAAGTCTTATGAATATTCGTATCAATAGAGCCATCTACTGGGCATGTGCAGTTGAAATAAATACAATGTTTAGCACAGTTAGTTATTTTTTTATATAATACTTGGAACGATATTCGAGTTGTGCCTATAGGCACTTGTGGTGGTTATCAGTTAACAAAGAATGGATTCCTTAACAGAGCCAGGTGTTTAACAACTCATTAGTATGGTAACACGGCGTAACTTTTGATAATGCTTGGGAGCTCACAGTCCCATCGCTGGTATTGCTTCCATTTGTCATCATTTGTCTCTCTATTTGAAGCACACTCATGCTTGCACACACACGTCATTCTAGTCTATGCTCTATTTAGAAGCACGTGCACTCATTTGCTCACATGACCTTGCCAGTAGACACTTGCAACTCTCGTCCATGCTGGCATATTCAAAATCTCTCTATGTTTCTTGGAAACATGCTCTAATACTTGCTATATTGGTGAGATACTTGGAAACATGCTCTAATACTTGCTGTATTGGTGAGATACTTGGAAACATGCTCTAATACTTGCTGTATTGGTGAGATACTTGGAAACATGCTCTAATACATGCTGTATTGGTGAGATACTTGGAAACGTGCTCTAATACTTGCTGTATTGGTGAGATACTTGGAAACATACTCTAATACTTGCTGTATTGGTGAGATACTTGGAAACATGCTCTAATACATGCTGTATTGGTGAGATACTTGGAAACGTGCTCTAATACTTGCTGTATTGGTGAGATACTTGGAAACATACTCTAATACTTGCTGTATTGGTGAGATACTTGGAAACATGCTCTAATACTTGCTGTTCTGGTGAGATACTTGGAAACATGCTCTAATACTTGCTGTATTGGTGAGATACTTGGAAACATGCTCTAATACTTGCTGTATTGGTGAGATCTTGGAAACATGCTCTAATACTTGCTGTATTGGTGAGCTACTTGGAAACATACTCTAATACTTGCTGTATTGGTGAGATACTTGGAAACATGCTCTAATACTTGCTGTTCTGGTGAGATACTTGGAAACATGCTCTAATACTTGCTGTATTGGTGAGATACTTGGAAACATGCTCTAATACTTGCTGTTCTGGTGAGATACTTGGAAACATGCTCTAATACTTGCTGTATTGGTGAGATACTTGGAAACATGCTCTAATACTTGTAAGATACTTGGCTGTTTGGGGATACACTGTAGATGCACTTGCTATTTTGTTAGGTATTTTTTCTTCAAGAGATAACGTGACCCACAGAATCTTGGGGCAGATAAGAATTCTCCTAATTTAATTTATGTTGATCTGCTATGTCTGAAGGAAGTAGGAGTGGTTAGTCTCACTGCAACCAATTGTATACCTAGGCAGTGTGCATGCTACATGCATAGCTTTCCCTATTTCTTGTTCTAGCTTGTTCCAGCTTGTTCTAAAGTTGTCCTGTCCTAGCTTGTTCCGGCTTGTTCTAAAGTTGTCATTCTAATTAGCTTACATGTTCTCCCCCCCCCCCCCCCGCCTGTCGTGCATCGACAGATTGTCTCCATAGAGTTATTGTCTGCCCACTTCAACCTACCTCCACCCAGTGTGGTGTTGGTCCAGTGTGTGTCCCCATAGAGCTATTGTCAACCCAGTGTGGTGTTGGTGCAGTGTGTGTCCCCATAGAGCTAAACAATTGTTAACCCACTTCAACCTGCCTCCACCCAGTGTGGTGTTGGTCCAGTGTGTGTCCCCATAGAGCTATTGTCAACCTACTTCAACCTGCCTCCACCCAGTGTGGTGTTGGTCCAGTGTGTGTCCCCATAGAGCTATTGTTAACCTACTTCAACCTGCCTCCACCCAGTGTGGTGTTGGTCCAGTGTGTGTCCCCATAGAGCTATTGTCAACCTACTTCAACCTGCCTCCACCCAGTGTGGTGTTGGTCCAGTGTGTGTCCCCATAGAGCTATTGTCAACCTACTTCAACCTGCCTCAACCCAGTGTGATGTTGGTCCAGTGTTAGTCTATCTACGTCAACCTGCCTCAACCCAGTGTGATGTTGGTCCAGTGTATGTCCCCATAGAGCTATTGTCAACCTACTTCAACTTGACTCAACACAGTGTGGTGTTGGTCCAGTGTGTGTCTCCATAGTATTGTCAACCTACTTCAACCTGCCTCAACCCAGTGTGATGTTGGTCCAGTGTGTGTCCCATAGAGCTATTATCAACCTACTTCAACCTGCCTCAAGCCAGTGTGGTGTTGGTCCAGTGTGTGTCCCCATAGAGCTATTGTCAACCTACTTCAACCTGCCTCAACACAGTTTGGTGTTGGTCCAGTGTATGTCCCATAGAGCTATTGTCAACCTACTTCAACCTGCCTCCACCCAGTGTGGTGTTGGTCCAGTGTGTGTCCCCATAGAGCTATTGTCAACCTACTTCAACCTGCCTCAACCCAGTGTGGTGTTGGTCCAGTGTGTGTCCCCATAGAGCTATTGTCAACCTACTTCAACCTGCCTCCACCCAGTGTGGTGTTGGTCCAGTGTGTGTCCCCATAGAGCTATTGTCAACCTACTTCAACCTGCCTCAACCCAGTGTGGTGTTGGTCCAGTGTTAGTCTATCTACGTCAACCTGCCTCAACCCAGTGTGATGTTGGTCCAGTGTATGTCCCCATAGAGCTATTGTCAACCTACTTCAACTTGACTCAACACAGTGTGGTGTTGGTCCAGTGTGTGTCTCCATAGTATTGTCAACCTACTTCAACCTGCCTCAACCCAGTGTGATGTTGGTCCAGTGTGTGTCCCATAGAGCTATTATCAACCTACTTCAACCTGCCTCAAGCCAGTGTGGTGTTGGTCCAGTGTGTGTCCCCATAGAGCTATTGTCAACCTACTTCAACCTGCCTCAACACAGTTTGGTGTTGGTCCAGTGTATGTCCCATAGAGCTATTATCAACCTACTTCAACCTGCCTCCACCCAGTGTGATGTTGGTCCAGTGTGTGTCCCCATAGAGCTATTGTCAACCTACTTCAACCTGCCTCAACACAGTGTGGTGTTGGTCCAGTGTGTGTCTCCATAGTATTGTCAACCTACTTCAACCTGCCTCAACCCAGTGTGATGTTGTTCCAGTGTGTGTCCCATAGAGCTATTATCAACCTACTTCAACCTGCCTCAACCCAGCGTGGTGTTGGTCCAGTGTGTGTTCCCATAGAGCTCTTATCAACCTACTTCAACCTGCCTCAAGCCAGTGGTGTGGTCCAGTGTGTGCCCCCATAGAGCTATTGTCAACCTACTTCAACCTGCCTCAACACAGTTTGGTGTTGGTCCAGTGTGTGTCCCATAGAGCTATTGTCAACCTACTTCAACCTGCCTCAACCCAGTGTGATGTTGGTCCAGTGTGTGTCCCCATAGAGCTATTGTCAACCTACTTCAACCTGCCTCAACCCAGTGTGATGTTGGTCCAGTGTTAGTCTATCTACGTCAACCTGCCTCAACCCAGTTTGGTGTTGGTCCAGTGTGTGTCCCATAGAGCTATTGTCAACCTACTTCAACCTGCCTCAACCCAGTGTGATGTTGGTCCAGTGTGTGTCCCCATAGAGCTATTGTCAACCTACTTCAACCTGCCTCAACCCAGTGTGGTGTTGGTCCAGTGTTAGTCTATCTACGTCAACCTGCCTCAACCCAGTGTGGTGTTGGTCCAGTGTGTGTCCCCATAGAGCTATTGTCAACCTACTTCAACCTGCCTCCACCCAGTGTGGTGTTGGTCCAGTGTGTGTCCCCATAGAGCTATTGTCAACCTACTTCAACCTGCCTCAACCCAGTGTGGTGTTGGTCCAGTGTGTGTCCCCATAGAGCTATTGTCAACCTACTTCAACCTGCCTCAACCCAGTGTGGTGTTGGTCCAGTGTGTGTCCCCATAGAGCTATTGTCAACCTACTTCAACCTGCCTCAACCCAGTGTGGTGTTGGTCCAGTGTGTGTCCCCATAGAGCTATTGTCAACCTACTTCAACCTGCCTCAACCCAGTGTGGTGTTGGTCCAGTGTGTGTCCCCATAGAGCTATTGTCAACCTACTTCAACCTGCCTCAACCCAGTGTGATGTTGGTCCAGTGTTAGTCTATCTACGTCAACCTGCCTCAACCCAGTGTGGTGTTGGTCCAGTGTGTGTCCCCATAGAGCTATTGTCAACCTGCCTCCACCCAGTGTGGTGTTGGTCCAGTGTGTGTCCCCATAGAGCTAT
Source organism: Cladorhizidae sp. MBARI D1340-BT2 (assembly GCA_028752905.1). NCBI lineage: Eukaryota > Metazoa > Porifera > Demospongiae > Poecilosclerida > Cladorhizidae > Cladorhizidae sp. MBARI D1340-BT2. The sequence continues at coordinate 35,318,245 of JAQNBH010000017.1, forward strand.
TGTCAACCTACTTCAACCTGCCTCAACCCAGTGTGGTGTTGGTCCAGTGTGTGTCCCCATAGAGCTATTGTCAACCTACTTCAACCTGCCTCAACCCAGTGTGGTGTTGGTCCAGTGTGTGTCCCCATAGAGCTATTGTCAACCTACTTCAACCTGCCTCAACCCAGTGTGGTGTTGGTCCAGTGTGTAGCTATTGTCAACCTACTGTACTTCAACCTGCCTCAACCCAGTGTGGTGTTGGTCCAGTGTGTGTCCCCATAGAGCCATTGTCAACCTACTTCAACCTGCCTCAACCCAGTGTGATGTTGGTCCAGTGTTAGTCTATCTACGTCAACCTGCCTCAACCCAGTGTGGTGTTGGTCCAGTGTGTGTCCCTATAGAGCTATTGTCAACCTACTTCAACCTGCCTCAACCCAGTGTGGTGTTGGTCCAGTGTGTGTCCCCATAGAGCTATTGTCAACCTACTTCAACCTGCCTCAACCCAGTGTGGTGTTGGTCCAGTGTGTGTCCATAGAGCTATTGTCAACCTGCCTCAACCCAGTGTGGTGTTGGTCCAGTGTGTGTCCCCATAGAGCGATTGTTGACTTACTTCAAACAGCTTTAATTCCATAATATTTATTTTCCACCAGCACCTTGACCTTGTACTAAGTTTCAGCAGCCTTATAAAAAAAGTCGTTGTAATGTATAGAGTGGCTTCTAGCCACCAGTGCTAATTTTACTCTGAGCACCTGGCAATCTGGAGCTATTTATGCAGCAAAATCATGCCTCAGGTTTTGAGGTACCAACACCAGTAACTTGGGTATAGTTAAACCTATGAAAACTATTTTAGAATTAAAAGGGAGCACACAGAGAGACCTATCTTTTGAGCTATATATCAAGTCCATACCATGAAGTTTGCAGAATCTATGGAGCTATAAAGTGGCAACCACAAGTGTTTTTTGCGTCTACTAGATTATGGTAGCAGTCCCTTAACCAGGTTTGGTTGCAGTGTATAAGTAAGAAATCATATTAGTCTTTGCCTTATCTGTGATTAAGCTTGGAACTTCTCTAAGAGACATGGACCATTGGCAACTTCTTGAGTGCTATATATAATGCCGGCCAGCTTGGAGTAGTGTAGCCCTATAACTGCATTAATAGGCCAGACTTGACACATCGAGTTATGCAAGAGCACTCAGACAAAGGACACCAGCATTAAAATCATCTGGCAATAAGCAACACTCCCAGCTGGTCTTGCCTCAGGCTTATGGCAGTGGCCGAGCATGTGTGGACCAGCTGGTGGTCTAGGAAACATTGGCTAGTGTGAGATGAAGGCCAGGCTTGAAATGAGCCCTCCCATACCACTATCCTCCTGAAATGAACCCTATGTTAACCCCTTTCCTTGCCTGAAATGTGCCCCCTGTAGTAGGGGGTGGGTATGAAAAGGTGAAGTAAGCTTTTCTCTGTATTAGGAGAAGCCATGTGTTTTTTCTTTTTTTAATTCTCCTAGTTTAATGAGGTGCGAAGTGTTTGCCAGACAGCCACTTATAAACCTGTTAGTGGCATTATGTTCAGACATAGCAACACACTAATTGGTTTAGGAACTAAAGGCACTCGAGCCAGCAGGAACTCAACAACCAACCAATTAATCCCAGCTAGGAACTCACCGCCAAGAACTCTGTGTGCATGCGCGTGTGTGTAACCTGGAAGGTTTGTGTAGCCCTTGGATAAGCACGTGCCAGGGTATAAGGGACAGCGCCAGAGGTCGGCTCTCTTCTTCTTTACGGTTTTTCTCTTGGAAATGAAGTGCAAACATCGTTTTAAAAGTATCAATACTGTTGATCATCGTCTTCTTCAGTGGAGGCATGAAATATTTTCAGGGAATAATGCGCCCATTTCGCAAACATCAATATAGCAAAAGTACGCACAAATAAATTTCACATTTATATTCGAGCTGAAGTGGGCAGAGGTCTGCATAAAACAGCTTGAACTACTGAAAGAATGTGGAAAGCAGATTGATGAGGGAGCCTGGACCATCGGGAACAAGACTAAGAGAGCAGCACCATCTAGATGGCGAGATTTGCATGTAAAATTTATTCCTATGTATTTCTAATACGTTTATTCCTGATGAATGCTGGAGCATCTAGTCTTATTCCTGATGAAGGCTAGAGCATCTAGTCTTATTCCTGATGAAGGCTAGAGCATCTAGTCTTATTCCTGTTGAAGACTTCTAGAGCATCTAGTCTTATTCCTGATGAAGGCTAGAGCATCTACTCTTATTCCTGATGAAGATTAGAGCATCTAGTCTTATTCCTGATGAAGGCTAGAGCATCTAGTCTTATTCCTGATGAAGGCTAGAGCATCTAGTCTTATTCCTGATGAAGATTAGAGCATCTAGTCTTATTCCTGATGAAGGCTAGAGCATCTAGTCTTATTACTGATGAAGACTAGAGCATCTAGTCATTATTCCTGATGAAGGCTAGAGCATCTAGTCTTATTCCTGATGAAGGCTAGAGCATCTACTCTTATTCCTGATGAAGATTAGAGCATCTAGTCTTATTCCTGATGAAGGCTAGAGCATCTAGTCTTATTCCTGATGAAGGCTAGAGCATCTAGTCTGATGAAGATTAGAGCATCTAGTCTTATTCCTGATGAAAGCTAGAGCATCTAGTCTTATTACTGATGAAGGCTAGAGCATCTAGTCTTATTCCTGTTGAAGACTTCTAGAGCATCTAGTCTTATTCCTGATGAAGGCTAGAGCATCTACTCTTATTCCTGATGAAGATTAGAGCATCTAGTCTTATTCCTGATGAAGGCTAGAGCATCTAGTCTTATTCCTGATGAAGGCTAGAGCATCTAGTCTTATTCCTGATGAAGATTAGAGCATCTAGTCTTATTCCTGATGAAGGCTAGAGCATCTAGTCTTATTACTGATGAAGACTAGAGCATCTAGTCATTATTCCTGATGAAGGCTAGAGCATCTAGTCTTATTCCTGATGAAGGCTAGAGCATCTAGTCTTATTCCTGATGAAGGCTAGAGCATCTACTCTTATTCCTGATGAAGATTAGAGCATCTAGTCTTATTCCTGATGAAGGCTAGAGCATCTAGTCTTATTCCTGATGAAGGCTAGAGCATCTAGTCTGATGAAGATTAGAGCATCTAGTCTTATTACTGATGAAGACTAGAGCAGCTAGTCATTATTCCTGATGAAGGCTAGAGCATCTAGTCTTATTCCTGATGAAGGCTAGAGCATCTAGTCATTATTCCTGATGAAGGCTAGAGCATCTAGTCATTATTCCTGATGAAGGCTAGAGCATCTAGTCATTATTCCTGATGAAGACTAGAGCATCTAGTCTTATTCCTGAAGAAGGCTAGAGCATCTAGTCTAATTATTCCTGATGAAGGCTAGAGCATCTAGTCATTATTCCTGATGAAGGCTAGAGCATCTAGTCTAATTATTCCTGATGAAGGCTAGAGCATTATTCCTGATGAAGGCTAGAGCACCTGTCTAATTATTCCTGATGAAGACTAGAGTATCTAGTTTGATGAAGGCTAGAGCATCTAGTCTAATTATTCCTGCTAGAGCATCTAGTCTAATTATTCCTGATGAAGACTAGAGCATCTAGTCTAATTATTCCTGATGAAGGCTAGTCTTATTCCTGATGAAGGCTAGAGCCCTGATGAAGGCTAGAGCAACTAGTCTAATTATTCCTGATGAAGGCTAGAGCATCTAGTCTAATGATTCCTGATGAAGGCTAGAGCATCTAGTCTAATTATTCCTGATGAAGGCTAGAGCATCTAGTCTAATTATTCCTGATGAAGGATAGAGCAACTAGTCTAATTATTCCTGATGAAGGCTAGAGCATCTAGTCTAATTATTCCTGATGAAGGCTAGAGCATTATTCCTGATGAAGGCTAGAGCATCTAGTCTAATTATTCCTGATGAAGACTAGAGTATCTAGTTTATTTATTCCTGATGAAGGCTAGAGCATCTAGTCTGATGAAGGCTAGAGCATCTAGTCTAATTATTCCTGGTGAAGACTAGAGCATCTAGTCTAATTATTCCTGATGAAGGCTAGTCTTATTCCTGATGAAGGCTAGAGCATCTAGTCTAATGATTCCTGATGGAGGCTAGAGCATCTAGTCTAATGATTCCTGATGAAGGCTAGAGCATCTAGTCTAATTATTCCTGATGAAGGCTAGAGCATCTAGTCTAATTATTCCTGATGAAAGCTAGAACATCTAGTCTAATTATTCCTGATGAAGGCTAGAGCATCTAGTCTAATTATTCCTGATAAAGGCTAGAGCATCTAGTCTAATTATTCCTGATGAAGGCTAGAACATCTAGTCTAATTATTCCTGATGAAGGCTAGAGCATCTAGTCTAATTATTCCTATAGTCGAAACCCCAAGAGAGCAAGTTGGTTATTGAGGTCATTGTAATTTTGATAAGTCAACTGAGAGTTGGTTGAGAACACTTATCAATGCTTGTCAAGCAATGGTTCACTATTAAGCATGTGTTATGGTGTGTGTGTGTTATAGAGTGGACTGTACCAAGTGGGTCTTGCTGTGCCTCTACGCCTTAGTATGGAACTCGGCTACCACAACACATGTTGCCACTCCCACTGGTCAGGTGACAGACAGACATGTCAAAGAGCTCTTGGATAAAGTGTGGAAGTCCACCATCAAGTGAGTGCATATATCTTGTGAACCCGTCAACACACGGTAAGATGGTGATCTATGTAGGTCTTCTGTGTTTATAGCCAAGCAGATGGTCGGAAATGTTGACTTTCAAAACACGTTACGAGGACATTGACATTTAAAATTCTTGTGGTGTCGGTCATCGTGCAAACGCCGAATAAGTGGGCGTGCCTTCTACCATATTAGTAATTGTTCCATTCGGTGGTTATAGAATTGGTATGTCGATGCATCAAATTTAATTCTCCATTAGTACTTCTGTCTAGAGTGTGTATATGTATCGGTGCACAATAATGATAAATACCTGCTGAGTAGACATATCTTCATTAACCCCTCGCCCCTCTACCTAATTTCAGTGATTTAATTAAACACAGTACAACTTGGATAAGTTGAGAACACACCCCTGTAATCTGTGCTCAGACTGCTGACTGTGCATTGCTGCAACAAGGAGTGCTATTTGCTACTGACAGCTCTACTCCAGCGGTCTCTGGTGGACCCTGACCTTGGCCTATGGCAACTCCTTCATGCCTCACTGCACCAGCCTACCAGGTAAGGGGTCTCCACACATGTAGGTGCATGGAACGTATACATGTATGACGAGAGGTGTTTTACCTTAATTAACTCTTCGACCTGCATCTTGACCCAGGCCTTTTAAACGTTTTTTATATTTTATTTTTATTGTTTATATATATAATATTAATATATATATAATATTAATATATATATAATATTAATGTATATTGATTGGTTGATTGGCTGATGAAGATGTTTGCATGAAGCACTGGAAAATCACAAGATAGATTAATCGAATAACTGTCAAGTATATTTATGATTAAATAAAAATAATCGAAACAAGACAAATTATAACTGATTAACCAAATGGCGTAATATACTTTTAAATAACCCGAATTATTTATTATTTATTTACTTACTTTTAATTATCTATTATTTATTTGCTTATTTATTATTTATTTACTATATTATTTATTTACTTGCTTATTGGTTATTTATTTTTATTTGTTATTTGTATTTTTATTTGCTTGATTATTTATTATTCTTTACTTATTTATTTATTATCATTTTACTTACTCATTTATTATTTTAAATTTTTATTTATTTTTATTATTCAGTTTTACTTATTTAGTATTTATTTACTTACTTATTTATTATTTATTTATAATTTATTTATTTATTATTTACTTATTTGTTTATTTATTATTTACTGATTATTTATATTACTGGCAGTTCAGGCAGGCTAGTGGTGAGATCACATTTACTGGCAGTTCAGGCTGGCTAGTGGTGAGATAGCACCACATTTACTGGCAGTTCAGGCTGGGTAGTGATGAGATAGCACCACATTTACAGGCTGGCTAGTGATGAGATAGCACCACATTTACTGGCAGTTCAGGCTGGCTAGTGGTGAGATAGCACCACATTTACTGGCGGTTCAGGCTGGATAGTGATGAGATAGCACCACATTTACTGGCACTTCAGGCTGGCTAGTGATGAGATAGCACCACATTTACTGGCAGTTCAGGCTGGGTAGTGATGAGATAGCACCACATTTACTGGCAAGTTCAGGCTGGGTAGTGATTATAGCAACCACATTTACTGGCAGTGCAGGCTGGCTAGTGATGAGATAGCACCACATTTACTGGCAGTGCAGGCTGGCTAGTGGTGAGATAGCACCACATTTACTGGCAATTCAGGCTGGGTAGTGATGAGATAGCACCACATTTACTGGCAGTTCAGGCTGGGTAGTGATGAGATAGCACCACATTTACTGGCAGTTCAGGCTGGCTAGTGATGAGATAGCACCACATTTACTGGCAGTTCAGGCTGGGTAGTGGTGAGATAGCACCACATTTACTGGCAGTTCAGGCTGGCTAGTGGTGAGATAGCACCACATTTACTGGCGGTTCAGGCTGGCTAGTGGTGAGATAGCACCACATTTACTGGCAGTTCGGGCTGGGTAGTGGTGAGATAGCACCACCAGTGCAGGCTGGCTAGTGGTGAGATAGCACCACATTTACTGGCAGTGCAGGCTGGCTAGTGATGAGATAGCACCACATTTACTGGCAGTTCAGGCTGGGTAGTGATGAGATAGCACCACATTTACTGGCAGTGCAGGCTGGCTAGTGGTGAGATAGCACCACATTTACTGGCAGTGCAGGCTGGCTAGTGGTGAGATAGCATCACATTTACTGGCAGTTCAGGCTGGCTAGTGGTGAGATAGCACCACATTTACTGGCAGTTCAGGCTGGGTAGTGATGAGATAGCAACACATTTACTGGCAGTTCAGGCTGGCTAGTGATGAGATAGCACCACATTTACTGGCAGTTCAGGCTGGGTAGTGATGAGATAGCACCACATTTACAGGCTGGCTAGTGGTGAGATAGCACCACATTTACTGGCAGTGCAGGCTGGCTAGTGATGAGAAAGCACCACATTTACTGGCAGTTCAGGCAGGCTAGTGATGAGATAGCACCACATTTACTGGCAGTGCAGGCTGGCTAGTGGTCAGATAGCACCACATTTACTGGCAGTTCAGGCTGGCTAGTGGTGAGCTAGCACCACATTTACTGGCAGTTCAGGCTGGCTAGTGCACCACATTTACTGGCAGTGTAGGCTGGCTACTGGTGGTGAGATACAGTAGATTACCAAGTGTTGCACGAAGAATGTTCTGAATCCTCTGAGACATCACTGATGGTCCTTAAAGGAGTGAGATATCTGGCATGCACAAAGAGGCATGATAACCTGAAGCAGACAACTATTGGATCTTAAATAGTGCTGTATATAGAGAACCTGTATATAGAGAACCTGTATATAGAGAACCTGTATATAGAGAACCTGGTTGTGAGCAGCAATTCTTAGACACAACACTACTGTAAATAAATGTGTGGATGTGTAAGATAGCATGGCAGCCAGTGAGGACATGGCTGCTTCTTCTCCAGGAACAGGAAGTAAACTAGACAGAATGGCAGCCAGTGAGGACATGGCTGCTTCTTCTCCAGGACCAGGAAGTAAACTAGACAGCATGGCAGCCAGTGAGGACATGGCTGCTTCTTCTCCAGGACCAGGAAGTAAACTAGACAGCATGGCAGCCAGTGAGGACATGGCTGCTTCTTCTCCAGGACCAGGAAGTAAACTAGACAGCATGGCAGCCAGTGAGGTCATGGCTGCTTCTCCTCCAGGACCAGGAAGTAAACTAGACAGCATGGCAGCCAGTGAGGACATGGCTGCTTCTCCTCCAGGACCAGGAATAAAACTGCTCACATCTCAAGATAAATATCGAATGATGTTAGCAATTATTCAAATAACAGGAGTCAGTATTTAATTTATTCATGACTTTACAGGAATTGTAGTCCTGGCTTACTGATGAGTCAATAAGTATGTGTGTGGGTTTATAGCACTACCTCCCTCTGCAATGTGTAGCATGGTACAATTTTAGTTTCTGTGCGATGTGTTGGTGAGTATGTGTGTGTGTGCATGCGATGGTGTGTGTGTGTGTGTTGGTGTGTGTGTGTTTGCATTTTAGTCCAAACAACCCGACACTAACGAACTTGGTACAGGCAAATTAAGTATCTGGTAAGGAAGGTCAAGATCAAGTCCCCAAATTAGATATTAGTTGAACGTGGCTCTCGACAGTGGCTTTACCAAAGTTGGCGGGCAGATAAAATATATACCCAGGAGCAACTCATTAAACACCGAGGTCAAAGGTCCGGTTAATTACTGTTGTGGCAAATCATTGGCTGGCAGACGAAATATATACCCAGGAGCGACTCTTTAAATTTTGAAAGGTCAACTGCATCCTGTGATGTTTTTTCTTTCGCCCATTCTCCGTGCAAACACTGGTTGCTATACGCTATTAGTGGTGGATGTTCAGTGCATATTTGTTCTAGCTCTTGTTATTGAGACACATTGATTGGTATGGACCCTGGCTCATGATTCGATTCAGCCTTGAGGTTCTGATCGCGAGACCATGGGCCAATCATGATCCAGCCTTGAGCTCCTGACGAGACACGAGCCAATCATGATCCAGCCTTGAGATCACGAACGAGCCAATCATGATCCAGCCTTGAGCTTTCGAACGAGCCAATCATGATCCAGCCTTGAGGTGCTGCCACGAGCCAATCATGATCCAGCCTTGAGGTGCCGCCACGAGCCGATCATGATCCAGCCTTGAGCTTCTGATCACGAATGAGCCAATCATGATCCAACCTTGAGCTGCCGGTCACAAGCTGTTAAGCAGGTGTCATTTTGCATAGTGCTCTATTAGGGCTGAGGAAGTTTGAAGGAGGACTGCTGCGTGGATGGCTGAAGGACTGGCATGCTCAAGAAGAAGCAGTTAACATTTGTAACACCCTCCCCCTGGCCAGGAGAGCTATCATAGGAGGCTCGAAGCTTGAAGTTATAACCTGGTCAGGATTGAAAGAATTGTGGACTCGACTGCAGTGGTGTGCATGTGCCACATATATCCCATTTCAGTTTTGATATTATGCACACACATACACACACGCATGCACACACTCACTCACACACACTCACACATGCACACACACTCACACACATACACATACACTCACACACACACACACTCACACAGCAATTTCAACAAAACAAGGACATGAATGTGACAAAATGTAGAAAAGTGTAGATATGCAGCCTCAGCTACAATGTACCAACATCTTGCTGGTGGTGTGCACTCTATAGAGATCAGATGCAGAACCACACACAACCAGAGCAAGCCAAGCACGTTGGCTGTTAGACACATGCTCATTGCTGTGTAGGTGTGGTTTACTTGCTAAATAAGCGCGTAATAAACTACTATTTTTCAAAGTGTAACATATAAATGTCTCGGGGGGACAGCAAGTAGATGATACTTGAAATAAGCATTGTTATGACGGTGCATTCCTATATGGACATTACACTTTGTATGTATTCTAAATAGGCGGGTGTCATAAATAATGAAAGTAATTAGCCACTGATTGGTCAGCTATTTTGGGAGAGCTAAGTGACGTAGCAACTTTGTGCAGGCAGGAAATGACATCACTTCTGTGTATATCCTAATTGTGGTTGAGGGATTATGAGAAATGGCTGCTTTATATGTAGGCAAGCTGCTGACTCACTCGGCTTTTGTCTGCTTAGCTACATATGAGTGAAGCCATTGTAGAGAAAGACTTTAATGTTCTAATAGTAACCTTGTATGGGGCAATTCCATGCATAACATGTCCTGGGCAGAAGCTAATGTAGAATGCATTCAAGTAGGGCATTCAGGTGCTGGCAAGTATGAAGTTTCATGATCATTTTATTTTATGGCTCTAATCCTAGAAATTACAGCATTTTGAAAATAAAGTAAAAATAAGTTGGAATGATGTCAGCAATTCAATGAATCCACCCCTCTTTATTATTGCCTTGCCATTCTCTGGGATTGGAAGCTATAAATATAATCCCTGTTGTACTTGACTGGCTAGTATGTAAATATAATCAAAATATAATCAAAATTATGATTATGTTATTATTCGTTGATTTTATTACGTAATAAGAACGAGAGCACTGTCACTCCGTGACTGAAATACAAGAATTTACTGTTTTCAATGATTTTCCAGTTGGAATAAATTTTGTCACTTCTTGAGCAAAGAGATCTTATCATGGGCTAAGTATTTGAGAAATATCTCCTAATGGTTTCATCACCCTTAAAAGTCCAAGGTCGGTTAAATGGTGTCACTCCGTGACGTCAAGGAGTGACAATGGCAAGGCATAATTAAAAAAACAGCACTCCTTTCAGGAAAGCACAAGGAGTCAACTAACCATACTTTCACAACTAAGTTATCTAAGTTATCTATGTGGCAGATCAGTGTGGAATTTTCCATTCCAAACATCATGGAATCCTCCAGCCTGATATTGCATCATCACTTTCTGGGTAAAGAGTGATCAGTTTGACATATGTTGTTCTCTACAGGTAAAAAATAGATGGATTAGATATTATGTCCAGTAAAAGCAAGGCTTTGTGCCATTTCTATAGTGTTTGTAGGTGCACTGGTGATATCCACCTAGGTCAGATATGTCAATTATGTTTCTAATGATTGTTGGAACTCTCTTTGCTTGTTATTTCAGGAATATGAATACTGGTAGGCCTAAAATAACCCGTGCTGAGCATCAGAAACGCTACAGAGAGAAGCAAAAGCAAAAACTTGGGGAGGAAGCTTACAGGACAAAGGATGCCAAGAGGAAGAGATGGGCAAGAACAAAAATTTGACAGAGAGCAGAGAGAAAGATCGGGGAAGATAGCATAGGTGCAGGCTAAAAAAGAAACAAGAAACTGGCCCAGCAACCCCAAGCACTGTTAGTCAGTCTCCTGCTTTCAAGTCCCAATCCAGTGAGAGCAAGGCAATGAAGAGAGCTAGATTGGCACTGCCAAACTCACCTCCAAAGGTAGTTAAGTGCCTCATAGAAGAAACACAAGTTCATATTACTGATATCCAGCAATCAAAGGTGGCAGTGAACAGACTTCCCGATGAAGTGAGTGAGCAGGTGAAACAATTCTATCTTCGCAGCGATGTATCTTGGACATCCCCTTGCCGGACACCATCATCCATGTGCTGAGGGTAAAAAGGAAAAGCTGCAGAAGCGATTCCTGATGACAACCATCAAAGAAGCGTATGGAATTTTCCAAGAGGAAAATCCCAACACAAAAGTGGGATTGTCAAAGTTTGCCGAGTTGAGACCACCAAATGTTTCTGTGTACAGCAAGTTCCCACACTCTGTGTGTCTCTGCCGTTACCATGAAAATGTCTGGCTATTATTGGTTGCCTTAAAGGCTGGCTTTCCGATATTCCTCTTGAATTCAGGGCTTTATTGGGACAGTAGTTTGCAACCAGGAAGAGGAAAAATGCATGACCAGTGAATGCCCAACATGCTTGAACAAGTTTGCCGTGTTGTACTCCGCACCGGCTCATGTATTGGCAATGCAGATTGCATGGGAGCAGTGGTGGGAAGCAGTGGAAGCAAAGCCGAAAAAGTGAAGAAAAAGGAGTCCTGGCTGATGCTCTACAATGTCTGAAACATGAGCTTTCTTTGTACATACATGTAGCTTCATCAAAAGAAAGCAGAGTGCTTTTTTCGAGGAGCAAAGGGCTACCGTTGATGGATCAAAAATTGTAGTTCAAGTGAGAACTATGCAGCTGTTGAACAACTAGAAATTCAGAGTGCTCATTGGAGCCACAAACAGATTACACTGTTCACTGTATGTGCCTGGATAGATCCTAAGACTACAGCATCAATGGCAATCATCAGTGATGATCTGCAGCATGGAAGATATGCGGTCAACACCTTTCTTTGAAGAATCCTCTCACATCTGAAAGAAAAATACCCTGGTATTTCTGAAGTCTTGTTTTTTCCCCCAGAAGGTGCAGCATCACAATTTAAACAGAAGTCCCTGTTTGCTAGTCTCACATTCCTCCAACATGAATTCCAAGTGAACATCAAGTTGTCGTTCTTTGCAACATCCCATGTAGTCAAAGCAATCTACTTCAATTTTGGGGTCAACGTCAAACAAATTGCAACAAAAATAAAATCACCTCAGATCATTTCTATAAGGTCCCTAGAATGACATACTAAAAGTCCAGAAAAATCCATGTGGTGGAAAGTTGCCTAATTTGCATAAATCCAATATGGCCGCTAATTTCAAACCACTCGTTATTGGCCATAACTTTGTCCATAGTTTAAAAAAATTGGCTACTTTAAAGGCCTAAAATCTACATCCTACCAAGCCCTACTATGTTTTATCCTATGTAGCATAAATTCCAATATGGCTGCCAATTTCAGGACTAATTAGGCGCATATTTGGTGGGATTTAACGTTATAATTTTAAAATTTGCAACACTTTTAATTGTGATTAGCACAAATTATTTGCTAATTATTAACAAAATGAAAAAAACAAAGTAATAAATGACCTTGCTTGAATCAGTGTTTAGTCTGAGTGTCTTAAATATGTACATGAGTCACATTCTGCAGTACACACTATCATGAAAGGAACATTTTATTCATCATCTTCATCAACTCCAAGGTCTGGTCTAGGGGAATTAGCACAACTGGTTCCTCGACATTCCCCACAGGCAGGTGAGCAAGTCAGTCCATGCTTTTGGCATGTACAACGCCTACTAGTGCAGGATGTTTTGCAGCAACATCTGATAACCTCAAGCAGTCATGATGGGGCTGCTGCCTGGTCTGTCTGTATGGGAAGATACATTCCATCATCAAGATGCCAACCCCAATCACTTGGAACCAAGTCATCAGCTAGCCCCTTCCATTCCTGTATTTGATAGTACACTCTTAGGCTGTGATACTTTCCTGCAGATGAAGTTGGTGGCAATGTTCGTGGTTCAACAAATGATGTGTTTGTAGATACTTTATCACAAAATTGCTTGTATCTTAGCAAGTTGAGACTGTCTGATGAATCTCCATTATGCAGACAAACCAATGCTTTCTCTCCAGCAGCGATAAGTCCCTCTTTGTTACAGGGTTCTGAGGTATTGAATACTTGTGCCTGCTGGTGAAAAATTGTATTTTTCATTTTTTTCAACGCTCCTCCTTTGCCAAGTCCATGTATACGCGATATAGTGTCACAGCCGAGTATGGCATTGATAAACAGGATATGGTCACACACATCCCCTCCAAGAGCATGTTTCAGTTGCTTAATATTCCATACTCTGTTCTTTTTGGAATTGGCTTTGGTTTCAGGGGAGAAAAAAATTTGTTTTGCTTTCAAATCACAATGATAGATGAGCAGGATAAGAAGGTCAGTGTCATCCCCCACAAGAATGGTGGTATTTATTTCAGAGGACTGTACTGCTGTTCTCACAATCAGCAGATCTGCATCTTGTTTGGCATGAATTATCACATATCCAGCATGCTCCAACTTTTCTCCAAGAAGATTTATGAATAGTTGCTTGTTGATTTTGTTAGCAGCTAGAAATTCATCTTTTTTGGATTTCAGAACCATGTCTCCAGTGAAGTGCACAGTAACACCTGTATGTGTCCTAGATCGGCGAAGATGGGTAGCATCCTTAGTAGAAGGGCCATTTTGATAGCCATCAAAAACCACTGTAGGTTTCCCGTATTTCCTTGCGAGATAATCTACATAGAGTCGACAAATGCTATCATATGTTACTCCACGGGGCCATGGTATGTGATGCAACAGTGCACCACCATCCAATACAAACTGCACAGTGCCTGTTGGTTCAGGGACCTCATTGCTGGTCACTTTCCATAGAGCATCTGCCAGAGCAGACTTGTTAGCTTGCAGAGGGAGTTGTGAAGACTCAAACAAGGCAGGAGGATAGCTACACAATTCAAACTTGAAGAGATGAGGAAGCTCATCTGCACGGTCTCCAGCAGTAACAAGTCTCTGAAACAAGAGTTTTGGGTCCACCTGCACGAGTTGATGTTGAATCTTAACGCTTGTCCTTGAGGCTAGTGTCACAACCTGATCTGCTTTTTTGAATGAGTAGTCACTAACATTCTTTCCTGCCATTGAGTCTAAGATTCTTTGACCAACTTCTTTAGACTTGTCTACATTTACTGAACTTTCTGCCGTCATGCCACTGGCTATGCTGTGCAGAACAGGATCTGAAGTAAATGGACTTCGCTCTATGAGGTAACTTAGGATATCAAGCGTGTCATTGACATCCCTACTCTGTCTCGCTCTACTGACCTCTTTGTGTTGCTCTCTTGTTTCATACCTCACACCCGAAAACTCCTGCATGGCCTCATTGACGTGTGCACGGGATGGCAGAGATAGAAGCCACACATTGTCATTCCAGTTCCTCTTGTCAGCCCTCCACTTGACTTTACACTCCTCATGAGAACTTGTTCAATGATGAGATCTGTGGACAGCCCTGCCCAGTATAACGATTGCTTCTCCTCACCACTTGATAACCTTCTTGGAAGGTTTTGTACACTGCTGGGTGGGTCTGTGGCAAATCTTGCATCATTTGCAAGTACAAGTGAGCTGATTTAGCATACAGTGTATGTCCTGAAGCAGCAAAGTAAGGCAACATGTCATTGACAGCTTGTAAATGTAGAGCCCAGTTTCCTGTTCGCTCAGCTTTCAGAAACATACGTAAGATGTCTATCATGCTCATGTATTGTAGCCAAAGAAGGGCAGTACGTGACAACAGGCCTTCTTTCTTCATCTTAAGAGTGTTCTGAATCTTGTTGAGAGTGACTGATGAACAAGCTTCCTCTACAGATGCAATCCCCCATCATACAATTTTTTCGCCTCCTCCAGGTCGTTGTTCCTTAAACCCTCATCAGGTGTACCATCTTCCTCACGTTCTTCTCCAGCACTCAGACCTTCAGTATCCACCACGGTGGCTTTGCAAGGTACAGGAACATTGTAGCAATCAGCAATCAGAATAGCATTCAGAGCAGCATCAATCAGGAAATGCCCACGTACAGCTCTAGAAATTGCCTTGCCACTCAGCATATGACTCATGCAGTTGCTGGCGTATACAACCTCAAGAACCTCCTGGAGTCCTGAGCCTCCCATCAAGTGTCCTATACTACCCAAGAAGCTCATCTCAGTGTGTAGAGCTCCTAGGTGTGTAGCACAATGTTCCTCAGATCACTGTCACTAGGCTGACTCAGTATGACAGTGAGTGCTTTCCACCACAGTGGCTGGTCGAATGTCAAAATTGGTGTGACATTGTACCTGGCAGCATGAGAACTCACAAATCGTAGAACACAAGATGGATTGCTGGGCTGCATATCAATCATAGGAAGAAACATGACAGATGCCTTGCCTGGCATGCACCATCTGCATCATACCAGACCAAGCAGGCCTTGGAGAGCAAAAGATTAAGGACGATTTCCAGAGTACGTCAAGATTGAATGTTGTGTCATCCACATTTAAGTTTACAATAGTCTTATAAACTAGATGTGGTAGAGTGGGGGATGGTTTGAAATATTCAATATTGATGTGCCCAATGGCAGAAATCTCTGCAGAAGAAACAGAGATTTTAGGGACTGGCCTGCATTTGATTGAACCAGGTGTTTTGATGGCTATAATCCCCATGCCATGGAAAGTACCAGCTCCATCTATTGTGCAGACATTATGGTCAACATTATCTGCCACATACTGGATCTGTTGCCCTGCTGTGTAGTCAGGTATTTCTGTTCCTTGTGCAACTGCAGCACTTCTCTCATATCTTTTCACTTCTGAATAAGAACATGAGAATCCAAGGGAATTGAGAGTGTCTATAAGGAACCGTGATGAATAATGATGGTGCAATTGCACACCAAGCCCAAGTTGCAGGGGTGCAAGGAGTACCCTCGGCCTTGCTGCCTGCATAATGGCCTGTCCTATTGATGCCAGTTTTGCATTTATCTTTTTACCAGCAAAGATAGTCCTGAGAAATAGTTGTAAAGTTTCTGGTAGGAAGTCTTCTGCAGAGGCTGATAGCATTTCATCAGGACTGGGGTATGCATCGTTTGTAACAGGTAGGGACTTGATGTCACTCTGAATGAGCTTAGCAGCAGTCTGTATTATTCTCAGTTTCTCAGTTTCAGATGTGCCATGTTTTGACTGCTTATTGAAATCATACAGGATAGAGCTGGCAGATGAATAAACTACATTTTCCCCCCCATTTAGCTTGGTGATAATGATCCTCTTGCCAAAGTGCTCCTATATTTTATTCTTCATGTACACAATACTGTAGGCCTGGTATCCAGTATTTTGTAGGTACTCTTGCATTTTTTCTAGCAGGTCACCCACTGTCATTTGCTCGTCATCATTCTCTTCTAAATGTTTGACAACTCTCAGAAATGCTGCAGTTTTAACTTCTTGTTCAGGCCTTCCTGTTTTTGATTTCTTTGTGCTGCCTGTTTCTACATTAGTATGTGGCATCTGTCGTCCAGTTCTAAAACTGGAACTGCACTGTTGATGGTAAACTGCATCTGCAGCAGGAAGGTCATTCACACATGCCTGTCTACCTGCTACAATCGTGCCCCACTCATCATTTCTAGTTGCACATACCTGTCCAATTGTCTCCTGAAACACCTTAGTTCTGACATGCATGACATCAAAGCCTTTTTTCTTTCCATTATACTTTGCAGGACAGCCCAGGTGTAATCACTAATGATCCTTACCTGTATGGATATGGTCATGTAAATGTAATGATCCTTACCTACACTTGAGCACATAACTTACACCATGTAATCACTAATGATCCTTACCTGTATGGATATGGTCATGTAAATGTAATGATCCTTACCTACATAGATATGGTCTGATTATCCTACCTATAGTTCTTGTCTGTTGACTGAAAATAAGTATACTGAAAATAAGTATACATTGCTGAGAAGTTATTTTAGGCTTTCAAAGTTGCCAGAATATCAACTAGAAATAAAGTTATGAACAAATAAATGTGAATGGTCACGATAATGGTGGCCATTTTGAATTTATGCAAATTTGGCATCTTTCCACCACTTGGATTTTTTAAAACTTTTAGTATGTTATTCTAGGGACCTTATAGAAATGAACTGCAGTGGAATTTTTTTCCGTTGCAATTTGTTTGACGTTAAACCTTATTTTGCCTGGACTAATGGGAAAGGAGCTGTAGACGGCATGGTGGGGAAGTGAAGTGCAGAGTCTGGCAGGCAAACCTGGCAGGGGAGCCAGTCAGGGATGCAAAGTCGATGGCAGCTGTGGCAGAAAAGAAATGTGGCAAGATCAACATTCTTCTTGTTTTAGCCAATGAGGTTGAGAAAGACAAGGCTAAGGCTGATCGTGTGTAGACAAATGTGCAAGCTCTACCTGAAACACAGTCAATCCATTCCATTCGTGTCATCAAGGAGTATGTTGTGGAACATGCAAGATACAGCACAGACAGTCATAGTGTTGCAAGTTTAAGTAAGTATGTATCTGCCTCAGCAACAAAGGAGCTGACCAGTGTATCCAACAACAAGCAGTCAACCAGTGAAGTAAAGTCCATGAAAGTCGGAGACTTTGTTGTCATCCAATACATGATAGAGACTGGAACAAAGTCCTCCAAAAGGCAGTATGTTGCCCACATCATAGTAAAGGATGGAGATATTCCTGAGGTGTTGTTTCTACGTAAATGTGGAACCTCCATAAAGTGCTTTTCTTTTCCCAGCGCTGAGGACAGGAAGTGCGTTGACCAAAGCAAAGTTGTTGAAGTTGTAGAGTTGCCACAGTTGAATCACCGTGAGCAGTTCCTTTTCACACTTGAACTAACTTGTGAATAATTCCTACTACTGCTGCTACTACTACTACTGCTGCTGCTACTGCTGCTACTGCTACTACTACTGTTACTACTACTACTACTGATTGGACATATTGTCTCTTATGAATATGCTTATGATACTTGAGAAACACTTGAAAGAATGACTATTCTTCAGACATATCTGACCCTGTGACTGTGTGATGCCCGAGTACGTTTTCCCTTTTTTACCGTGACCAATATTTAAAATTTTGATGAATTGTAGACCAACAGAAGAGAAAGGTGGGGCCTGAGGCTGTGTGGCTTATACATTTTTTTATTTCAAACACGGTGCAAATTTTTGAGCGAAAATATTTTGCGTCGTTCTTCAATATATTCTCAAAAGAAAAAAGGAAATTTTTTTTTTACTTCTCATTTGCGACGAAATTAACTGAAAAGTTACATACCCTCTGAAGGCTGAGGAAAGTTAGTGTCACTCTGTGACTTTTTCTTTAAATTGTGCCATGTCTTTCAATGTTGAAGCTTGGAAAGAGTTTGATGTTCTAAGTATTAAATACATTCATAGAGATGGTCAAACAGCAAAAAAGCCCTTTTATTTGTCAACATGCGACTAGTACAAATAATATGAACTTGGATAAGTAGTCAGATGTCACTCCGTGACATGCATGGAATTTCCCTATGGGTACTGGGAACTGTACGGGCACTGAGAACTGTACGGGCACTGGGAACTGTACGGGCACTGAGAACTGTACGGGCACTGGGAACCGTACGGGACTGGGAACCGTACGGGACTGGGAACCGTACGGGACTGGGAACCGTACGGGCACTGAACCGTACGGGCACTGGGAACTGTACGGGCACTGGAGGCACTGGGAACTGTACGGGTACTGGGAACTGTACGGGAACTGTATGGGCACTGGGAACCGTACGGGCACTGGGAACGGGGACTGGGAACTGTACGGGCACTGAACCGTACGGGCACTGGGAACTGTACGGGCACTGGAGGCACTGGGAACTGTATGGGCACTGGGAACCGTACGGGCACTGGGAACTGTACGGGGACTGGGAACTGTACGGGCACTGAGAACTGTACGAGTACTGGGAACGGTACGGGGACTGGGAACTGTACGGGCACTGGGAACTGTACGGAGACTGGGAACTGTACGGGCACTGAGAACTGTACGGGTACTGGGAACTGTACGGGCACTGGGAACTGTACGGGGACTGGGTACTGTACGGGCACTGGGAACTGTACGAGTACTGGGAACTGTACGGGCACTGGGAACTGTATGGGCACTGGGAACTGTACGGGTACTGGGAACTGTACGGGCACTGGGAACTGTACGAGTACTGGGAACTGTATGGGCACTGGGAACTGTACGGGCACTGGGAACTGTACGGGCACTGGGAACTGTACGGGCACTGGGAACTGTACGGGGACTGGGAACTGTAAGGGCACTGGGAACCGTACGGGCACTGGGAACCGTACGGGCACTGGGAACTGTACGGGCACTGGGAACATGGTTGGTAAGACTATATCCAGTGGTGTTAACATGAGCTATCTAACACACACACACACACACACACATGCATGCTCACCTTGTATACCATATAAGTATACAAGGAACTATTGATACACTATGTATATTGTGTCTGTATATATTTAACAGTGCCAGTGTTGCTTTCCTGGCGTGCTTCTTGGACGGTCATACTTTACCAGATTCAGCCGGTGGAACTGCTGCCGGAACCCTTTCACCCGTCATGCTGGATGGTGTAGGGTGTGTGGCATGGTCCAGCTATCCACTACGTTCACAGCTCCTCCACTTCCTGCTGCCAACCCCTCGCCAATATTGTCAGGGGGGCACTGGAGTGGGGGGCGGAAGGGATGCTGAGGTGCATGGCAGTGTTAAGTGCCCCGACACTGGAGGACATTCACTGGATCAAGGCACCAGGTTAGAGTGGGTGGTTGTGAGGAGGGAGGGTGTGTGTGTGTGGGGGGGAAGGGGCGGGAGGGGGTGGAGAGAGAAAAACAATGAGAGACGGTGGAGATGATGGGTGAGTGTTCCTCCTCATTCTCCCCGTAACTAACTCCCTCGTTCCCTCCCATCTCTCTCCTTGATTGAGGGAAGAAATAGTTGCAGTATTATCGCACACATGCAGGATTAGTTGACTCCAGAAGGACTCCCAGCACTTGGAACCCTTCATAAGGTAGTAAACCTGCAGATCTAAAAGCCACTTAAAGTGTCAAAATACTTCATTTTCAAGAATCTAGAACTTCATTTTCAAGAATCTAGAACTTCATTTTCCATTTTCAGGAATCTAGATAGGGGGAGGGGGGCAGCTTTTTCTCTCACCCTTTGAAATCATATTATTTAACCATGCCCTTCCCTTAGAATCCAGATAATCATATATCACATCTTAACCATCATGTTCTCCCTTTCCTCCAATTCCCCCCCCCCCCCCCCCCCCCTCTCCCCCTTGGACAATTTTCTAAATGAAGCCCTACACATTTATATCTTGAATTTATAAACACAAGTTCTGCTCAAAATTATTTTAATATCAGAAAGACTCCAATGGTTCCAATACCTCTCAGCGACTAAATCTTTTTCTCAGTTGAGGAAAAGAGGCGTGTATACTGCATCAATGACATAACCAAGCCAAGGCATGTGCTGGTTTATAATTAAAACTGGGTAAAGGGAATCCTTTTAAATACACGACTCCCTGCAATATTCTACGGCGTCTGAATTTGAACTGAGAGCTCTGTTGATTTACTGATGAAGAACCTTCTCAAACACAAAAGAGAAGTATGTATTTGTGGCTTTAGCAAGAGAATAACTTCTGCCATGTTTAGTTAGCTCTGGAGCTCTCCCCTGCAACTCTTGCAAGTCCTTGAAGGGGGCTGTAGCTGATCCCTGGCTGACACTTGTAGCAAAGCAACAACATGTGGCATGTGCTGACTTGTGGAGTGTTGGACTACAATAGATATTTAACATAATGTGTTTGATTAGGAGTGATTATCTCTGCTGGTTTGCCTCAATGCTGAAGGATTATGTAAAACAACAACTAGAGCAAACAAACAACAACTAGAGCAGACAAACAACAACTAGAGCAGACAAACAACAACTAGAGCAGACAAACAACAACTAGAGCAGACAAACAACAACTAGAGCAAACAAACAACAACTAGAGCAAACAACAACAACCAGAGCAGACAAACAACAACTAGAGCAGACAAACAACAACTAGAGCAGACAAACAACAACTAGAGCAGACAAACAACAACTAGAGCAGACAAACAACAACTAGAGCAGACAAACAACAACTAGAGCAGACAAACAACAACTAGAGCAAACAAACAACAACTAGAGCAGACAAACAACAACTAGAGCAAACAAACAACAACTAGAGCATACAAACAACAACTAGAGCAAACAAACAACAACTAGAGCAAACAAACAACAACTACAGCAGACAAACAACAACTAGAGCAGACAAACAACAACTAGAGCAGACAAACAACAACTAGAGCAAACAAACAACAACTAGAGCAGACAAACAACAACTAGAGCAGACAAACAACAACTAGAGCAGACAAACAACAACTAGAGCAGACAAACAACAACTAGAGCAGACAAACAACAACTAGAGCAAACAAACAACAACTAGAGCATACAAACAACAACTAGAGCAAACAAACAACAACTAGAGCAGACAAACAACAACTAGAGCATACAAACAACAACTAGAGCAGACAAACAACAACTAGAGCAAACAAACAACAACTAGAGCAAACAAACAACAACTAGAGCAGACAAACAACAACTAGAGCAGACAAACAACAACTAGAGCAAACAAACAACAACTAGAGCAGACAAACAACAACTAGAGCAGACAAACAACAACTAGAGCAAACACACAACAACTAGAGCAGACAAACAACAACTAGAGCAAACAAACAACAACTAGAGCAAACAAACAACAACTAGAGCAAACACACAACAACTAGAGCAAACAAACAACAACTAGAGCAAACACACAACAACTAGAGCAGACAAACAACAACTAGAGCAAACAAACAACAACTAGAGCAGACAAACAACAACTAGAGCAGACAAACAACAACTAGAGCAAACAAGCAACAACTAGAGCAAACAAACAACAACTAGAGCAGACAAACAACAACTAGAGCAGACAAACAACAACTAGAGCAAACAAACAGCAACTAGAGCAGACAAACAACAACTAGAGCAAACAACAACAACCAGAGCAGACAAACAACAACTAGAGCAGACAAACAACAACTAGAGCAGACAAACAACAACTAGAGCAAACAAACAACAACTAGAGCAGACAAACAACAACTAGAGCAGACAAACAACAACTAGAGCAGACAAACAACAACTAGAGCAGACAAACAACAACTAGAGCAGACAAACAACAACTAGAGCAAACAAACAACAACTAGAGCAAACAAACAACAACTAGAGCCGACAAGCAGCAACTAGAGCCGACAAACAACAACTAGAGCAGACAAACAACAACTAGAGCAGACAAACAACAACTAGAGCAGACAAACAACAACTAGAGCAGACAAACAACAACTAGAGCAAACAAACAACAACTAGAGCAGACAAACAACAACTAGAGCAAACAAACAACAACTAGAGCAGACAAACAACAACTAGAGCAGACAAACAACAACTAGAGCAAACAAACAACAACTAGAGCAGACAAACAACAACTAGAGCAGACAAACAACAACTAGAGCAGACAAACAACAACTAGAGCAGACAAACAACAACTAGAGCAGACAAACAACAACTAGAGCAGACAAACAACAACTAGAGCAGACAAACAACAACTAGAGCAGACAAACAACAACTAGAGCAGACAAACAACAACTAGAGCAAACAAACAACAACTAGAGCAGACAAACAACAACTAGAGCAGACAAACAACAACTAGAGCAAACAAACAACAACTAGAGCAAACAAACAACAACTAGAGCAGACAAACAACAACTAGAGCAGACAAACAACAACTAGAGAAAACAAACAACAACTAGAGCAGACAAACAACAACTAGAGCAGACAAACAACAACTAGAGCAAACAAACAACAACTAGAGCAGACAAACAACAACTAGAGCAAACAAACAACAACTAGAGCAGACAAACAACAACTAGAGCAGACAAACAACAACTAGAGCAGACAAACAACAACTAGAGCAGACAAACAACAACTAGAGCAGACAAACAACAACTAGAGCATACAAACAACAACTAGAGCATACAAACAACAACTAGAGCAGACAAACAACAACTAGAGCAGACAAACAACAACTAGAGCAAACACACAACAACTAGAGCAGACAAACAACAACTAGAGCAAACAAACAACAACTAGAGCAGACAAACAACAACTAGAGCAGACAAACAACAACTAGAGCAGACAAACAACAACTAGAGCAGACAAACAACAACTAGAGCATACAAACAACAACTAGAGCAGACAAACAACAACTAGAGCAAACAAACAACAACTAGAGCAGACAAACAACAACTAGAGCAGACAAACAACAACTAGAGCAGACAAACAACAACTAGAGCAGACAAACAACAACTAGAGCAGACAAACAACAACTAGAGCAAACAAACAACAACTAGAGCAGACAAACAACAACTAGAGCAGACAAACAACAACTAGAGCAGACAAACAACAACTAGAGCAGACAAACAACAACTAGAGCATACAAACAACAACTAGAGCAGACAAACAACAACTAGAGCAGACAAACAACAACTAGAGCAGACAAACAACAACTAGAGAAAACAAACAACAACTAGAGCAGACAAACAACAACTAGAGCAGACAAACAACAACTAGAGCAGACAAACAACAACTAGAGCAGACAAACAACAACTAGAGCAGACAAACAACAACTAGAGCAAACAAACAACAACTAGAGCAGACAAACAACAACTAGAGCAGACAAACAACAACTAGAGCAAACAAACAACAACTAGAGAAAACAAACAACAACTAGAGCAGACAAACAACAACTAGAGCAGACAAACAACAACTAGAGCAAACAAACAACAACTAGAGCAGACAAACAACAACTAGAGAAAACAAACAACAACTAGAGAAAACAAACAACAACTAGAGCAGACAAACAACAACTAGAGAAAACAAACAACAACTAGAGCAGACAAACAACAACTAGAGCAGACAAACAACAACTAGAGCAAACAAACAACAACTAGAGCAAACAAACAACAACTAGAGCAGACAAACAACAACTAGAGCAAACAAACAACAACTAGAGCAGACAAACAACAACTAGAGCAAACAAACAACAACTAGAGCAGACAAACAACAACTAGAGCCAACAAACAACAACTAGAGCAGACAAACAACAACTAGAGCAAACAAACAACAACTAGAGCAGACAAACAACAACTAGAGCCAACAAACAACAACTAGAGCAGACAAACAACAACTAGAGCAGACAAACAACAACTAGAGCAGACAAACAACAACTAGAGCAGACAAACAACAACTAGAGCAAACAAACAACAACTAGAGCAGACAAACAACAACTAGAGCAGACAAACAACAACTAGAGCAGACAAACAACAACTAGAGCAAACAAACAACAACTAGAGCAAACAAACAACAACTAGAGCAGACAAACAACAACTAGAGCAAACAACAACAACTAGAGCAAACAAACAACAACAAAAAACAACAAAAAGCCGAATTATCAAAAGTGTTGCATTTAGAAACAACTTTATTGAATTGACTTGTCAATGACATAAGGAAGCAGAGCCAGTTAGCTGACCCTTTACCAAATATATCATGCACATCTGCTATTATATTTAAACTCTGTGTAATGATTGGTATATTTTTTAATTTTAATCGTGACAGATTTGTGAAAACCCATCTAAATACAGTGGGATATATATTTAGATAAAGGCAGATAAAAGGCAGTTTTACTGTATTTTATTGTACTTATAGCAATCTTCGCGTGCATGTCTAAGCCTGTGATACAAGCCCAGGCACCCATTCTAGAGAACAATAAGCTCCTACAGTGAGTTAGGTCGATGCAGTTACATACTCCTTGCCGATGAGGTGTTGCTATGCACGCTATGACCTTAGGTGCGCTTTCTTCAGCTGCTGCACTTTCACCTGGGAGGTGTATAGCTGCACCTGGGAGGTGTATAGCTGCACCTGGGAGGTGTATAGCTGCACCTGGGAGGTGTATAAACAATGCGATGCGATTGAAAAGCAATTACATACTCCAAAACTTGATTCTTTTTGAGTGCTTGCTGGCTGGCAATGTTTCATGTCATAGCTCAAACACTTTCGGGACATGATTTTTAGACAAGAGAATCTGGTCACAACTGGTAAAGGGTCATCTTACTAACACACTCCTGTTTCCCTTCTTTTAATTGATGTAGTTTTGTATATACGAATATAAAAAATATAAAAAAGGTATATTAGCACATGGTTTCAACTTTCACAGGAGCATTGATAGTCTAAAGCTTGTGCTAGATGTTTGTTATATATCATACTGAAGTCAAAAATATAAATGGTGACCATCATTAGAATTTTTTTTTTTTGCATGAATTTTTTAAAAATTTCTTTGAAAATGAACTCGAGACGCTTGCAGCATACTTTAGCCACCTTCCTGGGAGGTGTCTTATTCCTTGCGGGCACAGGGTGAGCGTCAATCTCTTGAGTTCCTCACCCCCCGCTCTCATGACAAAACATCAACAACTCCCAGCCATGTAATCCTCATAAAGATGGCACCTTCGAAAGGCTTTGTCATGCACCTCCAGTTCCTATATAGCTGGTGTCCTTCCTCGCATAAGCCAGATAATAAGTCTAGTTATGTATGAAGGCTTTTTTATTTTATGATGGTTATATTTTAGTCAGAACCAAATGTGAGAGGGTAGAATTATAAGACGGAATTACTATAGCACTGAAGAACTCGGTCTCACCGCCCCTAGTATTGTGGTGTTGTGTGAGTCCAGTCTGCACACTTGGTGAGTGGGAGTGTCTGGCTCTCTCAGATCTGGTGACTTGCGGCGAGGATTGCATCGGCTCCTCCATGGAGTACAGCACTCTTCGTGCCATAGCATGTGTTGTCATGGAGACACCGCATGGATCACAGAGATGAGCTCACTCTTCTCCATACAGCCCTTCATTAAACTAATTATGATGTTACTGTGGTGTGTGTGTGTGTGTGTGTGTGTAAGTGCAGAGGGCATCACGCGTATATATATATGTAGACAATTCTATTGGCCTCCTAGAAAGTCATTCATATCACCAAACTTGAATGACTCCATCCTCCCCACCACACCCACACACACCCACACCTCTCCCGATCACTCTCTCCCCTTTCCCTCTCACCACATCTCCACACACACACACACACCTCTCTCCCCCCCCCCCCCCCCCCCACCCCACTCTCCCCTTTCCCTCTCACCACATCTCCACACGCACGGGGACACACACGTGTGTTCCTCCAGTTCCTCCGTGGTGCTACTGTCTCATGTGTTGGTGGCTCTCACTCAGAGAGCTCATGGCTCTGCACACCTCCCCTTCCTCCAGACCTTCTACCAGTACTCCAGGTACGTGGGGCAGCTATGCACGCATGCATGCACACATGTACACACACATGTACACATCTCACCTCATACACACATACATACACATTACACGCAGATACATGCGCACACATGTACACACACATGTACACCTCACACCTCATACATACATACATACACATGTACACATCTCACCTCATACACACATACACATTACACGCAGATACATGCGCACACATGTACACACACAAGCATTTTATTTGATCTAATGGGCCATTGAAGCGAGCCCTTACAGTAGCAATCTGGTAAACTCTCATGAACTCTCAGAATATAATGACTCGCACAATAATTGACTTAATTTGCTCCAGGGTGTTTCGGGTAAATGCATTCCTGAGGGAGGCTGGAGCGTCCGAGGCTGGAGCGTCTAGACGAAAGGTCGAGGGGCAAATTTAAATTGGTTATTGAGAAAGTCATTATATAGTAATCTGGTTGTTATGGTGATGAGGCAAATGCCATTAACTAGCATGTGTGCCAGATCTTAGATTAGACCAGGGTGGGGGAGAGGGGGGGGATAAGCTGGAACTCATTGTGTAACAACCTTTTCTTATCTCACCACATGGCCACTCCCATCTCACCACATGTCCACTCCCATCTCACCACGTGGCCACTCCCATCTCACCACATGGCCACTCCCATCTCAACACATGGCCACTCCCACCTCACAGCATGGCCACTCCCATCTCACCGCATGGCCACTCCCATCTCACCGCATGGCCACTCCCATCTCACCATATGACCACTCCCATCTCACTGCATGGTCACTCCCTGGGTTGAGGCAGGTTGGAGTAGGTTGACAATCGCTCTATGGACACACACTGGACCAACATCACACTGGGTTGAGGCAGGTTGAAGTAGGTTGACAATAGCTCTGTGGACACACACTGGACCAACATCACACTGGGTTGAGGCAGGTTGGAGTAGGTTGACAATCGCTCTATGGACACACACTGGACCAACACCACACTGGGTTGAGGCAGGTTGAAGTAGGTTGACAATAGCTCTATGGACACACACTGGACCAACATCACACTGGGTTGAGGCAGGTTGAAGTAGGTTGACAATCGCTCTATGGACACACACTGGACCAACATCACACTGGGTTGAGGCAGGTTGAAGTAGGTTGATAAGAGCTCTATGGACACACACTGGACCAACACCACACTGGGTTGAGGCAGGTTGAAGTAGGTTGATAAGAGCTCTATGGACACACACTGGACCAACACCACACTGGGTTGAGGCAGGTTGAAGTAGGTTGACAATAGCTCTATGGACACACACTGGACCAACATCACACTGGGTTGAGGCAGGTTGAAGTAGGTCGACAATAGGACACACACTGGACCAACACCACACTGGGTTGAGGCAGGTTGGAGTAGGTTGACAATAGCTCTATGGGGACACACACTGGACCAACATCACACTGGGTTGAGGCAGGTTGAAGTAGATTGACAATAGCTCTATGGACACACACTGGACCAACATCACACTGGGTTGAGGCAGGTTGAAGTAGGTTGACAATAGCTCTATGGGGACACACACTGGACCAACACACTGGGTGGAGGCAGGTTGAAGTTAGGTTGCCAATTGCTCTATGGGGACACACACTGGACCAACATCACACTGGGTTGAGGCAGGTTGAAGTAGGTTGACAATCGCTCTATGGACACACACTGGACCAACACCACACTGGGTTGAGGCAGGTTGAAGTAGGTTGATAAGAGCTCTATGGACACACACTGGACCAACACCACACTGGGTTGAGGCAGGTTGAAGTAGGTTGACAATAGCTCTATGGACACACACTGGACCAACATCACACTGGGTTGAGGCAGGTTGAAGTAGGTTGACAATAGCTCTATGGACACACACTGGACCAACATCACACTGGGTTGAGGCAGGTTGAAGTAGGTTGACAATAGCTCTATGGACACACACTGGACCAACATCACACTGGGTTGAGGCAGGTTGAAGTAGATTGACAATAGCTCTATGGACACACACTGGACCAACACCACACTGGGTTGAGGCAGGTTGAAGTAGGTCGACAATAGCTCTATGGGGACACACACTGGACCAACACCACACTGGGTTGAGGCAGGTTGGAGTAGGTTGACAATAGCTCTATGGGGACACACACTGGACCAACATCACACTGGGTTGAGGCAGGTTGAAGTAGATTGACAATAGCTATATGGACACACACTGGACCAACATCACACTGGGTTGAGGCAGGTTGAAGTAGGTCGACAATAGCTCTATGGGGACACACACTGGACCAACACCACACTGGGTTGAGGCAGGTTGGAGTAGGTTGACAATAGCTCTATGGGGGCACACACTGGACCAACATCACACTGGGTTGAGGCAGGTTGAAGTAGGTTGACAATAGCTCTATGGGGACACACACTGGACCAACACCACACTGGGTTGAGGCAGGTTGGAGTAGGTTGACAATAGCTCTATGGGGGCACACACTGGACCAACACCACACTGGGTTGAGGCAGGTTGAAGTAGATTGACAATAGCTCTATGGGGGCACACACTGTTACTTTGGCTGAAGCAACACAGTCTGCCAGTGGTGCCAGGCAACAAGAAAAGAAATGCAATTCCAACTATCTCGTATATCCTCCCCTCTCTGCAGCCTCTCTGCCTTCTTCCATGAGCTCCTCGATCCCACGTTCATCACAACTCATCGCACACGGTTCTCCTCTGACCCCTTCACCTCCTCGCCCTGTGACGGCAAAGACAACAGGAACAATAAGTCTGATGCATGGGTGGAGGTGGAAAAGGTCTACCTGCAGTCCACGTTCGATGAGGTACATGAGGGCATGCTCATTGGTCTAGAGCTGCTGTTCTTGTGTGGCACTGTGTCTAGTGTTCTGCATCCATACATTATACATATATATATACATATATATGTGTCTTCTCATAGGTGTGTCATTTCACGAGCACGCCCCATATTTTCACGAGCATGCCCCATATTTTCACGAGCATGCCCCATATTTTAACGAGCACGCCCCATATTTTAACGAGCATGCCCCATATTTTCATGAGCACTCCCCATATTTTCATGAGCATGCCCCATATTTTCATGAGCATGTCCCATATTTTCATGAGCATGCCCCATATTTTCATGAGCACTCCCCATATTTTCACGAGCATGCCCCATATTTTCATGAGCATGCCCCATATTTTCATGAGCATGTCCCATATTTTCATGAGCATGCCCCATATTTTCATGAGCACTCCCCATATTTTCATGAACATGCCCCATATTTTCACGAACATGCCCCATATTCTCACGAGCATGCCCCATATTTTCACGAACATGCCCCATATTTTCATGAGCACTCCCCATATTTTCATGAGCATGCCCCATATTTTCATGAGCATGCCCCATATTCTCACGAGCATGCCCCATATTTTCACGAACATGCCCCATTTTTTCATGAGCACGCCCCATATTTTCATGAGCACGCCCCATATTTTCATGAGCATGCCCCATATTTTCATGACCACACCCCATACTTTCACAAGCATGCCCCATCTTTTCATGAGCATGCCCCATATTTTCATGAGCACGCCCCATATTTTCATGAGCACGCCCAATATTTTCATGAGCACGCCCCATATTTTCATGAGCATGCCCCATATTTTCATGAGCACGCCCCATATTTTCATGAGCACGCCCCATATTTTCATGAGCACGCCCCATATTTTCACGAGCACACCCTGTATTCTCACGAGCATGCCCTGTATTCTCACGAGCTGAGAGCAAGTACAGCTTGTGAGTGAAATGACCCGCCATCTTCCACAACGAGTGTGATAAGATGTTTATTCTATATATTCTCGATATTCTCATAATAATTACTACACTTCATGTAGCAGTTGGTCTGTCCATGATCAGATTGACACCATCTATAGCACACGTTGAGGTCCTTTCTAGTTGTCTTGACAATATTCATAGCTTTATTGCTGACTATAAATAGCTTAACTGCTTCATCAGCCTAAAGAACTGCTGCAGCTGTTTTGGGAGACATTGTCGTAATTCTTGGAAAATGGCAGTTAATGACTGCGCAGTAGAGCGTTGAATACCCAGAGTCTAATATGGAGGAATATCTAATGCCGCACAGATAGAAAAATGCCAATGATTATATCAAGTATGGCAATAGGAGAAACTGGTGTGATGTTATCAAGTATGACAATACGAGATACTGGTGTGATGTTATCAAGTATGACAATAGGAGATACTGGTGTGATGTTATCAAGTATGGCAATAGCTGGTGTGATGTTATCAAGTATGACAATAGGAGCTACTGGTGTGATGTTATCAAGTATGACAATAGGAGATACTGGTGTGGTGTTATCAAGTATGACAATAGGAGATACTGATGTGATGTTATCAAGTATGACAATAGGAGATACTGGTGTGATGTTATCAAGTATGACAATAGGAGATACTGGTGTGATGTTATCAAGTATGACAATAGCTGGTGTGATGTTATCAAGTATGACAATAGGAGCTACTGGTGTGATGTTATCAAGTATGACAATAGGAGATACTGATGTGATGTTATCAAGTATGACAATAGGAGCTACTGGTGTGATGTTATCAAGTATGACAATAGGAGATACTGGTGAGATGTTATCAAGTATGACAATAGGAGATACTGGTGTGATGTTATCAAGTATGACAATAGGAGATACTGGTGTGATGTTATCAAGTATGACAATAGGAGATACTGGTGTGATGTTATCAAGTATGACAATAGGAGATACTGGTGTGATGTTATCAAGTATGACAATAGGAGATACTGGTGTGATGTTATCAAGTATGACAATAGGAGATACTGGTGTGGTGTTATCAAGTATGACAATAGGAGATACTGGTGTGGTGTTATCAAGTATGACAATAGGAGATACTGGTGTGATGTTATCAAGTATGACAATAGGAGATACTGGTGTGGTGTTATCAAGTATGACAATAGGAGATACTGGTGTGGTGTTATCAAGTATGACAATAGGAGATACTGGTGTGATGTTATCAAGTATGACAATAGGAGATACTGGTGTGATGTTATCAAGTATGGCAGTGGGAGATACTGGTGAGATGTTATCAAGTATGACAATAGGAGATACTGGTGTGATGTTATCAAGTATGACAATAGGAGATACTGGTGTGATGTTATCAAGTATGACAATAGGAGATACTGGTGTGATGTTATCAAGTATGACAATAGGAGATACTGGTGTGATGTTATCAAGTATGATAATAGGAGATACTGGTGTGATGTTATCAAGTATGACAATAGGAGATACTGATGTGATGTTATGATGAAGCACTTATAACCAAACACCACACACATGTCACACACACCATATACACACCACACATACCTCACACCATGCACTCACACCCTAGCGTCTGGTGGTTCCTTGCTTGGAGAGTGAAGACAGTGCCACTCACACTCAGACATTTTCACGGTGAGTGGCTGGGGTCAAAGTCTACAGTACATCTTATAGAGTATGGCTAATCAAGTTCTTCAACCATCAACCACCCCTCCCCTCCACACACACACACACACACACACACACATCTTTTCTCTGCCTACCTCTGAACTCCTCTGCAGGGAGACCAGCATAGGCTGCCTGCAGGTACTGCTGCTACAACTGTTAGGCCGGAGGTCAGAAATGCTCCTGGAGAGTCCTGAGGCTGAGGCAAGTCGACTAATGACATGAGGCCGGACACTTATAAATTATGTCACATTTCTTGGGAGGCAGCAATTAGTGCCGATGCTCTAATCAAGTCCAGCAGCAGGCAATCACAGTGACCCAGCCATGATAATATTTGATGGTTGGCCGATAATGACCCAGCCATGATAATATCTGATGGTTGGCCGATAATGACCCATCCATGATAATATTTGATGGTTGGCCGATAATGACCCAGCCATGATGGTTAGCCGATAATGACCCAGCCATGATAATATTTGATGGCTGGCCGATAATGACCCAGCCATGATAATATTTGATGGCTGGCCGATAATGACCCAGCTATGATAATATTTGATGGTTGGCCGATAATGACCCAGCCATGATAATATTTGATGGTTGGCCGATAATGACCCAGCCATGATAATATTTGATGGTTGGCCGATAATGACCCAGCCATGATAATATTTGATGGTTGGCCGATAATGACCCAGCCATGATAATATTTGATGGTTGGCCGATAATGACCCAGCCATGATGGTTGGCCGATAATGACCCAGCCATGATAATATTTGATGGTTTGCCGATAATGACCCAGCCATGATAATATTTGATGGTTTGCCGATAATGACCCAGCCATGATAATATTTGATGGTTGGCCGACCCATCGTGCATGCAGTGTGTGGTTTATAATTGCAGGTATCTTATTCAGCAGCTATTGGCTGTGATCACTAATCTGTAATTCTCTGTCAACATTTCCTGTTCTATAATGGCTCGACTTCTGCACGCAAAGGCATATTTTGTTGTTGAAGACCACGCCCAGATGAGACCACGTCAGAGTTCATTTGGTCGACTATAGCTGCACACCTAGGATGAGGGAAAGCACAGGTTTAAATACCTAAAATACCTAGGACAGGGAGCTGCATTGCTATTCTAGAGCTACAATGCTTCTACGAGCTTCACAATAAAAAATACTTATATTTGTGTTTTAAATAATCGCTCCATCTGTGCACTCTCTTGTGATGTTGAAATCATGTCTGAAGGTCTGAAGGTGTGACCTTGCTAGAGCTGCATGCTCCCGAACTGGCTCCATGCGCTCAATAAATTCCCAGCATCTTGAGTGGCTCTTACGGTCTCGTGAGCCTCTCTGTACGATGGAAAATCCACCGATAATGCGGAAATAAATGTCGATCGAATTTCCAATGGCAATGTTGCTAGGCGACCCTCTGTCACTACCAAGTATGGAGGCATGTCATTAGCGCAAGGCCTGCCTTTCAGCAGGGTGACGTACAACACAAGGCACCGTCAGCCTCCTGGCTATTATATAGCTAAATTTTGTGTGTTAGAATTTTCCTTAGAACGATGAGGACTAAAAGTGCTGGTAGTGCACGTGCTATATGTCTGTGGAAGTGCAATGCCGCGTCAAATACTCTTCTCTCACAAGAATTGTGAATATGGGGGGCATTGTTTTGGGGTTTGAATATTTATAGATGGCTAACTCAAGTATTTCCGTGGGTGAGTTTTGCCGGCTATGAAGCCACACCCCTTACTCTGCTGCTGCTTCCTCGGTTGCATGCTGAGAACAGAATCTAGTAAACTATTGACGTCTACAAGGTGCATGTTGTCACCTTTGAACTTACCTCCTTTCTTCCTCCCTCCTCCCATCCTCCCGCCTCCCTTCTTCCCTTTCTCCCTCATCCCTTCCTCTCTTCCTCCCTCCTCCCCTCTCCCCTCCCTCCAGCAGTCCTCCTGCTCTGCACGGGAGCGCATGCAGAAGGTGGGCTCTCTATGTGAGGCCCAAGCTATCCATTGCTCCCTCACTGTCCACGTGGTGCTGCTCCTGTGTTTGTGTGAGGCCTTCACACACCCTGACCAGCTGAGGAAGACCCTGGCAATTAAGACCCTCCCAGTATGAGTGCCACTGTTGTTTAATTACATATCCACCCTGACCAGCTGAGGAAGACCCTGGAAATTAAGACCCTCCCAGTATGAGTGCCACTGTTGTTTAATTACATATCCACCCTGACCAGCTGACGAAGACCCTGGCAATTAAGACCCTCCCAGTATGAGTGCCACTGTTGTTTAATTACATATCCACTCTGACCAGCTGAGGAAGACCCTGGCAATTAAGACCCTCCCAGTATGAGTGCCACTGTTGTTTAATTACATATCCACTCTGACCAGCTGAGGAAGACCCTGGCAATTAAGACCCTCCCAGTATGAGTGCCACTGTTGTTTAATTACATATCCACTCTGACCAGCTGAGGAAGACCCTGGCAATTAAGACCCTCCCAGGCCACTGTTGTTTAATTACATATCCACTCTGACCAGCTGAGGAAGACCCTGGCAATTAAGACCCTCCCAGGCCACTGTTGTTTAATTACATATCCACCCTGACCAGCAGCTGAGGAAGACCCTGGCAATTAAGACCCTCCCAGTATGAGTCTGTTGTTTAATTACATAACCACACCCTGACCAGCTGCCCCAGTAGTGAGTCAGACTGGGGGGAGGCCCTGGTAATTAACACTCCCTAGTAAGTTAGATGGGGGGAGGCCCCTGGTAATTAACACTCCCTAGTAAGTTAGATGGGGGAGGCCCCTGGTAATTAACACTCCCTAGTAAGTTAGATGGGGGGAGGCCCCTGGTGGTAGTAGTAAGTTAAACTGGGAGGAGGCTCCTGGTAATCTAGTCATCATATACATGTAGGTGTGTGAGATGTTGCATTCATCATAACGCTGTGTTCCCGGGTAATACTAAATGTTGCAGAAGCTGTTGAAGTCCATTGAAGTGTCTCTGCGCCACCCTGTCTGGACTGAAGTGGAGCGTCCGCACTACCACCAGACTTGTGGGCGTGTCCTCTCCTCCCTCCTCCCCCTTTTCTTGTCCCCTCACCTTCACCACTACCTCCCTCCCTCTGCTCGGAGGACAGTGTTGGTGGTGAGGAAGATGACCTCCTTGTCCATGCCTGACTCCCTGCAGCAGCTCATCCTGGATCTGGCCGTGGGCAAGGTGGGTGTGTCTGGGGGTTGTGTGTGGTGTGTTTGTATGTGTGGTGTGTGTTTAGTATGTACATGTATGTGGTGTGTGATATTGTGTGTGTGTGTGTGTTGTGTGTTTGTGGTGTGTGTGTGTGTGGAATATGTGTTGTGATGTTGTGGTATGATATGTGTGGGTGCATGAGGCGTGTGTGGGTGCATGAGGTGTGTGTTGTGATGGTGGGTGCATGAGATGATTGTTGTGATGGTGAGGTGTGTGTTGTGATGGTGAGGTGCGTGTGGGTGCATGAGATTATTGTTGTGATGGTGAGGTGTGTGTGGATGCATGAGGTGTGTTGTGATGGTGAGGTGTGTGTGGGTGCATGAGGTGTGTGTTGTGATGGTGAGGTGTGTGTGGGTGCATGAGGTGTGTGTTGTGATGGTGAGGTGTGTGTTGTGATGGTGAGGTGCGTGTGGGTGCATGAGATTATTGTTGTGATGGTGAGGTGTGTGTGGATGCATGAGGTGTGTGTTGTGATGGTGAGGTGTGTGTGGGTGCATGAGGTGTGTGTTGTGATGGTGAGGTGTGTGTGGGTGCATGAGGTGTGTGTTGTGATGGTGAGGTGTGTGTTGTGATGGTGAGGTGTGTGTTGTGATGGTGAGGCGTGTGTGGGTGCATGAGGTGTGTGTTGTGATGGTGAGGTGTGTGTGTGTGTGCAGGTGTGTGTTGTGATGGTGAGGTGTGTGACATGCATCGGCTACTGAATATATTTTTGTGTACCCCCTCCCCCTTCTCAGTGGGTGGTCTCCCCTTCGCCTCTGGCCACGGACAGCATGCTCAGTCTGGGAGGCTCCAGCACTTCACGCCCACGCACACTGAGTCGCAGCACTTCTGTGGATTTTGAAGATGAAGATGACCTCACCTTACCAGATAGTGCCAGGTCCACTCACAGTGACTTCAGCGACCACAGCAGTGCTGGTGAGTGACCCTGTGCATGCATGGACAGGTACACACACAAGCCTCAGTGCTGGTGAGTGACCCTGTGCATGCATGGACAGGTACACACACAAGCCTCAGTGCTGGTGAGTGACTCTGTGCATGCATGGACACAGGTACACACACAAGCCTCAGTGCTGGTGAGTGACCCTGTGCATGCATGGACAGGTACACACACAAGCCTCAGTACTGGTGAGTGACCCTGTGCATGCATGGACAGGTACACACACAAGCCTCAGTGCTGGTGAGTGACCCTGTGCATGCATGGACAGGTACACACACAGGCCTCAGTGCTGGTGAGGGACCCTGTGCATGCATGGACAGGTACACACACAAGCCTCAGTGCTGGTGAGGGACCCTGTGCATGCATGAACAGGTACACACACAAGCCTCAGTGCTGGTGAGTGACCCTGTGCATGCATGGACAGGTACACACACAAGCCTCAGTGCTGGTGAGGGACCCTGTGCATGCATGAACAGGTACACACACAAGCCTCAGTGCTGGTGAGGGACCCGCAGTTGGACACGAGACATTTTCCAAACATCTCATATATTTGTCTGAACAAAAATGAATTTGCTCCGTCAAAATGTCCGTGCAACACTAGTCTAGATAGCATACATGCGTGCATGCACACTGGTCACCATGGTGTTATTCTGCAGGCTTTATGCTGACTGCGTGTTCTTGTGGGAAGTTGTGCAAATTAGCTTCATGCATGATTTATCCTGCTTTTTGCCGACTCATGTTGTGGTTTTAGCTCTATGCTTTTTGCCGACTCATGTTGTGGTTTTAGCTCTATGCTTTTTGCCGACTCATGTTGTGGTTTTAGCTCATAGATGCTTTTTGCTGACTCATGTTGTGGCTATGCTTTTTGCCGACTCTTGTTGACTCAATCTGTTCCTTGAAGGCTCATTGTAGAGTTTTATTGCATATGATGGTTTGGGTTGTGCGTGCAAATTGTTAAAATATTTTAATTTGATGGCAGATCAAAGGCTGAGAATGACGGCATGAAATTGATTGTACTCAGGACAAATTTCCAAACAAATTTTGCTTATAATTTCCTACACTTGACCCTGTGCATGCATGGACACACACAAGCCTTAGTGCTGGTGGTAGGTCCACAGTGTGTAGCTAGTCCCCCACACTGGACCCTGTGCATGCATGGACACACACAAGCATCAGTGCTGGTGGCAGGTCCACAGTGTGTAGCTAGTCCCCCACACTGGACCCTGTGCATGCATGGATGCACACACAAGCCTCAGTGCTGGTGGCAGGTCCACAGTGTGTAGCTAGTCCCCCACACTGGACCCTGTGCATGCATGGACACACACAAGCCTCAGTGCTGGTGGCAGGTCCACAGTGTGTAGCTAGTCCCCCACACTTGACCCTGTGCATGCATGGACAAGCCTCAGTGCTGGTGGCAGAGGTCCACAGTGTGTAGTTAGTCCCCCACACTGGACCCTATACATGCATGGACAAGCCTCAGTGCTGGTGGCAGGTCCACAGTGTGTAGTTAGTCCCCCACACTGGACCCTGTGCATGCATGGATGCACACACAAGCCTCAGTGCTGGTGGCAGGTCCACAGTGTGTAGCTAGTCCCCCACACTGGACCCTGTGCATGCATGGATGCACACACAAGCCTCAGTGCTGGTGGCAGGTCCACAGTGTGTAGTTAGTCCCCCACACTGGACCCTGTGCATGCATGGATGCACACACAAGCCTCAGTGCTGGTGGCAGGTCCACAGTGTGTAGTTAGTCCCCCACACTGGACCCTGTGCATGCATGGATGCACACACAAGCCTCAGTGCTGGTGGCAGGTCCACAGTGTGTAGCTAGTCCCCCACACTGGACCCTGTGCATGCATGGACACACACAAGCCTCAGTGCTGGTGGCAGGTCCACAGTGTGTAGCTAGTCCCCCACACTTGACCCTGTGCATGCATGGACAAGCCTCAGTGCTGGTGGCAGAGGTCCACAGTGTGTAGTTAGTCCCCCACACTGGACCCTATACATGCATGGACAAGCCTCAGTGCTGGTGGCAGGTCCACAGTGTGTAGTTAGTCCCCCACACTGGACCCTGTGCATGCATGGACAAGCCTCAGTGCTGGTGGCAGAGGTCCACAGTGTGTAGTTAAATTCACTCCATGTTGACAACTACAGTCTACAGAGCTGTCCTCTTCCTCTAGGATCACTGTCGTAGCTGACTCTATCTTAGTTGGGTTTTAGTGGCATAGGGGACCCTTGGGTTTTAGTGGCATAGGTGACCCTTGGGTTTTAGTGGGCATAGGGGACACTTGGGTTTTAGTGGGCATAGGGGACACTTGGGTTTTAGTGGACATTAAC
The DNA here is from genome assembly GCA_028752905.1 of Cladorhizidae sp. MBARI D1340-BT2. Classification (NCBI taxonomy): domain Eukaryota; kingdom Metazoa; phylum Porifera; class Demospongiae; order Poecilosclerida; family Cladorhizidae; species Cladorhizidae sp. MBARI D1340-BT2. Next base: position 35,356,862 of record JAQNBH010000017.1, read on the forward strand.
TAATTAACACTGCATAGGGGACCCTTGGGTTTTAGTTGGCATAGGGGACACTTGGGTTTTAGTGGACATTAACTAATTAACACTGTATAAGGGGACCCTTGGGTTTTAGTGGCATTAACTAATTAACACTGCATAGGGGACCCTTGGGTTTTAGTGGCATGAACTAATTAACACTGCATAGGGGACCCTTGGGTTTTAGTGGCATTAACTAATTAACACTGCATAGGGGACCCTTGGGTTTTAGTGGCATTAACTAATTAACACTGCATAGGGGACCCTTGGGTTTTAGTGGCATTAACTAATTAACACTGCATGTGCGGCCAATCCTTCTGCTCATGCCACAGCTAGGTGCTTTGACAAACAAGACCAAATTAGAGCCCTAGTTTACACAACACTGGAGATAAGGGAGTGCAATTTGTGAGTGAGCAGCTTGATGTTGCCGGATATATCTTCTAAGAAAATGTTCCTATAGAGACATACAACATATCACTTGAAAGCACACAGAATAAACAAGAATTTGGTACAAAAATTACCTGCACAGAGGAAAGCAGGGAAAAGCTTTGGTGATTGCTATGGTGATTGCATTTGTTATAATTTCTGGAGTTTTTCGACCAGACCTTTTACACTGGCTGGCATTCTGAAGAATTCCAATGCATGCTGGATGAAACGCTGGTGGAATACTTATTTTTGAGCAGGCAGGAAGATCAGCTGTTTATTTGTGTCGGGTGATTTGTGTCGGGTGATGGTGCTCTTCTAGTATCAACAATCATGTTTGTGGTCAGTGACACCTACTTGGGAGTCACTGCTAGGGCTAGGGCATGATGGTGGATGGTGTCCGCATGCAGCTAGGCTTGGCAGAGCCAAGACTCTGGCCTTGTGGTGTACTGAGTGCATGATGGTGGATGGTGTCTGCATGCAGCTAGACTTAGCAGAGCCAAGAATCTGGCCTTGTGGTGGACTGAGTGCATGATGGTGGATGGTGTCTACATGCAGCTAGGCTTAGCAGAGCCAAGACTCTGGCCTTGTGGTGTACTGAGTGCATGATGGTGGATGGTGTCTGCATGCAGCTAGGCTTAGCAGAGCCAAGACTCTGGCCTTGTGGTGTACTGAGTGCATGATGGTGGATGGTGTCTGCATGCAGCTAGGCTTAGCAGAGCCAAGACTCTGGTCTTGTGGTGTACTGAGTGCATGATGGTGGATGGTGTCTGCATGCAGCTAGGCTTAGCAGAGCCAAGACTCTGGCCTTGTGGTGTACTGAGTGCATGATGGTGGATGGTGTCTGCATGCAGCTAGGCTTAGCAGAGCCAAGACTCTGGCCTTGTGGTGTACTGAGTGCATGATGGTGGATGGTGTCTGTATGCAGCTAGGCTTAGCAGAGCCAAGACTCTGGCCTTGTGGTGTACTGAGTGCATGATGGTGGATGGTGTCTGCATGCAGCTAGGCTTAGCAGAGCCAAGACTCTGGCCTTGTGGTGTACTGAGTGCATGATGGTGGATGGTGTCTGTATGCAGCTAGGCTTAGCAGAGCCAAGACTCTGGCCTTGTGGTGTACTGAGTGCATGATGGTGGATGGTGTCTGCATGCAGCTAGGCTTGGCAGAGCCAAGACTCTGGCCTTGTGGTGCACTGAGTGCATGATGGTGGATGGTGTCTGCATGCAGCTAGGCTTAGCAGAGCCAAGACTCTGGCCTTGTGGTGCACTGAGTGCATGATGGTGGATGGTGTCTGCATGCAGCTAGGCTTAGCAGAGCCAAGACTCTGGCCTTGTGGTGTACTGAGTGCATGATGGTGGATGGTGTCTGCATGCAGCTAGGCTTAGCAGAGCCAAGACTCTGGCCTTGTGGTGTACTGAGTGCATGATGGTGGATGGTGTCTTCATGCAGCTAGGCTTAGCAGAGCCAAGACTCTGGCCTTGTGGTGCACTGAGTGCATGATGGTGGATGGTGTCTGCATGCAGGCTTAGCAGAGCCAAGACTCTGGCCTTGTGGTGCACTGAGTGCATGATGGTGGATGATGTCTGCATGCAGCTAGGCTTAGCAGAGCCAAGACGCTGGCCTTGTGGTGCACTGTTGGTGTGTGTGGTAGTTGGACATTTTCTTCTTAAGTGAGTGAGAACTGACTCTGGAGCATCTCGACTTGTACTGGAACTATTAGAAGGTCTTGTGCAACACACCTCATGCTAAATTATCTCCATTTTTGTCATATATGTATACATATATATGTATACATAGTTGGTAAAGTATCCCCATTGCTTGGCACTATGTATGTATACATGTGCAGATATATGTATACATATAAATATATGTATATATATATATACATATATGTGTATATATATACATGTGTACATATGTATATATATATACATGTGTATATATATGTATATATATATATATATACACATATGTGTGTATATATATACATGTATATGTATACATATTTGTCCAGCAGTAGAATCATGAAATTGCCTTTTTCTAATGTCACTGAAAGAAACTCCTTTCTGTATGGAACTCAGAAGCTGTCACAATTGCTGACTTGTCATTGTAGCAACTCACAATCCAACAGGCTAGGGCTGTAAAAAGAGGTCATTCTAATTATAGGCCAGCTAGCTCCGCCCACTTCACGTCCCGACGGTCATGAGGTGCGGGGTGCATGTGCTCTACTAATGCTTTCTTGTTTGGTCAGGTTACCCAAGCACCAGCCTGGGCATTTAATAGAATAGTCACTCACACATGACTCAGTGGACTTAAAAGTGATGAAGACGACATATTAATTTATCACCATGCCCTCTTTTATAAAAGGGCGTGCCTATTTTTAGAGGCCAGGCCTGCCGATAGCGAGGTGTCGCCCACTAAGATTATTGTTTGCACTGACTGGGCGTGTCCTCATTCACCAGCCGGGAGGTGACGTAGTTGATGATTGTATCTGAAAGTGTTCTGGCGTAATGCTACAGTGGCGTAGTGATTGGTCACATGGATTGGGTTGTGTAGCTCAATGTAATGAAAGTGTGGCGAGATTCAGAGCATGCTTGAAGTGTTACTAACTGAATGTCTACTGACCTTATTTATGGGTTAAATTTTATTTATTTATAGCTACAGCTCCTTCCCCCCCCCCCCACCCTCCCCAAAGAATGGTCCTTTCAAATTCTAATGCATTAATTTAATTTGTGGTGTATGAATCGGCTCTATAGAGGTAGGCAAACAAAAGCTATGCATTTGGTGAATCTACAACAAATCTTACAGCCAAGAAATCCATCAGGTCAGGAGCAACCCTTTTCTCAAGAGAGAAGGGATTCAGAGTGATTCCTGGTTAGCATAGATGCCTGTGCAGCTTTCTCAGCAGCAGAGCTTCCAGCAACAGCACAATCGTGGAGGAGATGAGCAGCTCACCTCAGCAGCAGAGCTTCCAGCAATACGATCCTGGAGGAGATGAGCAGCTTTCCTCGGCAGCAGAGCTTCTGGCAACATCAATACGATCCTGGAGGAGATGAGCAGCTTTCCTCAGCAGCAGAGCTTCTGGCAACATCAATACGACCCTGGAGGAGATGAGCAGCTTTCCTCAGCAGCAGAGCTTCTGGCAACATCAATACAATCCTGGAGGAGATGAGCAGCTTTCCTCAGCAGCAGAGCTTCTGGCAACATCAATACAATCCTGGAGGAGATGAGCAGCTCACCTCAGCAGCAGAGCTTCTGGCAACATCAATATGATCTGGAGGAGATGAGCAGCTCACCTCAGCAGCAGAGCTTCCAGCAACAGCAATACAATCCTGGAGGAGATGAGCAGTTTTCCTCAGCAGCAGAGCTTCTGGCAACATCAATACGATCCTGGAGGAGATGAGCCGCTTTCCTCAGAGCAGAGCTTCTGGCAACATCAATACAATCCTGGAGGAGATGAGCAGCTCACCTCAGCAGCAGAGCTTCCAGCAACAGCAATACGATCCTGGAGGAGATGAGCAGCTCACCTCAGCAGCAGAGCTTCTGGCAACAGCAATACGATCCTGGAGGAGATGAGTAGCTCACCTCAACAGCAGAGCTTCTGGCAACATCAATACGATCCTGGAGGAGATGAGCGGCTTTCCTCAGCAGCAACAACCTGGAAGAGATGTTTGCAGATGAGAGCACCAGTTATTGGCATGAATTAAATGATTTTTTAATTTTAATCTGACCTTCAACCCATCACACCCAAAGTTCACACTCTTACATGCATGTTATGATTGCCCAGTCTACTGGGCATGTGCAGGAAGTAGGGTGACTACTGGGCATGTGCAGGAAGTAGGGTGAGTTGTTGAACAGGCATGCTTCATGGTTATTAGCCAAGCCAGTTCACTGACATGGGTGGGTCTGAGCTTATCAACTGGTTAATTAGAACCTGAAGCCAAGCTTGCCTGCCACTCTAGCCAGAAGATGTTGAAATCATGTGTGTTTGCTTTTACTTACAAGCTAATGACACAGAGCAGCTTTGAAGTTGCATGTACAAGTATATACACACACACACACACGCACGCACATGTGACCTTGGAACTTATGTTTGTTTCCTACCAGAGTGCAAGGTTCGTGAACCTTGTGTGGTTGTCTTGGCTTGAGTTGTTGTTTGGGTTCAAAATCTGTTTTTATATTTTATAAGCTGGAGAAATAGCTGTACAGCAAATTTGGCTTTTAATAATGTCTGATATGTTATCTTAGCTGTTGTGGAGTGTGTGTGTGTGGGTGTATGAAGGTATGTATGTGTGTGTAAGGTATGTATGTGAGTGTAAGGTGTGTGTGTGTGTGCTTACAGGTGGTGTAGGACTGGCAGGGAAGCTTAATATAGCCAAGTAGGACTGGCAGGGAAGCTTATAGCCAAGTAGGACTGGCAGGGAAGCTTATAGTCAAGTAGGACTGGCAGGGAAGGTTATAGTCAAGTAGGACTGGCAGGGAAGCTTATAGTCAAGTAGGACTGGCAGGGAAGCTTATAGTCAAGTAGGACTGGCAGGGAAGGTTATAGTCAAGTAGGACTGGCAGGGAAGCTTATAGTCAAGTAGGACTGGCAGGGAAGCTTATAGCCAAGTAGGATGGCAGGGAAGCTTATAGATCTAATGGGATGTTAATTAGTGCACTGGTTCCCAACGTGGGGGGTTATGTAGCAATGCTGACTGACGGTTTGGGGGGGCTATTTGTGTTTTGTACCTGACTTACAAAACATTCTGTCAGTGTAATGATGATGTAATGATATTCTTAATATTAGTTAGCGAGTATTGTAATTTAGAACTTTCTAGATTAGGTCTGCTGAACCTTTACTGTGATTGAATAGGCGATGTAGCACAGGGTAGGTGTATTTACCTTATTAGGAATGATTTGGCGTTATTAGATCATTGAGCTGTGTGTATAAATAATGTGATCAGCAGACTGAATTCAGACATGAAGACTAGAACATCTAGTCGAAACGTCGAGTGAATAAAATTTGAAGTTGAATATTGAGAAGGTGATTTTAAGAACTTTTCTACACTTCAAGTTATCATAGTCATGTTTGTTTTTCTGATTATATTGGCCCAATCACTTGAGTCTGTTCTACGTCAATAGCAGACTGTTAGTGCGACAGCAAGCCTTCTCAAAGGATTTTTTTCCCTTCACAGATACAAAAGTTGGCTAGCAAGAAGCGAACTTACTCAGATGCTTTTCTTGCTCATGGATTTGTAAATTTGCTTTCGAAGGGCGAAGACCGACCACAGTGTGTTATCTGCTGCAAGGTTCTGATCAATGGAAGTATGAAGCCATCATAACTTGCAAACCATCTGCTGAAATGTCATCCGGCCTCCATAACAAGGACCTAGCCTACTTCCAACACGGGGAGAAGGGTATTCAATTCAGAAACACTGTACTGCGGCAAAAAATCTTCTTGCCACTCTTGAAGCTTCCTGTGAGGTGGCCTACAAAGTTACACAGCAACAGAAGGGGCATACGATTGCCAAAAATCTGATCATGCCATGTGCACGAATGATGGTTGCCAAAGCATGTGGTGAGGAGCAGGCTAAGAAGCTCAGTTCTGTATATCTTTCAAACAACACAATTCGACAGCGTAGGATCAACGATGAGATGGCTGTGGATATACTGGCACAAGTAGTGGACGAAGTCACGACCAGTCCATATGATATCTGCAATTTGACGAATCCACGGATGTCAGCAGCTGCGCTATTTTACTGGGCTAGGATGAGTTTTTCCTATGTGAGAGTCTTGCTACGAGGACTAAAGGGGAGGATGTGATCAGCATAGTCACTGGCCTCCTCGAGAAAAATGGACTGGCTTGGAACAGTGTTCAACAGGTGTCTGTTGATGGTGCACCTGCTATAAGGGTGGTATTCACGGGTTCAGAGGCCTTGTTCAAAGGAAAAATGCAGATTTCACTGCAGCATTCACCGATATACACTTGCGTCCAAGACGCTCCCAGATATCTTGAAAGCAGTACTTGGCCAACTTGTTAATGTTGTTAACTTCATAAAAGCCAAAGACTTCTCCAGCCACATGGGCGAGAGGTATGAAGTGCTACTGTTCCATACCGGAAGTAAGGTGGCTGTCTCCAGGCAAGGTTGCGAATCGCGTGATTGAGCTTCGGGAGGCAGTGTAACTATTTTAGCGGGGGGAAAAGAATCAGACTTGGCACACCTTTTCTGGCCATGAATGGCTTTTCCGTCGGCACTATTTGGGCGACTTCTTCAATGAACTCAACAGGAAACTTGGCACTTCAAGGAAGGAACGTAATAATCATCGACACAAAACAAGCCATTTCTGCATTTATCGGAAAGCTAAAGTTGTGGAACAAGAGAGTTGCAAAGGACATACAGTTTCCCACACTTGACAAATTTGTTGATGAGAGTGAGGATGGTCAAGATATCCTAAAATTTTGAAAGCAGACATCCAGGCCCACTTGGACGAATTGGCCAGAAAGATGGAGGAATACTTCCCTGATCTGGACAGCTCTTGCCTTTAGTGCTGCCAGCAGCCCTTTTGTGGCTGATGAGGATCAAGTCAGTGAAGATGACTTTCCAGCAAAAGAGGTGAGGATAACTCTGAGAGTGAATGAGGCTTGGAAGCTGGAATTCCAGAACAAGGACCTGGAAACCTTCTAAATGACACACCAAACTTGGCGAGACGGGCTCTAAAGATCCTGACTTCCTTTTCGACCACTTACCGATGTGAGCAAGGCTTCTCCATCATCATGGGAATGAAAACCAAGAAACAGAACTGGTTGTGGTGTCAAATGATGCAAAGATTGCTCTCAGTTCTACAAAACCGTGCATTGAATACTTGGCTAACAAAATGCAAGCATAACCATCTGATTTGTTTTGCAATGACCAACTAACTTCCTAACTAACTACTAACACACTTATATAAATTAAGTAAAACATGTTTTATTTTATATTACACAAGTATGGGTAATGGAACAGGATAGGGCCATTTGGGTAATGGTTCCAAGAAGGTTGGGAACCACTGGTCTAATGGGATGCTAACATTAGTGGTATTGCTGAGGATGGCTCACTGAGCTGAGCACTAGTGTCTAATGATGCTAACATTCATTAGTGGTATTGCTGAGGATGGCTCACTGGCTGAGCACTAGTGTCTAATGATGCTAACATTAGTGGTATTGCTGAGGATGGCTCACTGGCTGAGCACTAGTGTCTAATGATGCTAACATTAGTGGTATTGCTGAGGATGGCTCACTGGCTGAGCACTAGTGTCTAATGATGCTAACATTAGTGGTATTGCTGAGGATGGCTCACTGGCTGAGCACTAGTGTCTAATGATGCTAACATTAGTGGTATTGCTGAGGATGGCTCACTGGCTGAGCACTAGTGTCTAATGATGCTAACATTAGTGGTATTGCTGAGGATGGCTCACTGGCTGAGCACTAGTGTCTAATGATGCTAACATTAGTGGTATTGCTGAGGATGGCTCACTGGCTGAGCACTAGTGTCTAATGATGCTAACATTAGTGGTATTGCTGAGGATGGCTCACTGGCTGAGCACTAGTGTCTAATGATGCTAACATTAGTGGTATTGCTGAGGATGGCTCACTGGCTGAGCACTAGTGTCTAATGATGCTAACATTAGTGGTATTGCTGAGGATGGCTCACTGGCTGAGCACTAGTGTCTAATGATGCTAACATTAGTGGTATTGCTGAGGATGGTTCACTGGCTGAGCACTAGTGTCTAATGATGCTAACATTAGTGGTATTGCTGAGGATGGCTCACTGGCTGAGCACTAGTGTCTAATGATGCTAACATTAGTGGTATTGCTGAGGATGGTTCACTGGCTGAGCACTAGTGTCTAATGATGCTAACATTAGTGGTATTGCTGAGGATGGCTCACTGGCTGAGCACTAGTGTCTAATGATGCTAACATTAGTGGTATTGCTGAGGATGGCTCACTGGCTGAGCACTAGTGTCTAATGATGCTAACATTAGTGGTATTGCTGAGGATGGCTCACTGGCTGAGCACTAGTGTCTAATGATGCTAACATTAGTGGTATTGCTGAGGATGGCTCACTGGCTGAGCACTAGTGTCTAATGATGCTAACATTAGTGGTATTGCTGAGGATGGCTCACTGGCTGAGCACTAGTGTCTAATGATGCTAACATTAGTGGTATTGCTGAGGATGGCTCACTGGCTGAGCACTAGTGTCTAATGATGCTAACATTAGTGGTATTGCTGAGGATGGCTCACTGGCTGAGCACTAGTGTCTAATGATGCTAACATTAGTGGTATTGCTGAGGATGGCTCACTGGCTGAGCACTAGTGTCTAATGATGCTAACATTAGTGGTATTGCTGAGGATGGTTCACTGGCTGAGCACTAGTGTCTAATGATGCTAACATTAGTGGTATTGCTGAGGATGGCTCACTGGCTGAGCACTAGTGTCTAATGATGCTAACATTAGTGGTATTGCTGAGGATGGCTCACTGGCTGAGCACTAGTGGCTAATGATGCTAACATTAGTGGTATTGCTGAGGATGGCTCACTGGCTGAGCACTAGTGTCTAATGATGCTAACATTAGTGGTATTGCTGAGGATGGCTCACTGGCTGAGCACTAGTGTCTAATGATGCTAACATTAGTGGTATTGCTGAGGATGGCTCACTGGCTGAGCACTAGTGTCTAATGATGCTAACATTAGTGGTATTGCTGAGGATGGCTCACTGGCTGAGCACTAGTGTCTAATGATGCTAACATTAGTGGTATTGCTGAGGATGGCTCACTGGCTGAGCACTAGTGTCTAATGATGCTAACATTAGTGGTATTGCTGAGGATGGCTCACTGGCTGAGCACTAGTGTCTAATGATGCTAACATTAGTGGTATTGCTGAGGATGGTTCACTGGCTGAGCACTAGTGTCTAATGATGCTAACATTAGTGGTATTGCTGAGGATGGCTCACTGGCTGAGCACTAGTGTCTAATGATGCTAACATTAGTGGTATTGCTGAGGATGGCTCACTGGCTGAGCACTAGTGGCTAATGATGCTAACATTAGTGGTATTGCTGAGGATGGCTCACTGGCTGAGCACTAGTGTCTAATGATGCTAACATTAGTGGTATTGCTGAGGATGGCTCACTGGCTGAGCACTAGTGTCTAATGATGCTAACATTAGTGGTATTGCTGAGGATGGCTCACTGGCTGAGCACTGCTGTCTAATGGATGCTAACATTAGTGGTATTGCTGAGGATGGTTCACTGGCTGAGCACTAGTGTCTAATGATGCTAACATTAGTGGTATTGCTGAGGATGGCTCACTGGCTGAGCACTAGTGTCTAATGATGCTAACATTAGTGGTATTGCTGAGGATGGTTCACTGGCTGAGCACTAGTGTCTAATGATGCTAACATTAGTGGTATTGCGTGCAGAAATTGTTTAGTAACTTTGGCATGGAGAGGGCATGACAGTGGAGACACAAAGCATCATGTGAATGGAGAGATGGCTTAGCCTACTGCCCAAAAACTCCAATAGTTGACTCATTCTCCATACCTTCCCGACCACCAATGGGAGAGTGGCTACTTCAGAGTTGCCCACTTGAATACCAGGGATAGCACATACATTTCAGGTGCAAATTCCTCGGTAGTTGCAAGCATTTTATCGCAGTTAAATGTGTTACCAAGGTAACAAGTTTAAGCAGGACATTGCCCGGTTGAAGGGACTGGAGATAAACTCATGGCTGCATGACTGTAGTTACCCCATCAACCTTAATGCCATAACCAACCCAAGCTGAGGAGATGGAAGCAATCATCTCACAGCATCGTTCAACACAATACTAGGAGCCTTAGCAGTTATCCGTCTCTCCGTGTACAACCCACCGCTTGGACCCCACCCCCCATCCTTCTTATTGAGCGTAACCAAGGAGGCACCAAAGAAAACCTGTCGCACAGGAGAGGGAGTTCTCCCTGCAAGAACCCGATTTGCCAAAGATGCTAAGGCTTTAATCACATCCAGACTATCCCTTTGAGTTGGATCCATGGTGAAGTTCTTCAGATGTTGGAGACGTAGACCATCGGGACCAGCAGACCCACAAACAAAGGATCAAATAGCATTTACACTTCTCTGAGACTTTAATGCAGACATTGTCATCAAAGACTGGAGGAGGGGGCAGAGATGTACAGTATTCTGATCAACCCAGGTGCCCCAACCCAGGTGCCCCAACCCAGGTGTCCCAACCCAGGTGTCCCAACCCAGGTGCCCCAACCCAGGTGCCCCAACCCAGGTGCCCCAACCCAGGTGCCCCAATCCAGGTGGTCCAACCCAGGTGCCCCAACCCAGGTGCCCCAACCCAGGTGCCCCAACCCAGGTGCCCCAACCCAGGTGCCCCAACCCAGGTGCCCCAACCCAGGTGCCCCAACCCAGGTGGTCCAACCCAGGTGTCCCAACCCAGGTGCCCCAACCCAGGTGCCCCACCCCGTTTGTCTTCTTGGCCTCGGCTGTTTCCTGCCCATACATTCACACCCCACCCTCAATCTTGAGGAGGTCTTTTGATGTGGTCAAATGTTCATCATAAACTTGGTTCAGGAGCAGGCCTACAGAAGTCACGGGATGCCCGTCAAGTTTCAGCGGAGGTGGAATCGCTGCTGAACAATGCCTCGGATGACTGGATAGAGCTAGACTTTAGGCTCTCTCTACAAAAATATCTGGCATGGGTCCATGCCCCATCGACTTGGGATTGAGGATGGATGACACGACCATCAGAGTTGCTGTGGGCCTTCGTTTAGGAGCTCCCCCTTGCCATTCTCATCAATGCCAGCACTGTGAGGCAGAGGTGAGCAACCTTGGCCTGCACACCTCATCCATGCCAGCACTGTGGGGCAGAGGTGAGCAACCTTGGCCTGCACACCTCATCCATGCCAGCACTGGCAGAGGTGAGCAACCTTGGCCTGCACACCTCATCAATGCGAGCACTGTGAGGCAGAGGTGATCTTGACCTGCACAGTTTGAGCTGCAAGAAGAGTGAGAGTTGCCACTACTGCCATTGCATAGTACATTCCTTGGTTAATAATGTACTCCATAGGGCTTGTGTCATCTGCCCGGGTACCCTCCAGGCTCGACTATCAGGTCTGAGTCTCTCAGATGGAAAGCGTCCGGATAAAGTCACCATGGTCCCATGAAAGTGCGGCAACGTTGATCTGGGATGAGATCTTCCCTAACACGTTGACTCGGTCCTATCTGGCTCGCGCCATCAGGTGCTGTTGCTGCGATGGCCGGGGAGGAGACGAAGGTCAAGTACAAACGGCTCACCAGGAACTTTGTTTTCACACCAGTTGCTATGGAGACCCTTGCTGCCATTGGTCCAAAGTCCTTGGTCTTGCTTCTAGGGGACCTGGGAAAACTATCAAGCAGCATACTGGGGAAGAGAGGGCATTCCAATTTCTGCTCCAGCAATTATCTGTGGCTGTACAAATGGGTAATGCCATCACATCATCGGAGCAGTGGGAGTCTCTGCAAGCCAGGACAGCCATATAGAACACATCATCACATCATGGGAGCAGTGGGAGGCTCTGCAAGCAAGGACAGCCATATAGAACACATCATCACATCATGTTAGCAGTGGGAGGCTCTGCAAGCAAGGACAGCCATATAGAACACATCATCACATCATGTTAGCAGTGGGAGGCTCTGCAAGCAAGGACAGCCATATAGAACACATCATCACATCATGGGAGCAGTGGGAGGCTGTGCAAGCAAGGACAGCCATATAGAACACATCATCACATCATGGGAGCAGTGGGAGGCTGTGCAAGCAAGGACAGCCATATAGAACACATCATCACATCATGTTAGCAGTGGGAGGCTCTGCAAGCAAGGACAGCCATATAGAACACATCATCACATCATGTTAGCAGTGGGAGGCTCTGCAAGCAAGGACAGCCATATAGAACACATCATCACATTATGGGAGCAGTGGGAGGCTCTGCAAGCAAGGACAGCCATATAGAACACATCATCACATCATGGGAGCAGTGGGAGGCTCTGCAAGCAAGGACAGCCATATAAAACACATCATCACATCATGGGGGCAGTGGGAGGCTGTGCAAGCAAGGACAGCCATATAGAACACATCATCACATCATGGGAGCAGTGGGAGGCTGTGCAAGCAAGGACAGCCATATAGAACACATCATCACATCATGTTAGCAGTGGGAGGCTCTGCAAGCAAGGACAGCCATATAGAACACATCATCACATCATGTTAGCAGTGGGAGGCTGTGCAAGCAAGGACAGCCATATAAAACACATCATCACATCATGGGGGCAGTGGGAGGCTGTGCAAGCAAGGACAGCCATATAGAACACATCATCACATCATGTTAGCAGTGGGAGGCTGTGCAAGCAAGGACAGCCATATAAAACACATCATCACATCATGGGAGCAGTGAGTTGGAGGCTCTGCAAGCAAGGACAGCCAACTTATTGTATAATATGTATTTTTTTGTCTTCTCTCTCCCAAAATAAAGATAATGGTAGTAATAACAATAATAATAATGTTAAATGATAAATAATATTGTAGTAATAATATTAATTATCATTAAATAATAATAATAATAAATTGACAAGTAACTTAATTAATAACTAATAACAACACAACAGCAATAAAAGAAATATTGGTAATGATAGGGTTTAGTGGCCACTTCTTCACTACACCCCCAAACACTGGTTTTGGCCAGCACTGGTTGCTACCCTCCATTCTCCTCTCTACATGTCCTCTCCTTCCCTCACCCTCCCCTCCCCTCCCTCGTCACAAGTCCCCTGTCTCCCCCATCCTTCCCTCCCCCTGCAGGTCCTCACTACCTGCTGTCCATGTCAAGCTTAAGTGACAGGTCGTCCTGCCAACTCCGTGCTGCCCTCTTCCTCACACACGCCTACATTAACTGGACCCTCGTACACGCTTCAGAGAGGAGCGATGGGGAGGTGCCGCAAGGGGGTGGAGCTCCCGCTAACTTTGACATCGCAGTTGCTCTCTTGACCTGCCTCAGTGAGCAGGACAAGTCCAAGGCTATCAACGTTCAGATGGTGAGCTAGCTTCCTGGTGGGGTGCTTATAAACCTTGAGTGGTGTGTGTGTGTGTGGTAAGGGATGGGTTGGTATATATGGAGATAACACGATTGGTTTATTTATAGAAAATGGTCTGCATATTTTGAATACCACGGTGCTTGGTCAAAGAACACAAAATTGCGACGAAATAGAAGATGTTTGATTCATAATGAATAGCCTGAAGGCAGTGGCCGAGTGTTAGTAGTGGGAGTTTTTCTCCAGACCCTCTCACGGCACACACACACACACACACACACACACATCAGTGATAACATTGACTCTGATCATCCTAACATAGACAGTCAGACCTTGAGGAGTGTGGGGTGGGAGTGGGCATCAGTGCTGTGCTGGGGAGGTGGTGGCTGTGAGGAGTGTGGGGTGGGAGTAGGCATCAGTGCTGTGCTGGGGAGGTGGTGGCTGTGAGGAGTGTGGGGTGGGAGTGTGCATCAGTGCTGTGCTGGGGAGGTGGTGGCTGTGAGGAGTGTGGGGTGGGAGTGGCATCAGTGCTGTGCTGGGGAGGTGGTGGCTGTGAGGAGTGTGGGGTGGGAGTGGGCATCAGTGCTGTGCTGGGGAGGTGGTGGCTGTGAGGAGTGTGGGGTGGGAGTGGGCATCAGTGCTGTGCTGGGGAGGTGGTGGCTGTGTGGGGTGGGAGTGGGTGCTGGGGAGGTGGTGGCTGTGAGGAGTGTGGGGTGGGAGTGGACATCAGTGCTGTGCTGGGGAGGTGGTGGCTGTGTGGGGTGAGAGTGTGCATCAGTGCTGTGCTGGGGAGGTGGTGGCTGTGAGGAGTGTGGGGTGGGAGTGGGTGCTGGGGAGGTGGTGGCTGTGAGGAGTGTGGGGTGGGAGTGGACATCAGTGCTGTGCTGGGGAGGTGGTGGCTGTGAGGAGTGTGGGGTGGGAGTGGGCATCAGTGCTGTGCTGGGGAGGTGGTGGCTGTGAGGAGTGTGGGGTGGGAGTGGGCATCAGTGCTGTGCTGGGGAGGTGGTGGCTGTGAGGAGTGTGGGGTGGGAGTAGGCATCAGTGCTGTGCTGGGGAGGTGGTGGCTGTGAGGAGTGTGGGGTGAGAGTGTGCATCAGTGCTGTGCTGGGGAGGTGGTGGCTGTGAGGAGTGTGGGGTGGGAGTGGCATCAGTGCTGTGCTGGGGAGGTGGTGGCTGTGAGGAGTGTGGGGTGGGAGTGGGCATCAGTGCTGTGCTGGGGAGGTGGTGGCTGTGAGGAGTGTGGGGTGGGAGTGGGTGCTGGGGGGGGTGGTGGCTGTGAGGAGTGTGGGGTGGGAGTGGACATCAGTGCTGTGCTGGGGAGGTGGTGGCTGTGTGGGGTGAGAGTGTGCATCAGTGCTGTGCTGGGGAGGTGGTGGCTGTGAGGAGTGTGGGGTGGGAGTGGGTGCTGGGGAGGTGGTGGCTGTGAGGAGTGTGGGGTGGGAGTGGACATCAGTGCTGTGCTGGGGAGGTGGTGGCTGTGAGGAGTGTGGGGTGGGAGTGGGTGCTGGGGAGGTGGTGGCTGTGAGGAGTGTGGGGTGGGAGTGGACATCAGTGCTGTGCTGGGGAGGTGGTGGCTGTGAGGAGTGTGGGGTGGGAGTGGACATCAGTGCTGTGCTGGGGAGGTGGTGGCTGTGAGGAGTGTGGGGTGGGAGTGGGCATCAGTGCTGTGCTGGGGAGGTGGTGGCTGTGAGGAGTGTGGGGTGGGAGTGGGCATCAGTGCTGTGATGGGGAGGTGGTGGCTGTGAGGAGTGTGGGGTGGGAGTGGGCATCAGTGCTGTGCTGGGGAGGTGGTGGCTGTGAGGAGTGTGGGGTGGGAGTAGGCATCAGTGCTGTGCTGGGGAGGTGGTGGCTGTGAGGAGTGTGGGGTGGGAGTGGGCATCAGTGCTGTGCTGGGGAGGTGGTGGCTGTGAGGAGTGTGGGGTGGGAGTGGGCATCAGTGCTGTGCTGGGGAGGTGGTGGCTGTGAGGAGTGTGTGGTGGGAGTGGGCATCAGTGCTGTGCTGGGGAGGTGGTGGCTGTGAGGAGTTTGGGTGGCTCTCTGCACTTTGCTATGCAGTGGAAGTGCAAAGGTCACACTTTAGGAGCATCATGACAGCCTGGAAACTATGGTGGGTGTGGTTTTTCTTTGTGTTGTGTGTGCATGTGTGGTTGTGTGTGCATGTGTGTGTGTGTTCCAGACTACCAAGCCAAAATTAAATAAAAACATGCCCTTCTGGTTGCCTTATACAAAGTGCGTTAATTAGTTTGTTATTATTATTATTATTATCGTATAAAGTGGTCATGAGTAGAGTGATGTCTCGACCATGCTGCAGGTGTTTAAGATGACTCAGACACTCTGCCTCCACTTGTCTCCTGTCAAGACTGAACTACTGGAGTGCATGGTGGATGTCATCAAGTTAGTTACTCCATGTACCACTGGTAACACTCTGTAACATGATGTTACACCAGCAGATCCCAGTCATGAATACTGATCTGCTTCTGTTGCCCTGACCATGCAGATCAACTGTACCCCCAAACCCCCTGTAGCCCAAAACCTTTTGTAGCCCCGAACCCCCTGCACCCCCAAACCTTTGTAGCCTCAAACCCCTGCACTCCAAATCCCCTGTTACCCTAAACCCCTGACTCCCCTAAACCCCTGACTCCCAACCCCCTGCACTCCTAAACCCCTCTAACCCCAAACCCTGACCCCTGCAATTCTAACCCCCTGCACCCTAAACTTGACATGCAAGTCAGCCAAATATTTTTGTGTGTTTATTGTGTAGCGAGATATTAGCTCTGCATCGTAAGAATCAGACGGTGTACGCCGCAACCCTCTCCCTGCTCACTCACCTACTTCCTCACCTGAGCAGACTTGACTCGGACCTGGACCAAGTCAGGAAAAGCTTCATGAAACTGGCTTCAGGATTCTGGTAAGGGATCACCTAATAACATAACTATACCCAAGTCTGTATGGTAAAGGGTCGTTTCTTGCTACAGTATATCTAGGATTGCTACTATGTGTGCATATGTACTGTTACTAAATTGTTACCATGGCTACACCTGAACCGTGGTGATAAATCTACCTAACCATAAACTCTTTTTATTAAGCCTCTCAATGTTTAGCACACTTAGTGTCTTTCTCTTTGTCATTTCAAACTCATTGTCAGGCAGCCTGTTGCTCTGAGGCGGTGATTATGTGTAGTTAAATAATTCTGTGCATAGCTTTACTGTGAAGGCTACATAACACAAACACACCCCGTAAAATATTGAGACAAGAATTTTACTAGTATGTTTTGCCCATGCCTATTATTGTCTATAGTTGCCCTTGGTTTCCAGATGAGCTTCTTGCTGCTTGTTTGCAGGACACTTCTAGCCCTCCCCCCCAGGCTTTAGTGGCGCAGGACACTTCTAGCCCTTCCCCCCCAGGCTTTAGTGGCGCAGGACACTTCTAGCCCTTCCCCCCCAGGCTTTAGTGGCGCAGGACACTTCTAGCCCTCCCCCCCAGGCTTTAGTGGCCCAGGACACTTCTAGCCCTTCCCCCAGGCTTTAGTGGCGCAGGACACTTCTAGCCCTTCCCCCCAGGCTTTAGTGGCACAGGACACTACAATTGTACAGCTGTCTCATGAAGGACGCCAACAGAGAGAGAGGTCAGAAGAATTGTTCTCATCTTTGTGGCTAAGTGGTGCTTGTCACCATGAAGAATGTCTACTAGTAATGAATACCAGCAATGGAGTGACAAGCAAAGGGGAAGACAAGCTAGAGCATGTTGATCAACTGAATAACTATGCCCATCAGCCTTTCCTGTCAGCCGTGCAGCCCATTCTCACCTTGCAATAATTTAGTTATTATTTTGGGGGGGGGAGGGAGGGGGGGAGGAGTGATTGCGGAGATCTTGGTTTGTTGTTTGTCCAATTTCTGGCTGGCTATCTGGTAAGGGATGAATCAGCTATTAAATCGTGCACCCTGTTCTCATCTAAGCAGCACAGCCTGGCCTGTCTAGCTCAGAATATCTGGGCACTCACTCGTGTCGATCGTTTCACTATGACAACCGTTCCTGATTAACGTCGGCCTGCATTATTTAAGGTGGGTCTCATTTTTACGGGTGGTGACCATACGGTGCATGGATGGATATGCTGTGTGTAGCAATACCAAGCTTTTCATTGAACTTCCACACTGATGCATGCTTCGCTCACCAATAGATAGTTTTGTAGACAAACGTGCTTCCAGGAGTGTAATTCAGTCGCAAAGGATGTTCGAGAGGCCATTGCTAGCTCCTTCCTAGTTTCCTCTAGAGAGTTGCTTCTTAATCTTGCTCAGGGACCAGGGCTTTCTTAATCTGGCTCGAGGCTCAGGGACCAGGGCTTTCTTAATCTTGCTCGAGGGACCAGGGTTTTCTTAATCTGTCGAGAGATTAGCTCCTCCTTAGAGTTTCTCGTGAGACTGACTCCTCCCATCTACTCTATCCATGCAAAGTAATTGTTTCAGTGCATTTGCATTATGTGTTGCTTAGCAACACTATTTAATGAGCACTTGTTTGCAGTTTAAGTGCCTGTTCCCTTGCAGATTGCGGTAGAAGCAAGTGTGGCGCTAGGCAACCAGAGTTTAGGTTTCTTAGTGTCGGATGATAATCACTCGACCCACGGAGGGGGGGGGAGGTGTAAACTTTCTATGTGAGAATAATATCCATGCAGGGTTTACGGGGGGCAGGACTCCAAGTGCCTGCAGGATACCCTCTGGGGGGGGGGGGGGGGGGGGGGGGGGGGGGGCGGGAGCACCCCATCTCAAGGGATTTTAGGTCTTGAGAAATGTTAAATAACTTTCTCTACTTGGTCAGGTTGATGAGTAGTCTCAGCAAAATGAACAGCTCACTCAGCATGACTTGACAAATCTAAAAATAGAAATTGTAGATGACATCATCAAGATCAACTCTGTATATAAAGCCAAAGAGTATAAGGCAAAATATTCAAACTTGTCTCCTTCACTGGCTATAACTTTCATGGATATTTGTCGATATTTTGGTCCAAGCTCGTCTCTAACCTGGGGCCACCTCTTAACCCAAGGCCACCTCCTAACCCAAGGCCACCTCCTTCTGCTAGTGACTCTACAGATGAATCGGAGAACTCAGAAACTGATTTCTCAGTAGTCTGCTAGTGACTCTACAGATGAATCGGAGAACTCAGAAACTGATTTCTCAGTAGCCACCCCTAAAAAGCAATGCATCTCTCAATCTCGAGCTATTTCTATGAAGTGCCACTCCAAGTCTCGGCCACTTGTGAGCATCAGGAGATGCCACAGGAAATGGGAGGAGTTGTCCCCTGGCTTGAGCACGGTAAAAGTTGTCCCCCTGGCTTGAGCACGGTAAGAGTTGACCCCCTGGCTTGAGCACGGTAAGAGTTGCCCCCCTGGCTTGAGCACGGTAAGAGTTGTCCCCCTGGCTTGAGCACGGTAAAAGTTGCCCCCCTGGCTTGAGCACGGTAAGAGTTGCCCCCCTGGCTTGAGCACGATAAAGACCACCGCTTGAGGTGTGCTTTCTGTAAGGTAAGCGCAGGGAGAGGGGAAGGAGGAGCATGGATGACAAAGCCTTTCAAAAACTGGGAAAAGATGATAGAAAAACATGCAAGCTCATTGCCATGGTGATGTTCATGTGCAGTCTAGTGCAGTAGAACCAGCAGGTTCCAGAGCAGAGAAGGAGGAGTGTTTAATTCTACACCGCAGAATATATATATATATATAGGGGAGGACGAAAAGTTGAAAAAATTGAAACTGCTTCAGTGTACTCGCTACCTTCTGCGACATGTTTCTCGTGCTAACCAACTCTGATGAACTGTGAGCTGTGGCAGTGAAGGTCTTAGAAACCACGTGGAGATTGCTGCAAGAAATGCCACATGCACATCAAAGGTGCTGCAGGAGAATTTCTAACGGCAATTGGCCAGCAATTGGCCAGCAGGTTGAGGAATCCCATCCACAGAGGTCCTATGGTTTAATGGCTGACAAGTGTACACACATTACTACAGTAGAAGAACTGTCTATCTTGTCGCTGGACTGAAAGGGAGTGGCAGTAGAGCACTTCATGGATTAAAGAAGACGGATGCCATTATTATATTCAGACAGAAGTTTGTAGCTCTTCTTTCCAATCTGATGTACAATCTGATTTTCTGCTTGATTGTTAAACTTTTGTGTGCTCTCTTCTTCACGAGGGCCATTTCGTAGCAGCCACCTATAAAAAGCATGCACATGTGTGTAATTTCTACGGTTATCAGGAAGGTGCATTTAGCTCAAGTTGATGGTGTGTAAGTATATATGCCCGAGATGAAGAGAGTCCAGCCTTCAGACACCTGCTGACCACACATGATGTATATATGGCCGAGATGAAGAGAGTCCAGCCTTCAGACACCTGCTGACCACACATGAATGGTGTGTAAGTATATATGCCCGAGATGAAGAGAGTCCAGCCTTCAGACACCTGCTGACTACACATGATGTATATATGGCCGAGATGAAGAGAGTCCAGCCTTCAGACACCTGCTGACCACACATGAATGGTGTGTAAGTATATATGCCCGAGATGAAGAGAGTCCAGCCTTCAGACACCTGCTGACTACACATGATGTATATATGGCCGAGATGAAGAGAGTCCAGCCTTCAGACACCTGCTGACCACACATGAATGGTGTGTAAGTATATATGCCCGAGATGAAGAGAGTCCAGCCTTCAGACACCTGCTGACTACACATGAATGGTGTGTAAGTATATATGCCCGAGATGAAGAGAGTCCAGCCTTCAGACACCTGCTGACCACACATGAACAGTGTGTAAGAGCAGTGAAGGCAAACTACAGTGCCCTAGTGGTTGCCCTTAACAACATACACATGAGCCAGAGCTCTGGGGCCAGCTAAAGCCCTCTCCAAGCCTTCAACTGTGGCAGCCATCTTATGTTAGATTATGCTTTACCTCTAGCAATGAAGTTGAGCAAAACCCTTTTCTTGATGACTGCAATATCAAGCCTGGTCCTGTACACATACTGAACAGTGCTGCTAGAGGCAGCTTCTGGAGTCATTGCGATAGAAAATATTGAATACTGCCAGGAAACAGTAGCTAAACTATTTCTTAATAAACAAGACAAACAACATCATAAGCTGTTTTTGCTCTCAAGATGTAGTGTCATCCTTTAGCATCTTTGATCCTAGGAAGCTTCCAAAATTTGATTCTCCTGATTGCACATCATGTGGAGATGATTCTATCCGTACGCTGGCCATTATGGAGCAGACATGGTAGCTGGGGGGCACATCTGTTGAAGGTGAACAATTCACAATAAGTGCTTTGATTTCAACAGATGAAATCCGCGCAGAATGGAAAACTTACCCATAACTACATCGCCAAGGGGAGGAAGCAGCTAACACAAGTCATTTCTAATGAAATGCTGGCACAATGGTTCCCAGTCTTATCGGAGCACTTTGTCAGATGTCTGCCTGACCATTTGCTGGGACTGTATCAGTGGAGAGAAGATTCTTGGAAAATTAAACCAATTAGGACTAGATAGAGAGACCCGCTGGGGGAGTGGAGCCTCTCGTCCCTAATGATCGAATCCCTAGAAACACGATCTGATGAAGATTTTATTGGCGTATGGCGTATGGAATGGAAAACGAAGAGAGATTGCCTCATTAAAAATAATTCCGGAATGAAATTAGTAATTGTTAGATTTCATTGTTACTAGCATTCCATTGGAAACCATTTCTGTGAGCTGTTCCTCTAGACAGTCATCTTCCTTGGGATGCTTGGACATCGTATGGGGGAAATTTCTGTTAGATTTCCAAGGGGGGGTGGGAACAGCCACAGACCCATCCCCTTCCAGATTTGAAACGCATTGCAACTCATTGGGCTATCGCCCCAGCCCCAACTGCAACCCCTCACCTTGTAAGATTGGAGTTGGTAAAGGGTTGCTAAGATGATAAAGGACTGATAAGTGGTAAAGGGTTGCCAAGATGATGATAAAGGGTTGCTAAGATGATGATAAAGGGTTGGTAAGTGATGAAGGGTCACTAAGTAGTTGCTAAGGTGATAAAGGGTCAAAAAGTGTCAAACAGGTACTAAGATGATAAAGGATTGCTAAGATGATACACTTTTCTCTACAGTATGTACTGTACTTGCATATATGTATACTAATGTTTGTCATCTTTTGCTCTTGGACTCGTCTGCTGTAGGACACTGTACGAAGACAAACTGCTTCCTGCTGCTGTAAGACTGAAACTGGTTGACCTCCTGACCTCCCTGCACGCTGCTGATATGCAAGGCACGTGGACCTCTCTCATGCAAAGAAGGAAGAAGAAGCCGACAGCAACTTCCGATTCTTCTCCCGTCACAGTTCGCCAGGCGATGTCCAGGATGGTGAACGACGTCGACCATGCTGTCCGCATGCATGTTGCTAGGGCTGTCCCTTCTCTTTTCCTGTCCCAAGTACGCCTCGGGGATGGTGATCGTCATGGTGATCGGAAGGCCATCAGTAGTGTGGTTTTACTGGACCGCAGTGGACAAGAGGAAACGTTTAATGAACTGATGGCCTCTCTGCGTCTAGCCTACTTTATCTCTGACGGCCTGCATGAGCTGAGCTCTGAGGATGAAAGTGTGAATAGAGTGTCCAGTCGCATCTACAGCTTGCAGCTGTTGGCTTGCGTGTCTCCGGTGTGTGAGCGCAAGGTGGTGTCCGAGCTGCTGCTCGCTGTGAAGCGAGGTCACATAGAGTCTGACCTGGTGGACAAGGTTCGAGCATATGATGTGATCACATTGTGCATGTGCGAGCAACCAGAGGGGGTGTGGTGATCCACAGTGTGTGGGTGTGTGTAGATGTATGCATGTGTGTGTGTGGTGTGTGTACATGTATCTATGTGTGTGTGTGTGTGGTGTTTGTACATGAATCTATGTGTGTGCGTACATGCATGCATCTATGTGTGTGGTGTGTATATATGTATGCGTATGTGTGTGTGTGTACATTATGCATACATGTATATGTGTGTGTGTGTACATGTATGCATATATGTGTGTGTACGTGTATGTGTGTGTGTACCTGTGTGCGTATGTGTGGTGTGTGTTTGTCAAGACAGAAAAAAATTGTAATTAAAACAAACTTTGTTTCACTTTTGTTTATCACTTTATAAAAAATACTCCTTTCTCTGCTCATAATGGCTAAGAAAAACACCCACAGGAGTTCCTGGCTGCCTTCATAATGGCTAAGAAAGATACCCACAGGAGTTCCTGGTGGCACTTCTCTGCCTTCATAATGGCTAAGAAAGACACCCACAGGAGTTCCTGGTGGTACTTCTCTGCCTTCATAATGGCTAAGAAAGACACCCACAGGAGTTCCTGATGGCACTTCTCTGCCTTCATAATGGCAAAGAAAGACACCCACAGGAGTTCCTGGTGACACTTCTCTGCCTTCATAATGGCTAAGGAAGACACCCACAGGAGTTCCTGGTGGCACTTCTCTGCCTTCATAATGGCTAAGAAAGACACCCACAGGAGTTCCTGGTGGCACTTCTCTGCCTTCATAATGGCTAAGAAAGACACCCACAGGAGTTCCTGGTGGCACTTCTCTGCCTTCATAATGGCTGAGAAAGACACCCACAGGAGTTCCTGATGGCACTTCTCTGCCTTTAATGGCTAAGAAAGGGCTAAGAAAGACACCCACAGGAGTTCCTGGTGGCACTTCTCTGCCTTCATAATGGCTAAGAAAGACACCCACAGGAGTTCCTGGTGGTGCTTCTCTGCCTTCATAATGGCTAAGAAAGACACCCACAGGAGTTCCTGGTGGTACTTCTCTGCCTTCATAATGGCTAAGAAAGACACCCACAGGAGTTCCTGGTGGTACTTCTCTGCCTTCATAATGGCTAAGAAAGACACCCACAGGAGTTCCTAGTGGCACTTCTCTGCCTTCTAAGAAAGACACCCACAGGAGTTCCTGGTGGTACTTCTCTGCCTTCATAATGGCTAAGAAAGACACCCACAGGAGTTCCTGATGGCACTTCTCTGCCTTCATAATGGCCACCCACAGAGTTCCTGGTGGCACTTCTCTACCTTCATAATGGCTAAGAAAGACACCCACAGGAGTTCCTGATGGCACTTCTCTGCCTTCATAATGGCCACCCACAGAGTTCCTGGTGGCACTTCTCTGCCTTCATCTAAGAAAGACACCCACAGGAGTTCCTGATGGCACTTCTCTGCCTTCATAATGGCCACGCACAGAGTTCCTGGTGGCACTTCTCTGCCTTCATAATGGCTAAGAAAGACACCCACAGGAGTTCCTGGTGGCACTTCTCTGCCTTCATAATGGCTAAGAAAGACACCCACAGGAGTTCCTGGTGGCACTTCTCTGCCTTCATAATGGCTAAGAAAGACACCCACAGGAGTTCCTGATGGCACTTCTCTTCCTTCATAATGGCCACCCACAGAGTTCCTGGTGGCACTTCTCTGCCTTCATAATGGCTAAGAAAGATACCCACAGGAGTTCCTGGTGGCACTTCTCTGCCTTCATAATGGCTAAGAAAGACACCCACAGGAGTTCCTGGTGGCACTTCTCTGCCTTCATAATGGCTAAGAAAGACACCCACAGGAGTTCCTGGTGGCACTTCTCTACATTCATAATGGCTAAGAAAGACACCCACAGGAGTTCCTGGTGGCACTTCTCTGCCTTCATAATGGCTAAGAAAGACACCCACAGGAGTTCCTGGTGGCACTTCTCTGCCTTCATAATGGCTAAGAAAGACACCCACAGGAATTCCTTGTGGCACTTCTCTGCCTTCATAATGGCTAAGAAAGACACCCACAGGAGTTCCTGGTGGCACTTCTCTGCCTTCATAATGACTAAGAAAGACACCCACAGGAGTTCCTAGTGGCACTTCTCTGCCTTCGAAGAAAGATACCCACGGGAGTTCCTGGTGGTACTTCTCTGCCTTCATAATGGCTAAGAAAGACACCCACAGAGTTCCTGGTGGTACTTCTCTGCCTTCATAATGGCTAAGAAAGACACCCACAGGAGTTCCTGGTGGCACTTCTCTACCTTCATAATGGCTAAGAAAGACACCCACAGGAGTTCCTGATGGCACTTCTCTGCCTTCATAATGGCTAAGAAACACCCACAGGAGTTCCTGGTGGCACTTCTCTGCCTTCATAATGGCTAAGAAAGACACCCACAGGAGTTCCTGGTGGCACTTCTCTGCCTTCATAATGGCTAAGAAAGACACCCACAGGAGTTCCTGGTGGCACTTCTCTGCCTTCATAATGGCTAAGAAAGACACCCACAGGAGTTCCTGATGGCACTTCTCTGCCTTCATAATGGCAAAGAAAGACACCCACAGGAGTTCCTGGTGGCACTTCTCTACCTTCATAATGGCTAAGAAAGACACCCACAGGAGTTCCTGATGGCACTTCTCTGCCTTCATAATGGCCACCCACAGAGTTCCTGGTGGCACTTCTCTGCCTTCATAATGGCTAAGAAAGACACCCACAGGAGTTCCTGATGGCACTTCTCTGCCTTCATAATGGCCACCCACAGAGTTCCTGGTGGCACTTCTCTGCCTTCATAATGGCTAAGAAAGACACCCACAGGAGTTCCTGGTGGCACTTCTCTGCCTTCTAAGAAAGATACCCACGGGAGTTCCTGGTGGTACTTCTCTGCCTTCATAATGGCTAAGAAAGACACCCACAGGAGTTCCTGGTGGCACTTCTCTTCCTACATAATGGCCACCCACAGAGTTCCTGGTGGCACTTCTCTGCCTTCATAATGGCTAAGAAAGACACCCACAGGAGTTCCTGGTGGCACTTCTCTGCCTTCATAATGGCTAAGAAAGACACCCACAGGAGTTCCTGGTGGCACTTCTCTACCTTCATAATGGCTAAGAAAGACACCCACAGGAGTTCCTGGTGGTACTTCGCTGCCTTCATAATGGCTAAGAAAGACACCCACAGGAGTTCCTGATGGCACTTCTCTTCCTTCATAATGGCCACCCACAGAGTTCCTGGTGGCACTTCTCTGCCTTCATAATGGCTAAGAAAGACACCCACAGGAGTTCCTGATGGCACTTCTCTTCCTTCATAATGGCCACCCACAGAGTTCCTGGTGGCACTTCTCTGCCTTCATAATGGCTAAGAAAGACACCCACAGGAGTTCCTGGTGGCACTTCTCTGCCTTCATAATGGCTAAGAAAGACACCCACAGGAGTTCCTAGTGGCACTTCTCTGCCTTCATAATGGCTAAGAAAGACACCCACAGGAGTTCCTGGTGGCACTTCTCTGCCTTCATAATGGCTAAGAAAGACACCCACAGGAGTTCCTAGTGGCACTTCTCTGCCTTCATAATGGCTAAGAAAGACACCCACAGGAGTTCCTAGTGGCACTTCTCTGCCTTCATAATGGCTAAGAAAGACACCCACAGGAGTTCCTGGTGGCACTTCTCTACATTCATAATGGCTAAGAAAGACACCCACAGGAGTTCCTGATGGCACTTCTCTGCCTTCATAATGGCAAAGAAAGACACCCACAGGAGTTCCTGGTGGCACTTCTCTGCCTTCATAATGGCTAAGAAAGACACCCACAGGAGTTCCTGGTGGCACTTCTCTGCCTTCATAATGGCTAAGAAAGACACCCACAGGAGTTCCTGGTGGCACTTCTCTGCCTTCATAATGGCTAAGAAAGACACCCACAGGAGTTCCTGGTGGCACTTCTCTGCCTTCATAATGGCTAAGAAAGACACCCACAGGAGTTCCTGGTGGCACTTCTCTGCCTTAATAATGGCTAAGAAAGACACCCACAGGAGTTCCTGGTGGCATTTCTCTGCCTTCATAATGGCTAAGAAAGACACCCACAGGAGTTCCTGGTGGCACTTCTCTACCTTCGTAATGGCTAAGAAAGACACCCACAGGAGTTCCTGATGGCACTTCTCTGCTAAGAAAGACACCCACAGGAGTTCCTGGTGGCACTTCTCTGTTTTAATGCTAAGAAAGACACCCACAGGACTTCCTGGTGGCACTTCTCTGCCTTCATAATGGCTAAGAAAGACACCCACAGGAGTTCCTGGTGGCACTTCTCTGCCTTCATAATGGCTAAGAAAGACACCCACAGGAGTTCCTGGTGGCACTTCTCTGACTTAATAATGGCTAAGAAAGACACCCACAGGAGTTCCTGGTGGCACTTCTCTGCCTTCATAATGGCTAAGAAAGACACCCACAGGAGTTCCTGGTGGCACTTCTCTGCCTTCATAATGGCTAAGAAAGACACCCACAGGAGTTCCTGGTGGTACTTCTCTGCCTTAATAATGGCTAAGAAAGACACCCACAGGAGTTCCTGGTGGCACTTCTCTGCCTTCATAATGGCTAAGAAAGACACCCACAGGAGTTCATGGTGGCACTTCTCTGCCTTCATAATGGCTAAGAAAGACACCCACAGGAGTTCCTGGTGGCACTTCTCTGCCTTCATAATGGCTAAGAAAGACACCCACAGGAGTTCTGGTGGCACTTCTCTGCCTTCATAATGGCTAAGAAAGACACCCACAGGAGTTCCTGGTGGCACTTCTCTGCCTTAATGCTAAGAAAGACACCCACAGGAGTTCCTGGTGGCACTTCTCTGCCTTCATAATGGCTAAGAAAGACACCCACAGGAGTTCCTGGTGGCACTTCTCTGCCTTCATAATGGCTAAGAAAGACACCCACAGGAGTTCCTGGTGGCACTTCTCTGCCTTCATAATGGCTAAGAAAGACACCCACAGGAGTTCCTGGTGGCACTTCTCTGCCTTCATAATGGCTAAGAAAGACACCCACAGGAGTTCCTGGTGGCACTTCTCTGCCTTCATAATGGCTAAGAAAGACACCCACAGGAGTTCCTGGTGGCACTTCTCTGCCTTCATAATGGCTAAGAAAGACACCCACAGGAGTTCCTGGTGGCACTTCTCTGCCTTCATAATGGCTAAGAAAGACACCCACAGGAGTTCCTGGTGGCACTTCTCTGCCTTCATAATGGCTAAGAAAGACACCCACAGGAGTTCCTGGTGGTACTTCTCTGCCTTAATAATGGCTAAGAAAGACACCCACAGGAGTTCCTGGTGGCACTTCTCTGCCTTCATAATGGCTAAGAAAGACACCCACAGGAGTTCCTGGTGGCACTTCTCTGCCTTCATAATGGCTAAGAAAGACACCCACAGGAGTTCCTGGTGGCACTTCTCTGCCTTCATAATGGCTAAGAAAGACACCCACAGGAGTTCATGGTGGCACTTCTCTGCCTTCATAATGGCTAAGAAAGACACCCACAGGAGTTCCTGGTGGCACTTCTCTGCCTTCATAATGGCTAATAAAGCACCCACAGGAGTTCCTGGTGGCACTTCTCTGCCTTCATAATGGCTAAGAAAGACACCCACAGGAGTTCCTGGTGGCACTTCTCTGCCTTCATAGTGGCTAAGAAAGACACCCACAGGAGTTCCTGGTGGCACTTCTCTGCCTTCATAATGGCTAAGAAAGACACCCACAGGAGTTCCTGGTGGCACTTCTCTGCCTTCATAGTGGCTAAGAAAGACACCCACAGGAGTTCCTGGTGGCACTTCTCTGCCTTCATAATGGCTAAGAAAGACACCCACAGGAGTTCCTGGTGGCACTTCTCTGCCTTCATAATGGCTAAGAAAGACACCCACAGGAGTTCCTGGTGGCATTTCTCTGCCTTCATAATGGGTAAGAAAGACACCCACAGGAGTTCCTGGTGGCACTTCTCTGCCTTCATAATGGCTAAGAAAGACACCCACAGGAGTTCCTGGTGGCATTTCTCTGCCTTCATAATGGCTAAGAAAGCACCCACAGGAGTTCCTGGTGGCACTTCTCTGCCGTCATAATGGCTAAGAAAGACACCCACAGGAGTTCCTGGTGGCACTTCTCTGCCTTCATAATGGCTAAGAAAGACACCCACAGGAGTTCCTGGTGGCACTTCTCTGCCTTCATAATGGCTAAGAAAGACACCCACAGGAGTTCCTGGTGGCACTTCTCTGCCTTCATAATGGCTAAGAAAGACACCCACAGGAGTTCCTGGTGGCACTTCTCTGCCTTCATAATGGCTAAGAAAGACACCCACAGGAGTTCCTGGTGGCACTTCTCTGCCTTCATAATGGCTAAGGAGTAATTCCCTCTTACACACTGGGCACACGTTTCTCCTGGCATGTTCCCCTGTCGTCATAATTTTCTTGCTACCGAAGTCCGTCTAGTGTGGTCGTCCACTCACGTACAGCATGAGCTTTCTCTCCCTCCCTGCACGTCCAAGATTATCCCTGAGTTTATTGCCACATCCGGTTCATGTGCTGGACGTGTGTGCCAGGGTGTGGTTTGTATCACATGGTGGCCGATGTATAACAGGCTCACACGAGTCTTAGCATGTCATTATTCCTGATGAAGGCTAGAGCATCTAGTCCAAACGCTGAAGAATAAATTTGAAGTTGATTATTGAGAAGGTCATTGTAATTTTGTTATGTCAACTGAGAGTTCGTTGAGAGACAACATGATTTTTAAACTTGGTTTTTGAAAGTAGTTTTAGAGTTTTCAAAATGTACAACACGCATACACACACACCACACACACACACACACTGTCTCCAGAGTTTGGAACAGGTTGCATTGTACTTGGGATTTGGCGGGACCAGGCATCTGCTGGAGACCATGTTGCTCTCCCTGGTCCAGGACTGGCTGGCAGAGAAGTTCTCCATCATCGACTTCCCTTATGCTCTGATGGGCTATGCTTCCACCAAGTCTTTCCTTGAGTGAGTGGCAAGTTGACTTCTAGAGAGGGTGGCAAGTTGTGCTAGAGAGGGTGCATGTTGATTTCAGTCACTCTTATCAGGAGCCAGGGAGAGAGGTCACACAATCTTCCTGCCTTAGTCATATGTGGCACACGGGAATTGCACATGTGATTATTTTAGAATTTTAAGAAGAGGGTATATCATGTTTTTGGAATTGTGGGGGGGGGGGGGGGGGGGGCTGAGGTGCGGACATCAAGTAATTCTCAAGAAGCCGGATACAATGGAGTGATGTGGTTAATACTTCACGTGGTTGCGCGGCCTCTGTTGGAGCAGGGTCAAAGTCTAAAGTCTAGGACTTGAGGGTGACAAAATGTTTAGGAGGTTACCTTGCGGGAGCATAAGAACAGGCAGCTGTGTGTGGTGGGGTGTGTGTGCGTAGTGTGTGTGTTTGGTATGTGTGTATGTGGTATGTATTTGTGTGTGTGCGTGTGTGTATTGGTATGTATGTGGTGTGTGGGCGTGGCATGTGTGTTCACATGTAACATTATTTTTCTCTGCTTCATCTTGACAATATGTCTTGCAAGTTCCTTTAAGCGGGGGACTGGACGTCAGCACCACCAAAGTATTATAAATTGCCATAATTTTTTTTCTATACACCCTATGCAGTAATTTTTCCCCCTTTGTGTTCCTTATGCTTTGTGCGTTCTAATGATATGTTGAATGTCTCTGCAGACATATTTTCTCGGAAGATACATCAAGATCCCTTAAAAAGATGACCTAACTTGGAGAAAAGTTCATAACTGCCCTAATTTTCAAGATCAAAGTCCCAAATTTGGTCAGCTGATCTCTAATCTGTGCAACACATGAACAAATTATCAATCAACGTCGTGGTTTTTGAATGGCAGGCCACCACCACTTTTGCAATTGGAAAACACCGGGGAAAATCCCAAACCTCACCACTTCAAATCACAATAACTTGCCAACACTTATAGCAATTGAAAATAAATTTCGTCACATACATTGCACAGATAATTAGGAGCTATCCAGTGAGATTAAAAAAAAATTTTTTTTAGTGAAGTGTAGGAAAGTTATGAGCTTTACGGCCAAAAAAAACAAGATTTTTTTTTTTTAAGTGAGGAAAATATAGTCGAAGTTAGGGCAATGTAATGTTGGGTTTACAATGAAGTAATTTCTTGATCTGTTACATGGACAAAAACCAACACAACTTGGAAAAGGAGCATCGAATGCCTCTCAAAGTTTGCAAATGGCTAGAGGATAGATAGAAAGAAGGAAGAAGCAAAAAGGGGAAAAGAAGGGTTTTTAACATCCAGTCCCCCCTTAATGCGGTTAAAACTTGAAAGAAACTAACTCTAGTGTAGTTAGTACAGGACAGGTGTTAACACTAATGCAATTCAGATTGGTAAGTGGTTAACACTAATGCAGTTACAAGACTGGAAGAACGTAAGCAGACAGTAGCACAGGGCATCAGTGACTCTCTCTGGGTAAAGGATAGCTTTGGGTAAAGGGTCTCCCACCAACTGGCTGTGTGCTATCCAGCAGAGAAGTCTGTGCCTTTGTCATCTTCATACCATGCAACACTCAGCATTGTGAGGTTCACACTGAACCACAAACTATCCCCAATCAAGAATAGACTTATCAAACCCAATCAAGAATAGACTATCAAACCCAATCAAGAATATACTGTCAAACCCAATCAAGAATAGACTCAAACCCAATCAAGAATATACTGTCAAACCCAATCAAGAATAGACTATCAAACCCAATCAAGAATAGACTATCAAACCCAATCAAGAATAGACTATCAAACCCAATCAAGAATAGACTCAAACCCAATCAAGAATAGACTCAAACCCAATCAAGAATATACTGTCAAACCCAATCAAGAATAGACTATCAAACCCAATCAAGAATAGACTGTCAAACCCAATCAAGAATAGACTATCAAACCCAATCAAGAATAGACTATCAAACCTAATCAAGAATAGACTCAAACCCAATCAAGAATAGACTATCAAATCCAATCAAGAATAGACTCAAACCCAATCAAGAATATACTGTCAAACCCAATCAAGAATATACTGTCAAACCCAATCAAGAATAGACTAAAACCCAATCAAGAATAGACTATCAAACCCAATCAAGAATAGACTATCAAACCCAATCAAGAATAGACTATCAAACCCAATCAAGAATAGACTATCAAACCCAATCAAGAATAGACTATCAAACCCAATCAAGAATAGACTATCAAACCCAATCAAGAATAGACTATCAAACCCAATCATGAATAGACTATCAAACCCAATCATGAATAGACTATCAAACCCAATCAAGAATAGACTCAAACCCAATCAAGAATAGACTGTCAAACCCAATCAAGAATAGACTATCAAACCCAATCATGAATAGACTATCAAACCCAATCATGAATAGACTATCAAACCCAATCAAGAATAGACTATCAAACCCAATCAAGAATAGACTCAAACCCAATCAAGAATAGACTATCAAACCCAATCAAGAATAGACTATCAAACCCAATCAAGAATAGACTCAAACCCAATCAAGAATAGACTATCAAACCCAATCAAGAATAGACTATCAAACCCAATCAAGAATAGACTGTCAAACCCAATCAAGAATAGAATAGACTCTCAAACCCAATCAAGAATAGACTATCAAACCCAATCAAGAATAGACTATCAAACCCAATCAAGAATAGACTATCAAACCCAATCATGAATAGACTATCAAACCCAATCATGAATAGACTATCAAACCCAATCAAGAATAGACTATCAAACCCAATCAAGAATAGACTGTCAAACCCAATCATGAATAGACTATCAAACCCAATCAAGAATAGACTCAAACCCAATCAAGAATAGACTGTCAAACCCAATCAAGAATAGACTATCAAACCCAATCATGAATAGACTATCAAACCCAATCATGAATAGACTATCAAACCCAATCAAGAATAGACTATCAAACCCAATCAAGAATAGACTCAAACCCAATCAAGAATAGACTATCAAACCCAATCAAGAATAGACTATCAAACCCAATCAAGAATAGACTCAAACCCAATCAAGAATAGACTATCAAACCCAATCAAGAATAGACTATCAAACCCAATCAAGAATAGAATAGACTCTCAAACCCAATCAAGAATAGACTATCAAACCCAATCAAGAATAGACTATCAAACCCAATCAAGAATAGACTGTCAAACCCAATCAAGAATAGAATAGACTCTCAAACCCAATCAAGAATAGACTATCAAACCCAATCAAGAATAGACTATCAAACCCAATCAAGAATAGACTATCAAACCCAATCATGAATAGACTATCAAACCCAATCATGAATAGACTATCAAACCCAATCAAGAATAGACTATCAAACCCAATCAAGAATAGACTGTCAAACCCAATCAAGAATAGACTATCAAACCCAATCAAGAATAGACTATCAAACCCAATCAAGAATATGCCTTCAAATTTAGAGGATATTTTGCGATAAAAAATATTCGTAAATGTGACAAATCAAATCAAAATCCGAGGAGGAAGTATTCATGGACTGTGCAGCGTAGAATAAGGCCACACCCTGCTCTGCTGCACTTTGACCCCTCTGTCACAGATCAGTTTCTTATCGCAAACCCCCCTGCAAATATTGAACACGCAGAGACGCTCTATGAAGACAGGTTCTGCAGTACCTCTTGCTCACGCGTGTGTTGTTGTGTTCTTTGCTATTCATGTTGTCGTCCAGGGCCTACTCAAGCCAGCTAGTTCCACACCTCATCTTCAGTACGGACGAGGACTCGCTCACTGTCATCTCGGAGGTCATGGGGCAAAGTCTCCCCTCCCTCCCGGAGGCGTGTCTCCCGGCCTGCATGGTCCTCATTCTGACATGCTGGGCAGAGGCCAAGGGGAAGGACGAGAGACAGGAACAGGCCAACATGGCCCACAAACTCCTACTCAAGCTCATCACTGAAGTGGTATGGGAACTCCAGGGAGCTGGTTCCTATAAGTTTGTGCTCCAAATATACTTAGTGTATCTCAGCCAGTGTCTGATGTGTGTGTGTGTGTGTGCATGTGTTATGTACAGAGGTGGGGTCTTCAGAGGTCAGCGGAGTGTGTATGTGATGCTTATAATGAGTTTTTCCATAAGAACACACCTCACCGACTATATATTCTGTGCTGTCCTTCATCGCATTAAAAAACTGCATAGTCAAAAGTTATTCAATTATGTACAGTGTTACATCGAGTTAAACCAGATATGCATAACATTCAGTGTTATTGTCATGGTTACATTCAATGCATAATGACCCACTGATTTTGATTCAAATATGCATGTTAAACCAAACTACATTCACTTAATGTTACACTTTACTACATTCAAATATGCATAATGTTACACTGAATTACATACAGGTATGCATAATGTTACACAGTTGAATTGAAGTGTTCATTTAATTAGAACACGTTCAATTTTCCAGGCCATTGATCAAACTTTGCAACTCTCCATGGACAGCTTCGTGCTTGAACTTCTCCTGCGACTCTTTGAGCCGCAGACGTGCAAGACCCACCTCGCGCGGTTTTCCTTGCCCTCGGACCCAGAGCCACCTCTCCCTCACTACTCGTCTCACATGATACGGGCCACGCTGGACTACATGCCGACCTGTTATGGCTCTTCCACCACCGCCTTCCTCAGGCTGCTGTCCAAGAGGAACGTAAGATGATGACGACCGCGGGGGGGGGGGGACACGTGTGTTTCTAATCCCCTCAGTTAGCTAATACACAACACAGTTTCTTTCTCTTCTTGTTAGTCAAATATGGTGTCAAAACCAAGGGTGAATTAATCTCCACAAATTTTAGATAATATGTAGATTCACTTATCCATGGTGAAGTGGCTATGTAATAACACAGGATAGAGTTGTGCATTACCGTGTACATA
The DNA here is from genome assembly GCA_028752905.1 of Cladorhizidae sp. MBARI D1340-BT2. Taxonomy (NCBI): domain Eukaryota; kingdom Metazoa; phylum Porifera; class Demospongiae; order Poecilosclerida; family Cladorhizidae; species Cladorhizidae sp. MBARI D1340-BT2. The sequence goes on from JAQNBH010000017.1 coordinate 35,391,090, forward strand.
TACAGTGGCGTAGGAACCAGGGGGGCTGGGGGGGCTGCAGCCCCCCTTTATATTCTGCTCACGAAATTAAGTAAAGTAGGAGTGCGTTAAATAGGTTCTGTATTGCCTCGTCGCGCGCACAGAGTTATCTTCAGTGGACCAGAAACGCTAAACTTTACACCCAGAAGAATGGAAGTTTCATGTAGGTGAATTTTCAGATTTGTGACTATACAATAGCAAGAATAAGAATAGACTCGGTAATAGGTAGCTTTAGCTGTTCGCTGTGTAGCAATCAATGAGATAATATCTCTAGATCCTGAGAAAATACTACCCATCATAGGTAGTATTTTGAGATATTGATTTATTTGTGAAGACTGAGAGTAAGCTTATGCTCAGACTTTACTGCTAACTGAGCCACCAAGGTTTCTGCTAGCTATAAGGTCTTACTCAGTGACCATGCATATTTTTTAACCTTTATGGCAAGGTCTACAGATACAAGTGGCAATGCTGAGGCTTCTACCTGCCATAGCCTGGAGTTATCATATGAAAGTTGCTGCCTATGCCAATGCTGTTCTGATCCTTCTACTCCACAACACCCTTTAGACCCAAAGGGAGTGACAAGAAATTAATTATATCTAAGACATATTCAGCCGAGTTGGTACAGTTGGATAAGTGTCTGTTCTACAGCCTTTAAAATATATTGTAGTACTTGTCGCAGTGTCGCAGTGCTAAATCTCTAGGTATCTTGACCTACTTGACCTGCTTTTTGACCTACCCAAAGCATTATAAATCTGCATTTGTGGATGATGGCTTTACAAACTTGAAGAAAGCTCTGAAAATTTTTCGTGATCACGAGGCTAGTGTTATGCACAGAGAGGCTTTGTTAAAAATAGCAGCTACCAAATCTGCAGCAACTGGAATAGATGCTCAACTATGTGCACAGCTTAAATCTGATCAAAGGCATCACAGGAAAATGTTGATGAATCTACTTTGTTGCATAAAGTACCTTTCCCGGCAAGGGTTGCCGTCGTGGATACAATGAAGATTTACAATCATTTGAGGGAAATCTATATCAGCTTCTGTTGCTTCAAGCTCAATGTTGCCCTGAAATGACTACATGGATTCGTAGAAAGGAGTACATTTCGCCCTTAGTGAATTAATCACGTTAATGGGTCAATCTGTGCTAAAGCAACTCTTTGCTGAGATCAAGAACTCCTTGTGTTTTTCGATATTGGCAGATGAAGCTACAGATGTATCCCATGATGAGCAAATGTCTCTTTCCATTCGTTGGGTAGTTGAAGTTTTTACAGTACATGAAGATACACTTGGCCTAATTCAACTGCCTAAACAAAATCTGCAACAATTTTTGGGGCAATCAAGGACATCCTCATATGATCCTCTCTCCTTCCCAGTATCGTGGCCAAGCATTCGATGGTGCAGCCAACATGAGTGGTATCGGGAATGGTGTTCAGGCATTGGTGAAGAAGGAAGCAAGTCAGGCACTGTATGTGCACTGCTTAGCTCACAATCTAAATCTGTGCTTAAAGGATGTCACTAGCAATTGCAATTTGGTACGAAATGTTATGGACTCTCTCCTAAAAGGTTGTCGCTTTTTTATTCATTGAGAAAGAAGTAGGAATGCATAGTGACACTACCCCATCTCTAAGAATGTTGTGTCCTACCCGATAGACAATTAGGCACACATCTATCGACAGCATAATCCGTAATCCTAGGAAGAAATTCAGCAAGGACACGATGAGTATGCAGCTAAGGCAAGTGGATTGTTGGCACGAATGGAAAAATTTGATACCTTTTTCTCCTTGAAGCTTGTCTACTTAGTGTTCTCTGCTTCTGAACAGCTATCAATAAATTTGCAAGCAAAGGATATAATTATTCAAGAGGCAGTTGGAGGTGCTCAATTACTCATCACTCATTTAAAATCACTTCGAAATGAAAGCCATTTCAACACTTTTTACGATGGAGTTTGCCAGGATATATAGCAGTGACTTAACAGAGGAACCTTGCCTTCCTCGATGTAGAAAGATCCCGAGAAGGTTTGATGAAGGAGAAGCTGCCCACCAGTATGATGATCCAAAAGAAAAATATCGCCATGCATTCTTTGAAACACTTGAATTAGCAGCTGGTGCGGTTGAAAAGAGGATTGACCAGCCAGATCTTCACACTATTAAGGAGATTGAAGTGCTTCTTCTCAGTGCTGGAAATGGAGAGGTAGCTAATAGACTCAATTCCACCTGTTCTCCAGAGTTATTTGAACAACGACGTTGATCAAGATCGCTTAAAAACTCAGCTTTCACTCGTTAGTGACATGATCAAGATGAGTTGTGTAAGAAACCAGCTAGTAACAAAAGTAACCAATGTTAGAACTATTGCAGAAGCCATGAATAAGAATGATATTGTCAAAGCAATGCTAAGTGAGGTTTACAAACTTCTTAAAACTACTTGACATTCCCAGTCACTACAGCTACAGCTGAAAGGTCATTTTCATCTCTTCGCTGAATTAAGACTTTTTAAGAAGCTCAATGAGTGATTGCAGACTTAACAACCTGTTTCTGTTGAATGTGCACACATCCAGAACCGATGCACTGGACTTGATTGCGAATTAACTCGAGGCGAATTAAATATTTGGGAAATGTTGAATGTTTTTCTTTGCTATAAAAGTTCTCCATGTGTATTACTAACTTTTACACTCAACCTAAAGTAGAGCCCCCCTTTATCAAAGCATCTTCCTACACCACTGATATATATGAGGGGGGAGTGTCTCTAGGGGATGAACTTGGGGTTAGCTTTATCTCAGTGTATCAGACAATGATAATTTAAATGTGGAGCAAAGGCAGTCACAAGCCACAGCAGCTTTGCAAGCCGAAGATGTAGCTTTGAATCGCTGAAACTAGCTTACATCCCAACATTTCAACTGTCGAAACTTTGGGATTTAAAGAAGCTTGAGCTGCTTGGGGACAGTCTAGTGCACTGCTTGGGAGTGTGACTATGGCCTGCAACTCTCTTTCAACAGACGGCTCGTGTCTTCCATTCAACACAGCATTCAACACAGCATTCAACACAGCATTCAACACAGCATTCAACACAGCATTCAACACAGCTAGTCGGCAGGTGGTTTGAGGTGATGACAATGTGGTTAGGTACATGGTCAGCGGCTTGCAAAGCTCTTGCGATGTTTGTGATTGGAGCAATTCTCTGAGCTCTCTATTTTGAGATTCTCTCAACTACTTGTAAATGAAAAGCTTTTGCTAACTTTCTTCTTCTCTGGCTCATGGAACCCTCTCCTCCCCCCCCACACACACACACATCTGTAGGAGCATATCCAGCATATTCTTCTCGTCCTAGCCATCAAAATAGAGGCTGTGCATCGCAGCTTTCAGAGACGTCGCCTGCTGCAGGCCTACAATCTCTTCGTGCAGCTGATATGTAGGGAAGTGAGGGAGGGAGGCTTGGAGGCCACCAGATCCTTCATTGTCATGGATATCATCCACTCGATGGTCCGGATAGTCAACAAAGACAAGCCGAGTAAGCTTACCAGTAATAGACACCGATATCACGGTGGGTGGCCGTGGGCCAGTGGAGATCGACAATCCCAGGATATCTACCCATGGCTAAAGTTGTTGCACCCATAACCTAGACCTGCAGGCCCTAGGCCTTGCCCGAGCCCTAGTCCTGGCCTTAGCCCTACTCCTACCCAAATACCAGCCTTAGCCCTAGCCCTAACCTAAACTCTGGCTTTAGCCCTGCCCTAGCTCTGGACTTAGCCCAAACCCTGACTCTAGCCCTAGCCTTTACCCTAGCCCAAACCCTGGCCCTAGCCCAAACCCTGGCCCTAGCCCAAACCCTGGCTTTAATCTTAGCCCTAACCCTAACCTTAACCCTGATCTTAGCCCTAACTCAAATCCTATTCCTGACCCTGGCTGTCCTACATAGCTCAAACCCTGGCCCCAGCCTTGGTGATTCAGAGTGTTTCCCAGTGGCAATAGATATATACAGCCTTGGTGATTCAGAGTGTTTCCCGGTAACCATAGATATATACAGCCTTGGTGATTCAGAGTGTTTCCCAGTGGCCATAGATATATACAGCCTTGGTGATTCAGAGTGTTTCCCAGTAGCCATATATATATATACAGCCTTGGTGATTCAGAGTGTTTCCCAGTAGCCATAGATATATACAGCCTTGGTGATTCAGAGTGTTTCCCAGTGGCCATAGATATATACAGCCTTGGTGATTCAGAGTGTTTCCCAGTAGCCATAGATATATACAGCCTTGGTGATTCAGAGTGTTTCCCAGTAGCCATAGATATATACAGCCTTGGTGATTCAGAGTGTTTCCCAGTGGCCATAGATATATACAGCCTTGGTGATTCAGAGTGTTTCCCAGTAACCATAGATATATACAGCCTTGGTGATTCAGAGTGTTTCCCAGTAGCCATAGATATATACAGCCTTGGTGATTCAGAGTGTTTCCCAGTAGCCATAGATATATACAGCCATGGTGATTCAGAGTGTTTCCCAGTGGCCATAGATATATACAGCCTTGGTGATTCAGAGTGTTTCCCAGTAGCCATAGATATATACAGCCTTGGTGATTCAGAGTGTTTCCCAGTAGCCATAGATATATACAGCCTTGGTGATTCAGAGTGTTTCCCAGTGGCCATAGATATATACAGCCTTGGTGATTCAGAGTGTTTCCCAGTAGCCATAGATATATACAGCCTTGGTGATTCAGAGTGTTTCCCAGTGGCCATAGATATATACAGCCTTGGTGATTCAGAGTGTTTCCCAGTGGCCATAGATATATACAGCCTTGGTGATTCAGAGTGTTTCCCAGTAGCCATAGATATATACAGCCTTGGTGATTCAGAGTGTTTCCCAGTGGCCATAGATATATACAGCCTTGGTGATTCAGAGTGTTTCCCAGTGGCCATAGATATATACAGCCTTGGTGATTCAGAGTGTTTCCCAGTAGCCATAGATATATACAGCCTTGGTGATTCAGAGTGTTTCCCAGTGGCCATAGATATATACAGCCTTGGTGATTCAGAGTGTTTCCCAGTGGCCATAGATATATACAGCCTTGGTGATTCAGAGTGTTTCCCAGTGGCCATAGATATATACAGCCTTGGTGATTCAGAGTGTTTCCCAGTAGCCATAGATATACATATACAGCCTTGGTGATTCAGAGTGTTTCCCAGTAGCCATAGATATATACAGCCTTGGTGATTCAGAGTGTTTCCCAGTAGCCATAGATATATACAGCCTTGGTGATTCAGAGTGTTTCCCAGTGGCCATAGATATACACAGCCTTGGTGATTCAGAGTGTTTCCCAGTGGCCATAGATATATACAGCCTTGGTGATTCAGAGTGTTTCCCAGTGGCCATAGATATATACAGCCTTGGTGATTCAGAGTGTTTCCCAGTGGCCATAGCTATATACAGCCTTGGTGATTCAGAGTGTTTCCCATTGGCCATAGATATATACAGCCTTGGTGATTCAGAGTGTTTCCCAGTAGCCATAGATATATACAGCCTTGGTGATTCAGAGTGTTTCCCAGTAACCATAGATATATACAGCCTTGGTGATTCAGAGTGTTTCCCAGTGGCCATAGATATACACAGCCTTGGTGATTCAGAGTGTTTCCCAGTGGCCATAGATATATACAGCCTTGGTGATTCAGAGTGTTTCCCAGTGGCCATAGATATATACAGCCTTGGTGATTCAGAGTGTTTCCCAGTGGCCATAGCTATATACAGCCTTGGTGATTCAGAGTGTTTCCCATTGGCCATAGATATATACAGCCTAGGTGATTCAGAGTGTTTCCCAGTAACCATAGATATATACAGCCTTGGTGATTCAGAGTGTTTCCCAGTGGCCATAGATATATACAGCCTTGGTGATTCAGAGTGTTTCCCAGTGGCCATAGATATATACAGCCTTGGTGATTCAGAGTGTTTCCCAGTAGCCATAGATATATACAGCCTTGGTGATTCAGAGTGTTTCCCAGTAACCATAGATATATACAGCCTTGGTGATTCAGAGTGTTTCCCAGTGGCCATAGATATATACAGCCTTGGTGATTCAGAGTGTTTCCCAGTAGCCATAGATATATACAGCCTTCCTCAGAGCTTCCAGTAGCAGCAGGACTGGCCCAAAAGAGACTGTCAACAGTCATCGGCCATTGATAGTCCCCACATCCTCTTACACATGATACCAGCTGTAGAGTCCAGTAGTCTGTGCAGGTAAAGGACAATGGCAGGTTAGGTTCCTAGTGGAGAACATGCGGTAGTCCTAAGCCCTTCTGCTTCACACCTCTCCCCATGCATTACATCATCGTATACCATCTAGAGGAGAAATTTTGAAAGCTATAATATTCGTATCTAAGCTAAGAATAAAATTTTGAAAGCTATAATATCTGTAGCTTAAGAATAAAATTTTGAAAGCTATAATATTCATATCTAAGCTTAAAAATAAAATTTTGAGGATTTTTTTTTCTTTTCTTTTTTAAGAACATTATATAATACCACAAGCCACTTCAAGTGGTGACAAATGGGTTCCTTATTGCTGCTCACAACGCACACCACAGGCACTGGTGAACCAACAGGTTTTGGCACTGGCCCACTTCTGGCACTGGCCCACTGATTAACCAACCTAGGGATGAACTATCAGACAGGAGACCACCAGCACAGTAGTTGGCTATCTCACTATCTCGTCCATTGTATGCTGTACGGATGCCATTTTCTTGAAATGCAAGCATGAGAGATCGGGTTTCTAGAGAGTGTAGCAGGAGAACCGCTCGTGCTGGAAGCTTGAAACCTATTTCATCCTAAAGAGCATTTACTCTCCAAGCGTATCCCAACATTAATCGCCATGGAAGCCAAGGTGTTTCCAGTTTAAAATTACTCGCCTCCTGTGGGGGCAATTTGACTCGCGGTCACACTAAAAAAATAATAAATTTTTACACAACAAATATTTCTTTGCACCATTTGAAAATTTCCCTCTATACGGTACACACTAATAATAATTTTGCCTTTCAGATTAGACAATCTTATTTGTATTTGTAGGAAACGAAGGAGACACAGCCGGATCATCTCTGGCCATGGAACTCTTCCCCATCTGTGCGGACATCCTGCAGACTCTGTGTCTAACCGTGCTGGAGGTGTGTCCACAGCAGCTCACCCCTCACCTCCACACTCTCATCACCACCCTCACACCAGTCGCTAGACAAATACACACTGCTCAGGGCAAGCAGGTGCGTATAGACCTAAGCCACTCCCAAGTGCACTTATTACTATTTTATATATTTATTAATCATTTAGATGTTGGATGTTGGATATTGACTGATATTTTATTTGTCTATTCTTCTATTAATCTATTATTATCTATTATTTAACTATTATCTATCTATTTATCTAACATTTATCTATCTATTATTTAACTATTGTCTATCTACTTATCTATTTATTATTTCTAGCAGATACCAACTAGCAGATACCAACAAAAACTCTGTGGTTATTTTTTTCTCTCACAGCGAGAAGCTAACACTAGTACCTGACCATACATGTGCACCAGCCATGTGTAATTAATGTGCCTACATGTACCTGACCATCCATGTGCACCAGCCATGTGTAATTAATGTGCCTACATGTACCTGACCAACCATGTGCACCAGCCATGTGTAATTAATGTGCCTACATGTACCTGACCAACCATGTGCACCAGCCATGTGTAATTAATGTGCCTACATGTACCTGACCATCCATGTGCACCAGCCATGTGTAATTAATGTGCCTACATGTACCTGACCAACCATGTGCACCAGCCATGTGTAATTAATGTGCCTACATGTACCTGACCATCCATGTGCACCAGCCATGTGTAATTAATGTGCCTACATGTACCTGACCAACCATGTGCACCAGCCATGTGTAATTAATGTGCCTACATGTACCTGACCAGCCATGTGCACCAGCCATGTGTAATTAATGTGCCTACATGTACCTGACCAGCCATGTGCACCAGCCATGTGTAATTAATGTGCCTACATGTACCTGACCAGCCATGTGCACCAGCCATGTGTAATTAATGTGCCTACATGTACCTGACCAACCATGTGCACCAGCCATGTGTAATTAATGTGCCTACATGTACCTGACCATCCATGTGCACCAGCCATGTGTAATTAATGTGCCTACATGTACCTGACCATCCATGTGCACCAGCCATGTGTAATTAATGTGCCTACATGTACCTGACCAACCATGTACCAGCCATGTGTAATTAATGTGCCTACATGTACCTGACCAACCATGTGCACCAGCCATGTGTAATTAATGTGCCTACATGTACCTGACCAACCATGTGCACTAGCTATGTGTAATTAATGTGCCTACATGTACCTGACCAACCATGTGCACCAGCCATGTGTAATTAATGTGCCTACATGTACCTGACCATCCATGTGCACCAGCCATGTGTAATTAATGTGCCTACATGTACCTGACCAACCATGTGCACCAGCCATGTGTAATTAATGTGCCTACATGTACCTGACCAGCCATGTGCACCAGCCATGTGTAATTAATGTGCCTACATGTACCTGACCAACCATGTGCACCAGCCATGTGTAATTAATGTGCCTACATGTACCTGACCATCCATGTGCACCAGCCATGTGTAATTAATGTGCCTACATGTACCTGACCAACCATGTACCAGCCATGTGTAATTAATGTGCCTACATGTACCTGACCAACCATGTGCACCAGCCATGTGTAATTAATGTGCCTACATGTACCTGACCAACCATGTGCACTAGCTATGTGTAATTAATGTGCCTACATGTACCTGACCAACCATGTGCACCAGCCATGTGTAATTAATGTGCCTACATGTACCTGACCATCCATGTGCACCAGCCATGTGTAATTAATGTGCCTACATGTACCTGACCATCCATGTGCACCAGCCATGTGTAATTAATGTGCCTACATGTACCTGACCATCCATGTGCACCAGCCATGTGTAATTAATGTGCCTACATGTACCTGACCATCCATGTGCACCAGCCATGTGTAATTAATGTGCCTACATGTACCTGACCATCCATGTGCACCAGCCATGTGTAATTAATGTGCCTACATGTACCTGACCATCCATGTGTGTGTAATTAATGTGCCTACATGTACCTGACCAACCATGTGCACCAGCCATGTGTAATTAATGTGCCTACATGTACCTGACCATCCATGTGTGTGTAATTAATGTGCCTACATGTACCTGACCAACCATGTGCACCAGCCATGTGTAATTAATGTGCCTACATGTACCTGACCAACCATGTGCACTAGCTATGTGTAATTAATGTGCCTACATGTACCTGACCAACCATGTGCACCAGCCATGTGTAATTAATGTGCCTACATGTACCTGACCATCCAAGCTATGTGTAATTAATGTGCCTACATGTACCTGACCAACCATGTGCACCAGCCATGTGTAATTAATGTGCCTACATGTACCTGACCATCCATGTGCACTAGCTATGTGTAATTAATGTGCCTACATGTACCTGACCAACCATGTGCACCAGCCATGTGTAATTAATGTGCCTACATGTACCTGACCAACCATGTGCACCAGCCATGTGTAATTAATGTTCCTGTATATATGTTAGATGTGAAGGAGAAGGCTCTGCCATATTTCTTTATGTCATGTTGAGAATTGTTTGTAAACAGTCCTTCAGTGTTTGTGGACACCAGGAAACTGGTGCTAGACTAATCTTGCATTGTGGCAGCAGTTGAAGGTCTCCATGTTAAACCTTTAAGCATGACAATGCTGGCACAGTGTGGACATTGGCCCAAGGCAGGAGTTTGCATTGCTAGGACTTACACTCGTACTTCTTCTTGTTAGTCTCTGCCTTTCTCTGTCAACTCTCTCCTGACTTTACTTTAGTTGTCTGCTACTGCTCTCACTAGTCTCTGCCTTTCTCTGTCAGCTCTCTCCTGACTTTACTTTAGTTGTCTGCTACTGCTCTCACTAGTCTCTGCCTTTCTCTGTCAACTCTCTCCTGACTTGACTTTAGTTGTCTGCTACTGCTCTCACTAGTCTCTGCCTTTCTCTGTCAACTCTCTCCTGACTTGACTTTAGTTGTCTGCTACTGCTCTCACTAGTCTCTGCCTTTCTCTGTCAACTCTCTCCTGACTTGACTTTAGTTGTCTGCTACTGCTCTCACTAGTCCCTGCCTTTCTCTGTCAACTCTCTCCTGACTTTACTTTAGTTGTCTGCTACTGCTCTCACTAGTCTCTGCCTTTGGATGTGTGGAGTGGATGCAGTAGATATTAGATAGAAATTGCAAATCTTGCCCCTATTAGAGCCTCCATCTCGCTGCAAAAGTCACCTGGGACACTTTCATCTAATTTAGCATATGTCACGACGTTTGAAATCATTTGACTCTCTGACACCAGCACACTAGGTCTCTCACACCAGCACACTAGGTCTCTCACACCAGCACACTAGGTCTCTCACACCAGCACACTAGGCCTCTCACACCAGCACACTAGGCCTCTCACACCAGCACACTAGGTCTCTCACACCGGCACACTAGGTCTCTCACACCAGCACACTAGGCCTCTCACACCAGCACACTAGGTCTCTCACACCAGCACACTAGGTCTCTCACACCAGCACACTAGGTCTCTCACACCAGCACACTAGGCCTCTCACACCAGCGGTCTCTCACACCAGCACACTAGGCCTCTCACACCAGCACACTAGGTCTCTCACACCAGCGCACTAGGTCTCTCACACCAGCACACTAGGCCTCTCACACCAGCACACATGGTCTCTCACACCAGCACACTAGGTCTCTCACACCAGCACACTAGGTCTCTCACACCAGCACACTAGGTCTCTCACACCAGCACACTAGGCCTCTCACACCAGCACACATGGTCTCTCACACCAGCACACTAGGTCTCTCACACCAGCACCCTAGGTCTCTCACACCAGCACACTAGGTCTCTCACACCAGCACACTAGGTCTCTCACACCAGCACACTAGACCTCTCACACCAGCACACTAGGTCTCTCACACCAACACACTAGGTCTCTCACACCAGCACACTAGGTCTCTCACACCAGCACACTAGGTCTCTCACACCAGCACACTAGGCCTCTCACACCAGCACACTAGGCCTCTCACACCAGCACACTAGGTCTCTCACACCAGCACACTAGGCCTCTCACACCGGCACACTAGGTCTCTCACACCAGCACACTAGGTCTCTCACACCAGCACACTAGGCCTCTCACACCAGCACACTAGGTCTCTCACACCAGCACACTTAGGCCTCTCGCACCAGCACACTAGGTCTCTCGCACCAGCACACTAGGTCTCTCACACCAGCACACTAGGTCTCTCACACCAGCACACTAGGTCTCTCACACCAGCACACTAGGTCTCTCACACCAGCACACTAGGTCTCTCACACCAGCACACTAGGTATCTCACACCAGCACAGTAGGTCTCTCACACCAGCACACTAGACCTCTCACACCAGCACACTAGGCCGCTCACACCAGCACACTAGGTCTCTCACACCAGCACACTAGGCCTCTCACACCAGCACACTAGGTCTCTCACACCAGCACACTAGGTCTCTCACACCAGCACACTAGGTCTCTCACACCAGCACACTAGGCCTCTCACACCAGCACACTAGGTCTCTGACACCAGCACACTAGGTCTCTCACACCAGCACACTAGGTCTCTCACACCAGCACACTAGGTCTCTCACACCAGCACACTAGGTCTCTCACACCAGCACACTAGGCCTCTCACACCAGCACACTCAAATCATACCAATATATCTCTCAATAATCAACTTAAATTTGCTCCTGGGCTAGATTCTCCAGCTTCCATCTGGAATATAATCCCGATGAAGGTTAGCCGCAATACTGAGGCGTAAATCTAAGTGGATTACATTATATATTCCACTATGCCAACTGAGAGTACGCTGAGAATCATAACTCCGTCTACTTCACGAAGATATGGTCATGAAGTATGTGGGGTGGGTGGAGTTCCGTGAATGTGTCCTTGCCATTCAACATGAGTCACGATGTCCGTCTCATCTTTGTGTAGGCGCTGACTCTGCTTGGAGATCTCCTGGACAAAGTCCCTCCTGAGGCTGTGGCTAGACTTGATCCTTTCCCCAACTCCGAGCCGTTTATCAACCTCAGACAGAAACAGCTGGAGACCTGCAGGGAAACGGGAGGAATTTCCCTCATGGAGAAGATTGAGTGTTTTCTGTCAGGGAAGAAGAAGTGTCTGCAGACAATGGCGGTGAGTGGAGACAGCCTCAAGTCTCTGCGTGCGTCTCTCCAGGAGTCCCAGTACGAGATTGAGTGCGCACTACAACAAGGTGTGTTGTTGTTGTTGTTGTTGTTGCTGTTGTTGTTGCTGTTGTTGTTGCTACAGTAGAAAAAGTGGGAGGAGTGTCAGCTTATGCCAGCTTCCAAGGGGAAGTTGTGGAGTTTACAGAGTAGACTATTGCCCAGAGACAGTTTATTGTTTGTGATAGTTTAAGGCCAGTATTGCCCATTACATGTATTTGACAATATTTTTCGGCGGCTTATATCCTTTCTAAACATCTGTACAAACTGTCTTTCAAATTTGAAAACATTTGGATGCACAAGTCTAGTTATGGTGGATTTTATCCAGGCTCTCACTTACATTCATCTTGAAAATTGAAGAAGGAGGTTAGTTCAGCTTCAGTAAAGTTTGATCGCTCATATCTTTGCGACCGCTTACCCTGGAGATATTCAAGTATTAGAATGCAGCTCATTGCACGTAGAATCATTTAGCATAGTGGTAAATACTTACTCAGAAGAATAGACAAGTGCAAAGGTGCAAAAACATAGACTTATGGTGAAAGTAGTCTAGTGGTGGCCCAATATAATAGTAGCCCAACTTCAACAGAGATTTCTCAGAAACATGTTTTTTTTGAAGGAAAAGAAAGATATCTCAAGGAAACATTTATGTATACCTGCTTCATTATATATCATTTTGTAGCTCTATCTTTGCTCTACCTTTTAAGTTGGAAGTTTTTCAAGTTGGAAGTACTAGTCCAATTTTATAGTCATGTGTATATACCCTAATATGCCCATATATTGGTTGACCTTGTCATGAAAACTCCTTAGTTTTGAGGTCAAATTTTTTTAACTTAAATTGTGCTTTAGAGGTTCCTCTACTACATTCATAAAAGGGAATTGTGTATAGTGCATTTCTTAGGAGAGGGAATTCTTTTTGTGACTGTCAGAATTTTTCCAAACCTCTATACTTTACTTAAACTTCTTATAAAGCATATCATTAGAAAGCTCTTGCAGAGAGCTATATTCTGGTATCAAAATGAGCTGTAGCGAATGAAGGACAGCAAAGTTATGCATGTTTACATAAATATGTTTTTATGGGCAATACTGGCCTTAATACTTGCTGGCCAGAGACGAGCGCTGAACTAATCTCCACTTACACTCGGACAGTTAAGATAACAAGCATTGAAACCTAACACGTTTGATGTTGTTTGTTTATATTCAGCCAAATTCAATACTAATTTGTCGTAATTCTAAATTTAGTACCCGCATAGTCCACGAGATCTGTCCAATCCAATTATGTCACCTTTAAGGTCTCTATGTCTGCATGCAAAACACAAGCTTTAGAATGGTACCAAGCTTGTAGCAGTGCCTAGAGTATTAAGGTCTCTATGTCTACATGCACACAAGCTTTAGAATGGTAGCAAGCTTGTAGCAGTGCCTAGAGTATTAAGGTCTCTGTGTATGCATGCACACAAGCTTTAGAATGGTACCAAGCTTGTAGCAGTGCCTAGAGTATTAAGGTCTCTGTCCTGCATTATTCATGACTTGCAATTGTCCAGCACTTTCCAATAAGGAACCACAACTAAGAAAACTCGTACCCAACTTTGACTGCCTGTAACTTTGGCATGGTTATACTTATGCAAAGAGAGCACACTGAGAGATCTATCTTTTGAGCTATACATCAAGTCGATGCAGTGAAGTGTACAGAACCTATGGAGGTCTAAGTCGTAACCACAAAGTTCGCCCCCCCCCTCCCTCTTTAATGAACAGTGACTGCTTCCCTACCCTCTTCCAGAATCTTCAGCAGTCCTCGGGTACCTACATCGCATGATGTCATGAAAGAGCCACAGATCGACCGGACAAGCTGTGTACATGTGTGAGCAGTCACACATGCAATACTCTGAATAGTAGTTTAGAAGTGTTTCTTTCCATGTGATGTGTGAGCTCCTTCAGCAGATAGACCTGTTCTCTATCTTTGTCAGTGACCTTCTTCAATGTAGCAGCATAGATATTTTTACAGTCTGGTCCAGAGGTTTTGTATTGAGCTTGTGGGTCACCTTCACTGTTCTCAGTAGGTGACTGGGAGCCCCAAGAATATCCAACTCATCGGCTTGCATACACTTGGAGAGGATGGCACAGATATAAGAAGGTCAGTGAACAATGTACAGCCAGGAAGATACTTGGCATCCATCCATTTCCCAGGTATCCATTTCCCAGATATACTTTGAATTTTGCACGATCAGCTGGTTTCACCGAAGAATCCTCTGAAAGAGTGCTGAGGAGAGCTGTGTAGAGACCATATTTAGACAAAACCCGTTTTATGACCCTCAGTTTGTGGACACCCATCGAGTTCCGCAAGTCCTTACTAGCCTTACTCCCTGTCCCTCACCAGGCAGGTGGAATGACTCTTGCAGGGCGTTGACATGCTCTCCAGTTCTCTACTCTTCTAGGAGATTTCTCATAGAGCCAAAGGAGCATTACCTCAAGCAAATCAAAGGAAATGCCAGGGAGTGCATCTTTAATCGCTTGTTCGAGCCTGTGTACCAAACACCAGACCCAGAAGATCCATTCTAGTTACCTCTCTACCAGTCCTTTCAGACCTCCACCAGCCACCTTCCCTACTGCTCCATCAGTGGCAGCGATTCCCACCAGCTTGCTACATGCCTCTTTAGGCACTGACTGGATGCTAAGACACTGCAGTCCATACTGAAGTGATTGAAACAGACCTTCTGCAGTGACTTTAGGGCTTGTGCACACACAAGAAGCTCATCCTTGTGTGCATCTTCTCATCAGCACCATTCTGGTCACACCCACCAGCGGTACTAAGGGGGGGGGGGGCGTCCGCTCCCCCTACCAACACAGCTTTACCAGCCAGCTAGCAAAAGCTAAGCTCTATCATTCACACACAAATCAGTCACACGGAATTTGACGAGTCAATAATTTTGCTGGTGCCGTTTGTGAGATCGCATGACACGTCCACTATCACGAGAATAAGATTGAGTCGAGTGCTTGCTTGCTTGCTATTGCAAATTGTAGCTTTGAGCTGGCAGCTAGTGAATGTGCTTGTGTCGTAGACTCGTAGAGACCTAGCGAAGCACTAGTGTAGTAGAGAGCTAGTTCAATGTGAAATATGGATATACGAAAATATTTCAGCGTCAGCACTGCACCCAAAAAGAAAAGGAGCAATCTTCCGCTTCTACCACAGAGCCCGCTTTGGATCTGGACTCTCAGTCTGCTGGCCCCAGCGTACTGGAGGTGAGAACCAATGAGGCTACTTACAAGTACTGATTTAGTAACATTACTTGATGATCTCCCTGTCCCAACACCTGGAAACGTAATTTGCAAAAGAGATATGGTAGTCAAAGGCCCCACCCAACCACGCAGGTATAATTTTCCAAAGAAAAAGTTCAGCAATGGTAATTGATCATTCACCAGCCTGGTATGATGTCAAAGAAGCAAGTGGTTGGTTGGAGTATTCTGCAAAAAGTGACAAAATGTACTGTTTTGCATGTCGTTTATTTGAAAATGATAAAAATGAGCCGAATTGGATGTCGGTAGGAGTTTGTAACTGGAAGAAGGCGCTGGAAAAAATAAAAAAGCATTATAAAAGTACTCAGCATAAGTGCGCGGAAAGTGCTCGTGAACATTTCCTTCAGATCAACAGGCACGTAGATGTCATGTTAGACAAAGGCCGAGAGGAAGAAATTACGAGAAGGCAACAAGAAATTGAGATAAATAGGCGCTACCTAGCACGATTGGTAGATATAGCAAAAACATTAGCAAAGTGTGGAATGCCATTTAGAGGTCACAATGAGAAAAAAGATTCATTACAAAGGGGAAACTTTTTGGAAATAGTTGGCGATGGGACCCAGTCTTTGCTGAATACATGGAAAGTGGAGCAAGAAACTGTACATACCTTTCTAACAGGGCTCAAAATGACCTTATTAAAGCTATGGGAGATCTTGTACTGAGGCAGATAGTGGAAGATGTAAAACTGGCCAAACATTTCACTGTCATGATGGCTGATGCATCTGGAAAGGAGCAAGTGTCTGTCGTGATTAGATTTGTGGATAGTGAAGAAGTTATCCAAGGGCATATAATTGGCTTCAGTGCTGTTGCAAAAACAGACTCAGAAACACTATTCAAGCTTCTCAGTGATACTTTGAGTAGTTGTTGTCTGAGCTGGTCACAAGTAAGAGGCCAGTGCTATGATGGGGCCAGCAATATGAGTGGACAACATCATGGTCTTCAGGCAAGAGTCAAAGTTGAGGCACCCAAAGCTCTTTATGTGCACTGTTATGCACATTGCCTCAACTTGGTGTTAGTAGATGCAATAAAGAGTAACAAGATAGCAAGGAACTTCTTTGGAACTCTTGAAGCATATTGTATTGTTTCATTCACCAGAGTACTTGTCGACACAGCTTGTTTCAGACACTGCAGTGTGAGATTGAGACAACTACTGATGAAACTGGAAAGCTTGCGATCAAAAAGCTTTGCGAAACTAGGTGGGCATGCAGAAATGAAGCCATAAAGGCAATCGAGGAAAATTTCCAAGTCATTTTTGAACTACTTTGTACTATCGAAGATGAAACATCACAGGTAAAGGCTACAGCTGATGCTAGAGGCTTATTGCACCAATTTCAGAGCTTTGAGTTTCTCCTGGCCATGACTGTGCTAAAGCAGCTCCTGGAGCTTACCTAAGTCAGTATCTTCAATCTAGGCAGATTGGCTTAGGAGCAGCAGTTGGATCCATCAAGGCCACACTCACTGTTTTAAGGAGACAGAGAACTGAAGACAAGTTTCAGGAGTTCTTTGAGACAGCTACTTCTCTTGCTAACACAATTGGTGCTGATATTCCCACAATGCTCTCTGCATGGAGGAAGGGAGTCTCGCTGCGACTTGATCATATAATGGCATACTGAGCATCATCACGAAACGGTTGAAAGTAAGTACAGAGCAGAATTTTACTATCAGGTACTGGACGTATTGATAGAATAAATAGAAAGGCGATTCTCACAAGAAACACAGAACCTCTTAGTTTCTTTCAGCTACCTCCAGCCTGAAAAATTGCTGAAGCGGGGTGAGGAGCAAGAAACTGACAGCAACTTGCAGCACCTAGCTCAGTTATATGGAATGAATGAATCAGTGGAATGAATGAATCAGCTCTGAAAACAGAGTATTCCCTGTTTAAGGAATCTAGGAGAGACCTTCAAAATTGCAAAACAGTTCTGGATGTATTACAAGTTTAGCATCAGACTGGTCTGCACAGAGATGGAGAACTATACCAACTTTATCGTTTGTTTGTCACACTTCCTGTGACCACAGCATCCTGTGAGAGAAGCTTTAGTAAACTCACAATTGTTAAAAACAGGCTTCGATTCACGACAGCTCAAGAGAGAGTTGAGAACTTAAATGATTCTTTTTGTTGAAAATGATATCAGTGCTAAGCTAAATTATGACTCTATTATTGACACCTTTGCATCCATGGGACCTCGACGAATGCAATTATGATTCCAAAAAATATAACATTTAATATATATAAATCAATGGCCTTGATGTTAATTTCTGTATGACATAATTTCTGTACGACATAAAAAATTAAAAAATTCCTGGAGGTGATATAGCTATATATACCTTGTAGAATGCAGACCATCCCTAGCTATTTTGCATGCATCATACAATTGTAGCCCCCCCCCCCAACGTAGTAATGCTGTGCACACCTGTGGTCACACCAGAGATCTGCAGAAGAAGTTGTCAACATTGCTCTGGTGAGTAGAGCCAGCATAAGTAGGGAGAAAAACTTCGCTTCAGAGAGATGGCAGAGAGCAAATCCTGCCTTCTCAATTCAGCAAAGTAGTGAACAAACTCCTTAGCAGCATTTCGGTGGAGGCAGGAGCTGCCAAGGTTTACTCCATGCCTTGCCTCAAGGCCACAGATCCTGAGGTACCTCCGAAAGGCTAGCTGCTCAGTTGCCACAAAATATACATTACACTCAGTCTTCTCCATTCAAGTTTGGGTGGAGAAGCAAGTGACTGCGCAATTGGAGCATATAAGGCAATGCTCGCACTTTGTGCTCTGACTTGCTCTCTCTTGAGGAGGTTCATCGCATGCACGTGCTGGTCGGACTTCATGGTCGGCAACACTGGTGGTTTGTATAGAATCTGCTCCATGTGTCCATTTGTCGCTGAAGTTTCTCCTTCCTATGTGAACCTGTCTCTAAACTTTGTGCACATTCACACTTGAACTCCATCACAACTTTCACACCTGCCTCAACTCCCATCTCGCAGTCAAGCCAAGTCAGCATCTGACATTCGCGGTCCTGGGTCATACCTTTCATGCCTCACCTTCCTTCGCTTGGCCGGTTCTTCAGCTGATGATGAGCAACTTCATGTTGGCAAAAACAGTCCGTGAAAGACTCAACTTTGAAGGTCTTGAAAATTACGCAGACGAAAACTGCAGTGCAGAAATATTGACCTCCTTATACCTTATATGCAAAACTCGGGGTAGCAGGGAAAAACTTGCACAATACCTAAAACCACAACACGAGTTGGAAAGATAGAACACGTGTGAAGCTAGTTTGCAAAAATTCCCACAAGAACACATACTCAGCATGAGATAAGTAACAGGCTTGCAGAATAAGACCACATGTGGCATGTAGTTGAGGACATTCGTTAGTGTTGCTTGGACATTTTGACAAAGCAAATCGATTTTTGTTAAAAAAAAGTGCATGAGATGTTTGGGAAATGTCTGTTCTCTGACTAGTGCTGGGCATGATGCAAGCAAGTTTTGAGCTAAAAGATTGTGTCAGAGTGGCCCTATGCCTGCTGTGCACAACGGCTACTATACTCGAGCATCAGCCAGCAATGGATGTTTGCACTTGTTGTTGGTGAAAGTTGTTAGATATGGCCTGGTTAGGTGTGGAGGTCAGAGTGTCCTGGTTATATGTTGAGTTTGTATCTGTAAGTGGATTAATCCTGGCCTTATTCCAGTGAGGTAATATTTGGTGGTCACTCATAACAGGGACTGTCGTACATCATTTGTCCTCCTTCATGGCCTTATCTAGAGCCGTTAGGTTCTTGGCCTATTGGAGGCAGTAGGGTGTTGAAATGATATTCACCACTGAAGGTAGACACCCATAGCAACCTATAGCAACCAGATTAAAGTGAACCTCAGTGCATAGCACCTTGGCCAGCATGGAATCCACCTGTCATTAGCCAGCTAATCCACCTGTCATTAGCTTGCATGTAATCCACCTGTCATTAGTCAGAATGTAATCTACACGTCATTAACAGGCATACTCCACCTCTCTTTGTAAAAAGGAATCTGAAGTGTGAAGTATATGTACGTATGCATGCACAGAATCTGGCCTACCGGAGGAGTTATTTTCGTAACATTTGCAATCCGTCTCTGGAGCAACTTCCCCCGGTATGGCTGACACCAGGAGCCTTGACACCTTGACCCACTCTCCAGCATCGATGAGACCGGACCTAAGCAACTTCCATCCTTGTAAATAGACATCTGTCTTGGTTTTGTCCCCTCACATGCCAGTACAATGATACTAGCAATGGCTCCTGTACTTAGAGAAAGAGGAAGCAAGCTATCAACATATGATTGGCCGGAGGTCAGGCGAGAATACCTGGGGGGGGAGGGGGGCTATACCACACAAAATAGGAAACACTTTAAATAAAAGCAACTTGTGGTTTCCACTTTATAGCTCCATAGATTCTGCAAACTTCATGGTATGGACTTGATATATAAAAAGATAGGTATCCCTGGGTGCTCTCTTTTGATAATAAAACATTTTTCGTAGCTACAATTATACCCAAGTTATAGGAGCTAAAGTGGGGGCACCTCAAAAACCTGATTGCCTGATTTTTCCACATAAATATCTCCAGATTGCCAAGTGCTAGAAAGTTGAAATTAGCACCAGTGGCTAGAGGAAGCCCTACTCTATGCAACGACCTTTTCCATTAAGCGCTAAAACACAAGTACGTGGTCAAGGCAAGCGGGGTTGGAAAAAGGGTGCTTGACCGAGTACTTACTTTTAGCGCCTAATGAAACCACTCGTTGCATAGAGGAGGGTTCCTCTAGCCACTGGTGCTAATTTAAACTCTCTAGCACTTGGCAATCTGGAGATATTTATGTGGAAAAATCAGGCAATCAGGTTTTGTGGTACCCCCCACTTAACTTCAGTAACTTGGGTATAGTTATAATATTATCAAAAGAGAGCACACAGAGAGACCTATCTTTTGAGCTATATATCAAGTCCATACCATGAAGTTTGCAGAATCTGTGGAGCTATAAAGTGGTAACCACAAGTTTTTAAACACTTTGCTACTAAAATTGTTTCATCTCCCATTAGGCTGTGAACTTTATATATATAGCTCAAAAGGTAGCTCTGTCAGTGTGCTCTCCTTTGATACTAAAGATATTGACTATGTCAAAGTTACTTCAGCTATAAGTGGGATACTTCAAAACCCGAGTGCCTGATTTTGCGACGGTTGTGGCCCCTAATTAGAAGTGCAGACATGGAGATTAGTACCTGTGGCAAGATGAAGCTCTACTCCAATTAAGAGCATTAGGCGCTAAAATGTGAGTAAGTGGTCATGCATTCATACTTAAAAGTGTCGATGGGTCGTGAGTAGGACTTCCTCTTGCCATGGATACTAATTTCAACTGTCATGCACTTCCCAATCAGAAACCATAACTAGCTATATACCTATGCAACATTTTAATATGAAAAGAGAGCACAGAAACTATAACTGGCTACGTATACCCAGCAACATTTTAAGGGGAGACAGTTGCATTTTTGGGATTTTTTTTGGGGGGGGGGGGGGGGGGGGGATGACACACATGGTTTTTGGGGTGTTTTTTGTGTGGTTACCACTTTATAACTCCATAGATTCCGTAAACTTCATGTTTTGACTTGAAGATAGGTCTGTCTTTGTGCTCTCTGTTGATACTAAAATATTTTTCATAAGTATAACTATAGCCAAGTTGGGAGCTACAAGTGAGGGACCCTCAAAAACCTGAATGCCTCAAACCTCCGCATAAATATCTCCAGATTGCCAAGTGCTAGAGAGTTGAAATTAGCACCAGTGGCTAGAGGAAGCTCTACTCTATTCAATGAGTGTTTTCATTAGCACTTAGCAATCTGGGAGTTTATTTATAATTATGGTTATTTATATGGAGGTTTCAGGCATTCAGGTTTTGAGGTCCCTCCACTTTAGGTCTAGTAACTTGCCTATAGTTATACCTATTTTAGTATCAAAAGAGAGCACACAGAGAGACCTATCTTTTGAGCTATATATCAAGTCCATACCATGAAATTTGCAGAATCTACGGAGCTCTAAAGTGGTAACCATAAGTTGTTGTTTTTATTAAAAAATGCAACTGTCCCCCCTATGAAAAGAGACACACAGAGAGATGAGCTATGTATAGAGTTTATACAGTGACGTGTGCAGAACCTATGGAGCTCCAATGTTGACTCCAATGGATGGTATAGTCATCCCTTTAAAACACTTGCAGCTGCTAGTACAGAATGATGCAATAATGATGACATCATGCTATGGTCACGTATGATGTCACCTTGGTGCTTTCTTGCATCATCCCGCTGATACATAGCCCACACTTAGAAGTGGCTAAATAAGGCGAGCCTGGGCCACGCTATTTGGCACACAACCTGGCTGCCCATAGCGACCACCATTGTGATCCTGCGTGGAAGACATCATCAACAGCAAAATGGAAGAAGCTATGAATATGCAAACAATGACATGAATATGCAAACAATGACATGAATATGCAAACAATGACATGAATATGCAAACAATGACATGAATATGCAAACAATGACATGAATATGCAAACAATGACATGAATATGCAAACAATGACATGAATATGCAAACAACCTCATGAATATGCAAACAACCTCATGAATATGCAAACAACCTCATGAATATGCAAACAACTTCATGGATATGCACACCTCATGAAAATGCAAACAACTTCATGAATATGCAAACAACCTCATGAATACGCAAAACAACTCATGAATATGCGAGGATCTACTATAAGTGACTAGTAATTTTGTCTGCCATGACAGTGACATGCTAAAAAAATGTTTAGTTGTAGTTGATCAGGAGCATGTGACTATAAGCACGTGCCACAAGCAGTAGAATTTGAACCACATGATTATAAACACGTGCTACATGCAATGCTATAGTATTATTATAAGCACATGATGTGATGGAGTATAGTGTAACCACACCCACATATGTATTGAGACCAGCCCACCACTGCATCGAGTGTCTCATGAAACCTCGTCAGTTAAAACATAAAGGCACAAGGTTCACATAGGGCTGGAGCACAAGGTTCACGTAGGGCTGGAGCACAAGGTTCACGTAGGGCTGGAGCACACGAGCACAAGGTTCACATAGGGCTGGAGCACAAGGTTCACATAGGGCTGGAGCACAAGGTTCACATAGGGCTGGAGCACAAGGTTCACATAGGGCTGGGGCACAAGGTTCACGTAGGGCTGGAGCACAAGGTTCATGTAGGGCTGGAGCACAAGGTTCACATAGGGCTGGGGCACAAGGTTCACGTAGGGCTGGAGCACAAGGTTCACGTAGGGCTGGAGCACAAGGTTCACATAGGGCTGGGGCACAAGGTTCACTAGGGCTGGAGCACCAGGTTCACGTAGGGCTGGAGCACAAGGTTCACTAGGGCTGGAGCACAAGGTTCACGTAGGGCTGGAGCACAAGGTTCACGTAGGGCTGGAGCACAAGGTTCACGTAGGGCTGGAGCACAAGGTTCACTAGGGCTGGAACACAAGGTTCACGTAGGGCTGGAGCACAAGGTTCACGTAGGGCTGGAGCACAAGGTTCACGTAGGGCTGGGACACCAGGTTCACGTAGGGCTGGAGCACAAGGTTCACTAGGGCTGGAGCACAAGGTTCACGTAGGGCTGGAGCACAAGGTTCACGTAGGGCTGGGACACCAGGTTCACGTAGGGCTGGAGCACAAGGTTCACGTAGGGCTGGAGCACCAGGTTCATGAAGGGCTGGAGCACAAGGTTCACGTAGGGCTGGAGCACAAGGTTCACGTAGGGCTGGAGCACAAGGTTCACGTAGGGCTGGAGCACAAGGTTCACGTAGGGCTGGAGCACAAGGTTCACGTAGGGCTGGAGCACCTGGTTGCCGGGTCTTACCTCAAGACTCTGCATGTGAAACTACACCTATCATTCCCTCTCTGATCACATGCACCTCACGTAATTAAAAACAACAACATGTGTCATCAAGTGTATTTATACCCCTCACCTCGTGGGGTCAGGTCACACCTTGAACAAGGTCGAAGGATGTCAGCCCAAGCATAGGTTACATCACTATTTCTAATGCAGAGATCTGTTGACTGCTTGGTGGGTATTGATAAACACATGTTGCTTCTTCCTCCCTGCTGGTTGTTATGCTGTGTGTGTGTGTTTCTATGGCGACCAGGCTCCAGTAACTTGGTGCTGCGCCTGCTCTGCACGTTAGTGGACACCTGTCCCACTGCTCTCCCTTCTTCGCTGGCGTCCGCCGATGTGGCACGCGTGCTGGGGGAGATCGGCCCAAGGGACATGGGCTGCATTGCCTTGCCCCCTGTCAAGGATGAAGGTGAGTGGGTGCAGAGAGCCGGGATTCTATTTAAAGCATGGGATGTGACATAAACACCTGGGTTTTTATTTAAAGCATGAGAAGAGAGAAGACATGAGAAGACACGAAATAAATACCCTGGGTTCTATTTAAAGCTTGGGAAGTCATGTGACATAAATACCTGGGGTTCTATTTAAGGCTTGGGAAGATGACGAGAAGAAACACCCGGGGTTGTATTTAAGGCTTGGGAAGACGAGGAGAAACACCCGGGGTTGTATTTAAGGCTTGGGAAGACGAGGAGAAACACCCAGGGTTGTATTTAAGGCTTGGGAAGACGAGGAGAAACACCCGGGGTTTCTATTTCAAACACGTTGAAAGCGTAGATGTCAGATAGATTCCGTGCTCCGATGTAGAGGAGGACTTGATGTCACTATTCTAAGCAAATCAGGAATCCAGTGTGTTCCTCCATTAGAGCTGCATGACTTCCTCACTCTCCATGGTTACCGAATATTTGAAAAACCTCAACCTGTGTGCTAAGTGTACCCGGGTCCAAGTTACATGCACCCAAGTGTGTACTTATATCTCACAATTGGCACACTTCCAAAAATGATTACAGTGTATCAGTTTGCTATAAGCAGCTGAAACACGTGGTAACCTCATTATGAGTAACCTCATTATGAGTAACCTCATTATGAATAACCTCATTATGAATAACCTCATTATGAATAACCTCATTATGAATGGTGCGAGTCTGCTGTGAATGGAGTTTGGACTTTGAACTCTTATTATTAGTAGTAGTAGTATGCCTGATTTATGGAGGTTAGTAGTTACACTGAATCATGATTTATGGAGGTTAGTAGTTACACTGGATCATGATTTATTGAGGTTAGTAGTTACACTGGATCATGATTTATTGAGGTTAGTAGTTACACTGGATCATGATTTATGGAGGTTAATAGTTACACTGGATCATGATTTATGGAGGTTAGTAGTTACACTGAATCACGCCAGTTTTAGCCAGCCATTTTTGGCAACCCCTTGACCATTTAGAAAGAATGACTAAAGCTCATATTTGGCTAATAATAATGGCTTAGGTAACTTCTTGATATGCCTGGGTGCATGTAATTCTGACATGGTGATGCACACTGTAATGCCAACATTATGGAGTGCTGGAGTGAAGATTTGTAATTCTCTTTGAATGGTGACAAGTCCCTCCACTTGATTTAAAGTGCCTACCATTTGCAGTTATTAATGCCCAGTATGTATAGCCTATTAGAAACCAAGATGACTTATGCCTGATTATGCTTAGCAGAGTTTGATATTGACACCCTTTCTGGTTCGTGGGACTCCAAGACTCAAGTCAACCTTCTGTACCATCTGACCATGCTTCTGCTCGACCAAGAGTGAGTGTCCTGCATGGATGCATACATACATACATACATACATAATGCTCCTGCTAGAGCAAGAGTGAGTGCCCTGCATGCATGCATACACACATACATACATACATAATGCTCCTGCTAGAGCAAGAGTGAGTGCCCTGCATGCATGCATACACACATACATACATACATAATGCTCCTGCTAGAGCAAGAGTGAGTGCCCTGCATGCATGCATACACACATACATACATACATAATGCTCCTGCTAGAGCAAGAGTGAGTGCCCTGCATGCATGCATACACACATACATACATACATACATAATGCTCCTGCTAGAGCAAGAGTGAGTGCCCTGCATGCATGCATACACACATACATACATACATAATGCTCCTGCTAGAGCAAGAGTGAGTGCCCTGCATGCATGCATACACACATACATACATACATAATGCTCCTGCTAGAGCAAGAGTGAGTGCCCTGCATGCATGCATACACACATACATACACACACACATAGTTTGCAGTGCAGTATCACTACAGGCCATGAATAATACAATCACCTTCTCAATAATCAACTTGAAATTTGATCCTGGATATTTCGACTAGATGCTCTCTAGCCTTCATCAGGGATAATGAGATGCTAAGACTCGCGTGAGCCTGTTATATACTGGTAGCTAGCTAACCACCACGTGATACAAACCACACCCTGTCACACACGCCAAGCATGTCAACTGGATGCAGCAAAATAGAATACATCAATACAAAAGGAGGGGGGAAAGCAATAATATAAATACATGATGTAGTTGTTGTTTTTAATAAAAAATGTAAATAATATAATAAATAAATAAAATTAAAAATATAATGATAAATATAATGATGATGACTACAAAAAATTACAATTAAATAGAAATTAAAAATATAATATCAACATGTTTTTTGTTTTTTTACACATTAATTCTTTTTAATTTTTTTTGTTATTATTGTTGTTGTTATATATTATTATTATATATATATATTTGGGGGGTAGTAATTATTTTTTATTGTATTTTTATTTATTTAGTTTTGTTGTTGTTTATTTTTGTTGTTGTTGTTGTTATTATTATTATTATTTAATACTATTATATTAATCTACATTATCTCTCAATGTTTCGAATAGATGCTCTAGCCCTCATCAGGAATAATGGAGCAAACGTCGAGAGATTAAATTTCAATTTGATTAATGAGAAGTTCATTGTAGAGAAGTTCATTGTAGAGAAGTTCCGAGAAGTTCATTGTAGTATAATTATGTCCACTGAGAGTTCATTGATACTGTATGTAATGTGGCTGGGGGCATGGACTTGAAGGTGCGTATACACTAGCGTGGAGATTGTTACACACACACTCTACATGACACACACACTGCACGCGCTCACCACACACACACACTACCCATACATGACATACACACTGCACGCGCTCACCACACACATACCTCACACACACTACACCATACATGACATACACACTGCACGTGCTCACCACACACACCACACACACCACACACCACAGTATTGGTGTAGTGCAGGCTAGTGGAGAGTGCCTGAGTGCAGTGCTGGCGGGGAAGACCATGGCACCAGTGATGGCCAAGTTGGAGGAGGAGATGGAGGTGGACTCACTACACTGGGGACACTACCTGCAGCCATTCAAACCTCAAAAGAGAAAGAAAGTGAGTGGGTAGGTGGGTGGGTGTGGCTATGATGTGTTGCATGGACTCCTCATGCAGGGGTGTATTTAGGGGGGGGGGGGGGGGAATTAGCCCCTCAGTGTCATTCTCTAGCCCTCTTTTTTCCATACCCCAAGATTGCCCCCTGTGCTCTACTCACGTATGTGTGAGTTAGTGGAACCCCGGAGTGGGAGTGGCGAGGTAGGAAAATGGGAAGAAGAAGGGGCATGGGAGGGGGCTTGTTAAGGGGAGTGGCATGGGAGGGGGCTTGTTAAGGGGAGTGGCATGGGAGGGGGCTTGTTAAGGGGAGTGGCATGGGAGGGGGATTGTTAAGGGGAGGGGCATGGGAGGGGGCTTGCCTAAAGCTACTATTATACGGCGGAGACAAAAATTCAATAACTAAACTGGGGGGGGGGGGGTGGCGCATCCTGCCGTATTAGTGAATACGCGATCTTAACGATAAATCTGCAAAGGTCACCTCTTCTAATCACCATAACTTGACAACCCATCAAGTTTTAAAAAAATTGTCTCGCTCATATAATAGCTATTCGCTTAGGCAAACCACAGACCAATTTACAGCTTTTGGTTTGTAAGTATGGGTGAGAGGGAAGTGTGGGGGCAGAAGTGTTTAGTTTTTTGGAATGCCTTGATATTTCTGCTTGTATCTTCTGAGAAAATATGCCTATAGACTAATCTTTTATATCATTGGAAAGCACATAGATCAAGGAACAATATGAGCATAATATTATTATTTGGACAGAGTAATTATTTAAAAAAGTTATGGGCAGTCCAAATCAACAGACGTTTCCCCCCCAGTTTCATGTATAGTCCCCCCTTAAGGGGAGTGGCATGGGAGGGGGCTTGTTAAGGGGAGTGGCATGGGAGGGGGCTTGTTAAGGGGAGGGGCATGGGAGGGGGCTTGTTCATAGGAAGGTGAGGCTGATATTGATTTATCTCAGCGTATCGTATTTGCTGTGCAGTATTCCGTGTCTCCTTCACCTACCACAAACTCCGCCTCCTTCTCCACACTGGTGGATGTCTCTGATTTATGGGTTCCTTCCAAGGAGGGTGTGGCTAGTGGTTGTAACTCCTCCCATTCTTCCTGGCTGACTAGGTTGGTAATGACGCTCTTGTCTAGTGATGGAGTCACAAGTGAAGTTCTCAAACTAATCAAGCCTGTCTGCAAGGTCAAGGTATGTCTAATTAAGTCTGTCTGCAAGGTCAAGGTATGCTTAATTAAGTCCGCGAGGTCAAGATATGTAGAAATGTCTTTAATAATATATAATACATGACATAATTGTCGGAGACACTATACTGTTCATGAAAACCCTGTTTGCCTCAGGCATACGAATATTCATAGCACGGAGCAATAACGGGCATCCGTATGTATGTATGTGTGTGTGTGTGAACTGCAACATCATGATTCTCCGCATGCACTTAATTACATTGCTAAGAGATGTTCAGAGTAATAATGGAGCCAAGTAAAGCTAGCAAGATGAGAATGGGAGCCAGAAGAGAGTGGAGTAAGAGCAAAGTGTGCTGTAGAAACAGAGGAACTGGAGAGAGCTAGGCTATGACAAACCTTTTTGCATGGGGCATGCATGCATACGTACATGTTCCTTACACAGAGCAGTAGAGTGTGCCTTCACCCATACATGGTCATAGCCTTCGCTTGACACCCAATGCTTGGTATACTATGATATGTTTAGACTTTGCCTAGTATACTATGATATGTTTGAACTTTGCCTAGTATACTATGATATGTTTGAACTTTGCCTAGTATACTATGATATGTTTGAACTTTGCCTAGTATACTATGATATGCCTAGTATACTATGATATGTTTGAGCTTTGCTTAGTGTCCTATGATGTAATCTACCATGATTGTAGCAAATCATGATGTAATGTCGTATACTTATATGGCTGGCGTTAAAACAAATATCTGGGCATGGATGTACAACTCTTTGAGTAGCTGTGGCCTTGCTCTCTGTCTCGGAGAGGGACGAATGAAGGGGACTGCTGGAAGCCTCCACACTGGGACCAATAGATATTCGTAGTGTGCATGTGCAAAGGAATTTCCCCCGCGAAATAATAAAGTTAAGTAGCCAGACTTTCATGGGATGGCTTCATGAGTGATGTATGTACAGTATTATGTATAATGATGTATGTACATATATATGCATAATGATGTATGTACATATATATGTATAATGATGTATGTACATATATATGTATAATGATGTATGTACATATATATGCATAATGATGTATGTACATATATATATATGTATAATGATGTATGTACATATATATGCATAATGATGTATGTATATATATATATATATATATATGTATAATGATGTATGTACATATATATGCATAATGATGTATGTACATATATATGTATAATGATGTATGTACATATATATGCATAATGATGTATGTATATATATATATATATGTATAATGATGTATGTACATATAT
The DNA here is from genome assembly GCA_028752905.1 of Cladorhizidae sp. MBARI D1340-BT2. Taxonomy (NCBI): domain Eukaryota; kingdom Metazoa; phylum Porifera; class Demospongiae; order Poecilosclerida; family Cladorhizidae; species Cladorhizidae sp. MBARI D1340-BT2. The sequence continues at coordinate 35,420,665 of JAQNBH010000017.1, forward strand.
ATGCATAATGATGTATGTACATATATATGTATAATGATGTATGTACATATATATGTATAATAATGTATGTACATATATATGCATAATGATGTATGTACATATATATGTATAATGATGTATGTACATATATATGCATAATGATGTATGTACATATATATGTATAATGATGTATGTACATATATATGCATAATGATGTATGTACATATATATGTATAATGATGTATGTACATATATATGCATAATGATGTATGTATATATATGCATAATGATGTATGTACATATATATGTATAATGATGTATGTACATATATATGCATAATGATGTATGTACATATATATATATGTATAATGATGTATGTACATATATATGCATAATGATGTATGTATATATATATATATATGTATAATGATGTATGTACATATATATGCATAATGATGTATGTACATATATATGCATAATGATGAATGTACATATATATGCATAATGATGTATGTACATATATATGCATAATGATGTATGTACATATATATGCATAATGATGTATGTACATATATATGCATAATGATGTATGTACATATATATGCATAATGATGTATGTACATATATATGCATAATGATGTATGTACATATATATGCATAATGATGTATGTACATATATATGCATAATGATGTATGTACATATATATGCATAATGATGTATGTACATATATATGCATAATGATGTATGTACATATATATGCATAATGATGTATGTACATATATATGCATAATGATGTATGTACATATATATGCATAATGATGTATGTACATATATATGCATAATGATGTATGTACATATATATGCATAATGATGTATGTACATATATATATATATGTATAATGATGTATGTACATATATATGTATAATGATGTACGTACATATATATGTATAATGATGTATGTACATATATATGCATAATGATGTATGTACATATATATGTATAATTATGTATGTACATTATGTATAATGATGTATGTACATATATATGTATAATGATGTATGTACATAATTATGTATGTACATTATGTATAATGATGTATGTACATATATATGTATAATGATGTATGTACATATATATGTATAATGATGTATGTACATATATATGTATAATGCTGTATGTACATATATATGTATAATGATGTATGTACATATATATGTATAATGATGTATGTACATATATATGTATAATTATGTACAATGATGAATGTACATATATAATGTATAATGATGTATGCATATATATATATGTATAATTATGTATAATGATGTATGTGTGTATAATGTTGCGTGTGTGTGTGTGTGTGTGTGTAGGTGGAGCTCTGTGAGGAGGTCTTTCCTCTCATCATCCATGACGTCCTACAGGCCAGTAATAACAACGCTGACCTCCACTTGATCTTGTCTCGTCAGGTGCGGCAATTCTTCCATGTGGTCAGTACAGAGCCACGCCCCTCATCTCCTACGCTGGCTTCCTCTCAGCTTCCCAGGGGAAGTGAGGTCGCTCCGGACTCTGTGAGGACCATGCTTAGTATGGTCATGTACCTACGCACAGTTCCCAAGCCCAAGATGGGGTGAGAAGTTCCAAATAATGTACTGCACTTATTATTCTACTCGACCTGCCTGACACTCCAGTGTGTTTTACTGCTAAATATTCATGAGCAAACAACCCTTCCCACATCATGAATTATTCATGAGCAAACAACCCTTCCCACATCATGAATTATTCATGAGCAAATTACCCTTCCCACATCATGAATTATCCATGAACTCACCCCCCCTCTCTCATGAATTATTCACGAGCAAACGACCCTTCCCACATCATGAAACTCACTCCCCCTCTCATGAATTATTCAAGAGCCAACCATAACTTCGTAGAATATGTCTGTCCATCCGTCATAATTTAACTGTCAGAAGACTCAAAACTGCCTACTGCAAAACTAGTCGACTCAGCCAAATACCTGGATGTCGGTAAGGGATCGTCAATATCACAACCTTGCTGCTCATGCTGAATCAGCAAGCAGCTGCGGTATTTTGTTCCATGAAGTGACCAGTTGGTTTCCTCAGAAGTTTACTCTTGTGACGATAGTTAACAACACAGACTCTTCAACAAGACCTGGTATATAAGTACTTGTAATGCATATGTCTATGTACATTATTAATAACCATGGTAAATAATTGTGTGGTGTTACACTGAGTAACATCTTATAGGTGGCTGCTTGACCATGACAAATGATGACCATGACAAATGAAACCTGACAAAAACATGTGTTTTTTAATCATTCACAAACATTCACAAACATTTTGACAAGAAATAAATAAAACAAGAATTCCAAATAATATTTCCAGGACCCTTTACCTATTTATATAATGAACCTATAATGAACCTAAACCTATAATGAACTATAATATTTGCGGGATCCTTTACCTATTTATATAATGAAATATTTATATAATGAACCTATATTATATAATGAACCTATAATATACCTATAATATTTGCGGGATCCTTTACCTATTAATCCATTTACCTATTTATGTAATGAATATTTGCAGGACCCTTTACCTATAATATTTATATATGCAGGACCCTTTACCTATTTGGACCTTTACTTTATATAATGAATGATGACAAATATTTACAGGACCCTTTACCTATTTATATATGAATGACTATTTCTATATGAATGACAACAAATATTTACATGACCCTTTACCTATTTCAATGACAACAAGTATTTACAGGACCCTTTACCTATTTATATATGAATGCCAACAACAAATATTTACAGGACCCTTTACCTATTTATATACGAATGACTACGAATGACGACAACAAATATTTACAGTACCCTTTACCAAATGACACACAAATATTTGCATGACCCTTTACCTATTTATATATGAATGACAACAAATATTTACAGGATCCCTTACCTATTTATATATGAATGACAACAACAAATATTTACATGACCCTTTACATGAGATGAAGACTAATTTTTAACTCTATTACTTAGGTCCATAGTATTAATAGGTAAGGGGTATCCTGTAGAGTGTATCTTGTAAATGTCTGCATAGTTGTTTTATTTCTTTTTTGACTAATAATTACATTTTTTCCCTTGTATCTTTCTGCAATGGTATATTGTACTGCACACTGGGTAGAGTAGGCTGTGGTAGATGTACTATGCACTGGGTAGAGTAGGCTCTGGTAGATGTACTATGCACTGGGTAGAGTAGGCTGTGGTAGATGTACTATGCACTGGGTAGAGTAGGCTGTGGTAGATGTACTATGCACTGGGTAGAGTAGGCTGTGGTAGGTGTACTGTGTACTGGGTAGAGTAGGCTGTGGTAGATGTATTATGCACTGGGTAGAGTAGGCTGTGGTAGATGTACTATGCACTGGGTAGAGTAGGCTGTGGTAGATGTACTATGCACTGGGTAGAGTAGGCTGTGGTAGATGTACTATGCACTGGGTAGAGTAGGCTGTGGTAGATGTACTATGCACTGGGTAGAGTAGGCTGTGGTAGATGTACTATGCACTGGGTAGAGTAGGCTGTGGTAGATGTACTATGCACTGGGTAGAGTAGGCTGTGGTAGATGTACTATGCACTGGGTAGAGTAGGCTGTGGTAGATGTACTATGCACTGGTAGATGTACTGTGCACTGGGTAGAGTAGGCTGTGGTAGATGTACTATGCACTGGGTAGAGTAGGCTGTGGTAGATGTACTATGCACTGGGTAGAGTAGGCTGTGGTAGATGTACTGTGCACTGGGTAGAGTAGGCTGTGGTAGATGTACTATGCACTGGGTAGAGTAGGCTGTGGTAGATGTACTATGCACTGGGTAGAGTAGGCTGTGGTAGATGTACTATGCACTGGGTAGAGTAGGCTGTGGTAGATGTACTATGCACTGGGTAGAGTAGGCTGTGGTAGATGTACTATGCACTGGGTAGAGTAGGCTGTGGTAGATGTACTATGCACTGGGTAGAGTAGGCTGTGGTAGATGTACTATGCACTGGGTAGAGTAGGCTGTGGTAGATGTACTGTGCACTGGGTAGAGTAGGCTGTGGTAGATGTACTATGCACTGGGTAGAGTAGGCTGTGGTAGATGTACTATGCACTGGGTAGAGTAGGCTGTGGTAGATGTACTATGCACTGGGTAGAGTAGGCTGTGGTAGATGTACTATGCACTGGGTAGAGTAGGCTGTGGTAGATGTATTATGCACTGGGTAGAGTAGGCTGTGGTAGATGTACTGTGTAGAGGGTAGAGGAGTTCAGAAACAGGATATTGTTTTGGAAGCTGATGTGTACTATGTTGTGAATAAGGAAGGAGCATGAGGATGCTTGCAGGAGGGGAGTGCTTGACAAGTCAGCTATCGCAGAGCATGCATGGAACCAAGGCCACCCAAATCGAGACCTCAGGGGCAGTAATTGGAGAGTGTTGCTCGTAAAAGTAGACCTGCATGTCCGTGTTCCACCGAGGGATCAGTGCATTGAGATGCAGGAGCTACCTGGTTGCTCGGTCTCGGCTCTCTAACTATGCATGTGAAACCACGCCCACCTTTGTCTGTTGGATTATTGCTGTGTGTATACACTATTATTCGGGCGATTCATGAAGCACGTGCATTTGTTGTGTGAAACATTTTTCCAGCGAGTGTGGATGCATTGCTAGTGAGTGTGGATGCATTGCCAGTGAGTGTGGATGCATTGCCAGTGAGTGTGGATTCATTGCCAGTGAGTGTGGATGCATTGCCAGTGAGTGTGGATGCATTGCCAGTGAGTGTGGATGCATTGCCAGTGAGTGTGGATGCATTGCCAGTGAGTGTGGATGCATTGCCAGTGAGTGTGGATGCATTGCCAGTGAGTGTGGATGCATTGCCAGTGAGTGTGGATGCATTGCCAGTGAGTGTGTATGCATTGCCAGTGAGTGTGGATGCATTGCCAGTGAGTGTGGATGCATTGCCAGTGAGTGTGGATGCATTGCAGTGAGTGTGGATGCATTGCCAGCGAGTGTGGATGCATTGCCAGTGAGTGTGGATGCATTGCCAGTGAGAGTGGATGCATTGCCAGTGAGTGTGGATGCATTGCCAGTGAGTGTGGATGCATTGCCAGTGAGTGTGGATGCATTGCCAGTGAGTGTGGATGCATTGCCAGTGAGTGTGGATGCATTGCAGTGAGTGTGGATGCATTGCCAGTGAGTGTGGATGCATTGCCAGTGAGTGTGGATGCATTGCCAGTGAGTGTGGATGCATTGCCAGTGAGTGTGGATGCATTGCCAGTGAGTGTGGATGCATTGCCAGTGAGTGTGGATGCATTGCCAGTGAGTGTGGATGTGTTGCCAGCGAGTGTGGATGTGTTGCCAGTGAGTGTGGATGCATTGCCAGTGAGTGTGGAGGATGCATTGCCAGTGAGTGTGGATGCATTGCCAGTGAGTGTGGATGCATTGCCAGTGAGTGTGGAGGATGCATTGCCAGTGAGTGTGGATGCATTGCCAGTGAGTGTGGATGCATTGCCAGTGAGTGTGGATGCATTGCTAGTGAGTGTGGATGCATTGCCAGTGAGTGTGGATGCATTGCCAGTGAGTGTGGATGCATTGCAGTGAGTGTGGATGCATTGCCAGCGAGTGTGGATGCTTTGCCAGTGAGTGTGGATGCATTGCCAGTGAGTGTGGATGCATTGCCAGGGAGTGTGGATGCATTGCTCAAGTGTGTTTTTAATCTGCCTTGATGAAGACTGAAGTATTTCGTTGGCTTCAAAAACGAAAGAGCTGGAACCTTAAAGTATTAAATTTTGATCTCAGCTGAAAGTAATCGTGTATATTTATTAGGAAAATGTGTTTGTTCGGGATCGACCCGAAAGGAAACAAGATGGCACTCTTGTAGTTGACGATCCTTTACCACTTTAAATCCTATTAAAGGATAATATTTTTGGTCGTCATGGGTACATTCCTGTTTACACACCAATTAATTTGTTCTTGTTTCTGTGCATGATAGTTGAGCTGTGGAGGACTGCACCAAACCACAGAGTTCTTTGGTCACAGTTGCTCAAGAGCAAGAACTGCACAAACCAAAGCAGCACAACTGAGCATGTGTCCATATATATATAGCTATATACATATATATATATATATATATAGCTATATATATATATACAGGTGTGTTAACTCGATTGTGTTATTGACAAAATTGCCCACCAGATGATCCTTACCAACAGCTCTATTGCGCAACTGAGAAACAGAGTAGTCGTGGGCGTGTGTTGGGATATTTGGAGTCTTCTGGTGTTCAAGTTTGTATGAGTGGACCTACTCTGTTAATTATGCGATGAGAAAAAAGATGAGAAAAAAGATGAGAAAAAATATAATAGATAACACCGTAGATGAATATCAAGAGTTTGTGATATTTATACCTGCGACATGTACACCAAATGCATATATGGTAAAGGGTCGTTGCTATAGTTCCCCTGGGTACCCTCCTATTTAATCTCTTTCTCAACAGTTCAATTTGTTTCTGGATTCAATGCTCTGGGATTTTGTTTGGAGCAATAGCAGGAGATCCACGTTCTCAAGGCATGCGGGATACATAACACTTTGAAATAGTAATCCCTACTGCTGCCTACTCTTAGACATGACACAATTGTCTGTTAGTTAGCTTTAAGGAAGCTTCCAAGCCTAGACCAGAAGCAGCTGCTACTGCTAGTAGGACATCTGGCCAAAACCTGAGTGAGCAGTTGATTTGCTAGATATGCTGATAACTAATGTTAATTCTCCACAGTAATTAGTTGTCTTTAACACACTCACCACCATAAGTGCCTATAGGTGCAAAATGGACAATGTTTAATGACTGGCTTGAGCCTTATTACCTTATAGCTCTATAGCTATTATGGTTCTGCATAGCTGGCTTACCATAGATTCTGCAATATAGTATGATATCCCTCTGTGACAAGTTCTGGAATCTGTATGCCCAACTGGCTCAGTTTGCTCTCCACCAGTTTCTCCTGTTCTTGCACTCACTTCCACCTCTACTACCTTCCTATAAACATATTCATGTTTTGTGGTTTAGTTGCTGGGCAACTAAATTTCAGCACGGTGTTGGTCGACTCATGGGCAAACTAGTGGTATATGGTTGCTAGGTACATTTCTCGACTACTGATTTTATACTGAATATATGCATCTTCAAGTGGCTATGTGAAGTTGGTGTTTCAACAATATTTGACTGACTTGCATATTTGACTGACTTGCTTTTAAATGTGCCGCGGTATGGGTTGTTGTTGTTTTTGTTTTGTTTTCCCTTCTTTTTTTTCCCCCTTTTCTTTTTTCCTTTCCATCTACGAATTCACAAATTGGAAATTGGATCAACTCGGCACATCTTCATACTTAATTATACATATTCATATGCCCATGGGCTATGAGATAAGGTGTCAGTTGTCCGAAAACGAATTGTTCAAAAATGAAATTTGTGGTCGTACCTTTTCTGCATCTACTAATGCTCGGCCTTCATCGCGTGTTTCATTGGCGGTGAATTTATGAGCCAATTTAAGTTCTAGTCTGGAGGTAAGTTTGTGCTCTTTGACCTCAGACGAACAACTGTACAAATGAAACCTTTTCTCAGATAGTCACATTTATGCGTGCACGCACACACACATGCTGATTCTCTGTAGCCATGGTGATGGTGCTGGCACGTTGTGGGACAACAACTTCTGGCTGGACCTTGACTTTCTTGACATAGCTAGAGCAGCCCAGCGATGCTCCGCCTACTTTACGTCTCTGCTCTACGTGGAGATCTGGCGGGGAACCAGAGAGCAGGACAGCCCCACCCCCAGGTTGGAGGAGGAGTCTGAGGTAACAGGGCTTAAAGTTTGACATGGTTTGCTTTGTTTTGAGGGGCATGGAAATCCGGGGGATGGGTTTGTGGGGGGGGTTTGTGGGGTGAACTAGGCACTGATAAGAATATCATAAATGCCAATATACATTCGTTATTTGACAAAATGCATAATTAGAAAAGAAAAAACTCTTGTACCTTATCTAGTAGGCTATGTATTATTATATATATAGTAATCTATATCTAGTGGGCTATATATATCTAGTAATCTATATATAGTAGGCGTATGTATATATATCTAGTAATCTATATCTAGTGGGCTATGTTATATATCTAATAATGTCGTAGGCTATGTATATATATTTAGTAATCTATATCTAGTAGGCTATATATGTATATCTAGTAATCTATATCTAGTATGCATAATATCTAGTAATCTGTATCTCCTAGGCTATATATCTAGTAATCTATGTAATCTATCTAATGGGCTATGTGTATATATATTTAGTAATATATATATAGTAGGCTATATATCTAGTGATCTATATCTAGTACGCTACATAATATCTAGTAATCTGTATCTCGTAGGCTATATATCTAGTAATCTATACCTAGTAGGCTTTTATATATATCTAGTAATCTATATCTAGTATGCTACATAATATCAGTAGTCTGTATCTCCTAGACTATATATATCTAGTAATCTATATATAGTGGGCTATGTATATATATTTAGTAATCTTTATCTACTAGGCTTATATATATATATAGTAATCTATATCTAGGATTATGCTACATAATATCTAGTAATCTGTATCTCCTAGGCTATATAATTATATATATATATAGTAATCTATATCTAGTAGGCTATATCTATATATCTAGTAATCTCTATATAGTAGTCTTATTAGTAGGCTGTATCTATGTATATATATAGTTATATATCTAGTAGTCTCTCTATATTAGTAGGCTGTATCTATATATAGTAGCTATCCTTGGCTATGGCATTCTGAATGCAGAGGCGTGCTTCTAAAAGGCCTGGAGGTTTCTAACCCACACAGAAACCTGGGCGAGGTGAATGCCTCCTCTAGGCTATGGCTGATGTGTTGTGGTTCTCTGCCATAGCAAATGACCTCAGGACACATTTTTATAAATGGCAGAAATAGCAAAGAAGTCGTCATAAGTGAGATATGATTTTTTTCTTCGCCAGCTCTGGAAATATTTGGAAGAGCATGATGGACTATGTGCATGCTTGTATACATGTCAAATGAAATGTGATCAGTCGTCGACCACATTTCAGTAGCAGGCTAATCCTGTGTTTGTTATTCAGGTGAATTTAGAGACCTCTTGCTCATTCTTCACGCTATAAATAGCATCACACCTTACCTCATACAGGTGTTGATGATTGAAGGGGCCAAGAGGAGCGGCCCCTCGGCAGATGAGGTATCGGAGGTACAGGCCCTGCTCCTGCAGGCGTACCGACACATCGGGGAGCCGGACAGCCTGTATGGAGCGTGCTCGTCCTCCCTCACTGCCTCCTTCTCTTCCTCCAGCAAGCGTTCCACGCGCCTCTCACTGTACGAGCACGAGGGGGAGTGGCACAAGGCACTTGGTACGTTAGCAATGCAGAGCTCCTCGCTGATGGCGTGCCACACCATAGGTTAACTGACATGGTCATCGAATAGCACTTGTTTTTCGAGGAACTAAACTTTCAAGGATTGCTGTAACCGAATTGTTTTGCGGAATAATTTTCAAGGTAACCCTTTACCAGACTGATTGGAGGGCGCAATTTTCTTGTCTAGGAGCAAGTCTGTGAAATTTTTGCTCCTCAAAACAAGTGTCATACTATATAGCACTTTATAGTTCTATGTTTAAACCATTTTGATTGAGTTCATTGAGCACCATATTTTTTTGCTGAGGCAGGACCTGCACGAAAGAGGACTTGTGCATGTGGAGCAATAGCAAGAGTAATGTCTGCATTAGTGTGCTGCCCCATATGCAATTATTGATTGTGGCATAGCATCACTGAACATGAAAATGTTAATTTTGAAAAATTGAAAATGACCAAACATCTACTAAAAATGTATGGAAAGAGCGACTACAGCCCTGCTTATGAATAATTCATGAGTGTATGGAAATGACCGATTGATTCCCTCGTGGATAAGATTCCCTCGTGGATAAGAGAGTACAGCAATAATTCATGATTTGATGCGTTATGTTTGTGGGTTCAAAGGTGCTCAGTGTGTTTGCTAGGACGCAGCACGTCCATTAATCTACCAACACAAGAGCTATCAATGGATGCGTTGCTAAGGATGCGTTGCTAAGGGCGGAGCATGAGACATATTTGATGTAGAAGAGACTTGAGCATTTAATAGGTTTCTTCCTCCTCTCCTTTTTATCTATGTCTGGTTATAAACATGGGACTAGTGCAGACCTCATAATTTATAACGTAACCTATGTTTAACCTCCCCCCATGGGTGGTAACCACTTACCTTAACAAAAAGTAAGGTGGGCGTGGCACACACCCATGGGTGGGTGATCCATAGGTGGATGGGGTACTTGATCCGTAGGTGGGTGCTTGGCAAGTTAAGGATGAGATAATGCTCCAATTAATGATGGGATCATCTAACTTTATTAACTCATCAAACTTTATTCATCTATCTATGCATTCATGTGGGGTTATGAAGGAATGTTACAATGCTTCACTGCCTAGATGCTCTAGCCTTCATCCGGAATAAGGATTGTTCCTGGTGAAGGCTAGAGCATCTAGTAATCGAACTTGAAATTGTACTCTCTCGACGTTTCGACGAGATGCTCTAGCCTTCATAGGAATCATCGATTCTCAGGTATTTGAGAGGAAAGACATTACAGGAAAAACGTACCTCCAACTAACAGCATTTCTGACCGCCATTAAGCCCACAGGGCCATTAAGCCCACAAGTGATTTTTTATTTTAATTTTAATTAATTTTAATTTGAATTTTTAATTTTAATTATATTTTAATTTTTAATTTTTAATTTTAATTTTTTATTTTTAATGCATTATAGTTGCATAGTTCGATCCCATGGTTTCTCTGAAGCTGGCGTTGTTGATGCATTGAGAGGTAAAGATTGCCATTTATTTCCCCTGATAGCTGATAATTTGAAATATGCACAAATTAATTCCACACTGATATCTGGGCTGCTAAAAACTGCAAGACTTTATTACGATATCTATAACTATTTTACAGTAATGGAGACAATGGTCCAAAACAATTCACACCTCCTCATCACATACTCCAAATATATAGTGTGATTTCCTAATAGCGCATATGTACGTGTAATATGTACGCGTAAGAATATTTAACTCTGCAGGTGCTCATAACGTCCTAATGCAGTTACCTGGGGCATCTAGCCACGTCCAGGTGGCAGAGGTAAGGGGTCATCAAATTCACAAACACATTTCTGTGGTTGTCGCATGCTGTAGAAATGTAAATCTCCCTTGCTTCTGTAGTCCTTGCATCAACTTGGTCTGTCCCACGTTCTGAAGATGTACTTGTGTGGTGTGAGGGGTGTGGATGGTGGGGGTGCAGGAGGTGAGGATGTCACGGAGTACTTGTACGAGACAGCATGGCGGTGCACCCAGTGGGGTCAAGGTTCACAGGATGTGGGGTGTGGCACGGGGACGAGTGGTTATCACCGGAGCATCTTCAACTGCCTCATGTCCCTCAAGGACGGGGAGATTTCCTCGTTACACAACTCTCTCAGTGAAGCAAGGTTGGCATGGCTGCATAGTGCTAATCACGAGCAAGATATTCTTACACAACAAAAAAATATGTTTGGATTAAGTTGTTAAAGAAGAAAGAAAACAAAACTGTATCCATGTCAACCACAAATGTTTGATGATCCTTTACCATTTAATATCATAATTTATTTTATGTGGTAAAGGGTTCTATAACTGGTTGTGGTCGACAAGGGTAGGAGGGGGGGCTGTTTTTGGAACCTTTTTGGCCCCCCCCCCCCACCCTGGAAATTGTATTATTAAAATTCATTAGATACTTTGTCACATCCTTAACCATCGTGCCCCCACCTTAAAATCCAGATGCCCCCCCCCCCCCCCCCCCCTTGGACAATTTTCTAAATGAAACCCTGAAGGGTACAGTCTTGTCTTCTTTCTTCTTTGACCGGTCAAGCCAATTTTTTTTTTTAACTCTAGTTGTCTAGTAGTAGTAGCTTAACAACCAGGCATTACTCTAGTTGTGTAGTAGCAGCAGCTTAACAACCAGGCATTACTCTAGTTGTGTAGTAGTAGCAGCTTAACAACCAGGCATTACTCTGGTTGTGTAGTAGTAGCTTAACAACCAGGCATTACTCTAGTTGTGTAGTAGTAGCAGCTTAACAACCAGGCATTACTCTAGTTGTCTAGTAGTAGTAGCTTAACAACCAGGCATTACTCTAGTTGTGTAGTAGCAGCTTAACAACCAGGCATTACTCTAGTTGTGTAGTAGCAGCAGCTTAACAACCAGGCATTACTCTAGTTGTGTAGTAGTAGCAGCTTAACAACCAGGCATTACTCTAGTTGTGTAGTAGTAGCAGCTTAACAACCAGGCATTACTCTAGTTGTGTAGTAGTAGCAGCTTAACAACCAGGCATTACTCTAGTTGTGTAGTAGTAGTAGCTTAACAACCAGGCATTACTCTAGTTGTGTAGTAGTAGCAGCTTAACAACCAGGCATTACTCTAGTTGTGTAGTAGTAGTAGCTTAACAACCAGGCATTACTCTAGTTGTGTAGTAGTAGCAGCTTAACAACCAGGCATTACTCTAGTTGTGTAGTAGTAGCAGCTTAACAACCAGGCATTACTCTAGTTGTGTAGTAGTAGCTTAACAACCAGGCATTACTCTAGTTGTGTAGTAGCAGCAGCTTAACAACCAGGCATTACTCTAGTTGTGTAGTAGTAGCAGCTTAACAACCAGGCATTACTCTAGTTGTGTAGTAGTAGCAGCTTAACAACCAGGCATTACTCTAGTTGTGTAGTAGTAGCAGCTTAACAACCAGGCATTACTCTAGTTGTGTAGTAGCAGCTTAACAACCAGGCATTACTCTAGTTGTGTAGTAGTAGCAGCTTAACAACCAGGCATTACTCTAGTTGTGTAGTAGTAGTAGCTTAACAACCAGGCATTACTCTAGTTGTGTAGTAGCAGCTTAACAACCGGCATTACTCTAGTTGTGTAGTAGTAGCTTAACAACCAGGCATTACTCTAGTTGTGTAGTAGTAGCAGCTTAACAACCAGGCATTACTCTAGTTGTGTAGTAGCAGCTTAACAACCAGGCATTACTCTAGTTGTGTAGTAGTAGCAGCTTAACAACTAGGCATTACTCTAGTTGTGTAGTAGTAGCTTAACAACCAGGCATTACTCTAGTTGTGTAGTAGCAGCTTAACAACTAGGCATTACTCTAGTTGTTATAGTAGTAGCAGCTTAACAACCAGGCATTACTCTAGTTGGTATAGTAGCAGCTTAACAACCAGGCATTACTCTAGTTGTGTAGTAGTAGTAGTAGCTTAACAACCAGGCATTACTCTAGTTGTGTAGTAGCAGCTTAACAACCAGGCATTACTCTAGTTGTGTAGTAGTAGCAGCTTAACAACCAGGCATTACTCTAGTTGTGTAGTAGTAGCAGCTTAACAACCAGGCATTACTCTAGTTGTGTAGTAGTAGTAGCTTAACAACCAGGCATTACTCTAGTTGTGTAGTAGCAGCTTAACATCCAGGCATTACTCTAGTTGTGTAGTAGTAGCAGCTTAACAACCAGGCATTACTCTAGTTGTGTAGTAGTAGCAGCTTAACAACCAGGCATTACTCTAGTTGTATAGTAGTAGCTTAACAACCAGGCATTACTCTAGTTGTATAGTAGTAGCTTAACAACCAGGCATTACTCTAGTTGTGTAGTAGTAGCATCTTAACAACCAGGCATTACTCTAGTTGTGTAGTAGTAGCAGCTTAACAACCAGGCATTACTCTAGTTGTGTAGTAGCAGCTTAACAACCAGGCATTACTCTAGTTGTATAGTAGTAGCTTAACAACCAGGCATTACTCTAGTTGTGTAGTAGTAGCATCTTAACAACCAGGCATTACTCTAGTTGTGTAGTAGTAGCAGCTTAACAACCAGGCATTACTCTAGTTGTGTAGTAGCAGCTTAACAACCAGGCATTACTCTAGTTGTGTAGTAGTAGCAGCTTAACAACCAGGCATTACTCTAGTTGTGTAGTAGTAGCAGCTTAACAACCAGGCATTACTCTAGTTGTGTAGCAGCAGCTTAACAACCAGGCATTACTCTAGTTGTGTAGTAGCAGCTTAACAACCAGGCATTACTCTAATTGTATAGTAGTAGCTTAACAACCAGGCATTACTCTAGTTGTGTAGTAGTAGCAGCTTAACAACCAGGCATTACTCTAGTTGTGTAGTAGTAGTAGCTTAACAACCAGGCATTACTCTAGTTGTGTGTAGTAGCAGCTTAACAACCAGGCATTACTCTAGTTGTGTAGTAGCAGCAGCTTAACAACCAGACATTACTCTAGTTGTGTAGTAGTAGCAGCTTAACAACCAGGCATTACTCTAGTTGTGTAGTAGTAGCTTAACAACCAGGCATTACTCTAGTTGTGTAGTAGCAGCAGCTTAACAACCAGGCATTACTCTAGTTGTGTAGTAGCAGCTTAACAACCAGGCATTACTCTAGTTGTGTAGTAGCAGCAGCTTAACAACCAGGCATTACTCTAGTTGTGTAGTAGCAGCTTAACAACCAGGCATTACTCTAGTTGTGTAGTAGTAGCAGCTTAACAACCAGGCATTACTCTAGTTGTGTAGTGGTAGCAGCTTAACAACCAGGCATTACTCTAGTTGTGTAGTAGTAGCAGCTTAACAACCAGGCATTACTCTAGTTGTGTAGTAGCAGCTTAACAACCAGGCATTACTCTAGTTGTGTAGTAGCAGCTTAACAACCAGGCATTACTCTAGTTGTGTAGTAGCAGCTTAACAACCAGGCATTACAGCTTAACAACCAGGCATTACTCTAGTTGTGTAGTAGTAGCAGCTTAACAACCAGGCATTACTCTAGTTGTGTAGTAGCAGCTTAACAACCAGGCATTACTCTAGTTGTGTAGTAGCAGCAGCTTAACAACCAGGCATTACTCTAGTTGTGTAGTAGTAGCAGCTTAACAACCAGGCATTACTCTAGTTGTGTAGTAGTAGTAGCTTAACAACCAGGCATTACTCTAGTTGTCTAGTAGCAGCAGCTTAACAACCAGGCATTACTCTAGTTGTGTAGTAGCAGCAGCTTAACAACCAGGCATTGCTCTAGTTGTGTAGTAGCAGCAGCTTAACAACCAGGCATTACTCTAGTTGTGTAGTAGTAGCAGCTTAACAACCAGGCATTACTCTAGTTGTGTAGTAGTAGCTTAACAACCAGGCATTACTCTAGTTGTGTAGTAGTAGCAGCTTAACAACCAGGCATTACTCTAGTTGTGTAGCAGCAGCTTAACAACCAGGCATTACTCTAGTTGTGTAGTAGTAGTAGCTTAACAACCAGGCATTACTCTAGTTGTGTAGTAGTAGCAGCTTAACAACCAGGCATTACTCTAGTTGTGTAGTAGTAGCAGCTTAACAACCAGACATTACTCTAGTTGTGTAGTAGTAGCAGCTTAACAACCAGGCATTACTCTAGTTGTGTAGTAGCAGCTTAACAACCAGGCATTACTCTATTTGTGTAGTAGTAGCAGCTTAACAACCAGGCATTACTCTAGTTGTGTAGTAGTAGCAGCTTAACAACCAGGCATTACTCTAGTTGTGTAGTAGTAGTAGCTTAACAACCAGGCATTACTCTAGTTGTGTAGTAGTAGCAGCTTAACAACCAGGCATTACTCTGGTTGTGTAGTAGTAGCTTAACAACCAGGCATTACTCTAGTTGTGTAGTAGTAGCAGCTTAACAACCAGGCATTACTCTAGTTGTGTAGTAGTAGCAGCTTAACAACCAGGCATTACTCTAGTTGTGTAGTAGTAGTAGCTTAACAACCAGGCATTACTCTAGTTGTGTAGTAGTAGCAGCTTAACAACCAGGCATTACTCTAGTTGTGTAGTAGCAGCTTAACAACCAGGCATTACTCTAGTTGTGTAGTAGTAGCAGCTTAACAACCAGGCATTACTCTAGTTGTGTAGTAGCAGCAGCTTAACAACCAGGCATTACTCTAGTTGTGTAGTAGCAGCTTAACAACCAGGCATTACTCTAGTTGTGTAGTAGTAGTAGCTTAACAACCAGGCATTACTCTAGTTGTGTAGTAGTAGCTTAACAACCAGGCATTACTCTAGTTGTGTAGTAGCAGCAGCTTAACAACCAGGCATTACTCTAGTTGTGTAGTAGTAGCAGCTTAACAACCAGGCATTACTCTAGTTGTGTAGTAGTAGCAGCTTAACAACCAGGCATTACTCTAGTTGTGTAGTAGTAGTAGCTTAACAACCAGGCATTACTCTAGTTGTCTAGTAGCAGCAGCTTAACAACCAGGCATTACTCTAGTTGTGTAGTAGCAGCAGCTTAACAACCAGGCATTGCTCTAGTTGTGTAGTAGCAGCAGCTTAACAACCAGGCATTACTCTAGTTGTGTAGTAGTAGCAGCTTAACAACCAGGCATTACTCTAGTTGTGTAGTAGTAGCTTAACAACCAGGCATTACTCTAGTTGTGTAGTAGTAGCAGCTTAACAACCAGGCATTACTCTAGTTGTGTAGTAGTAGCAGCTTAACAACCAGACATTACTCTAGTTGTGTAGTAGTAGCAGCTTAACAACCAGACATTACTCTAGTTGTGTAGTAGTAGCAGCTTAACAACCAGGCATTACTCTAGTTGTGTAGTAGCAGCTTAACAACCAGGCATTACTCTAGTTGTGTAGTAGTAGCAGCTTAACAACCAGGCATTACTCTAGTTGTGTAGTAGTAGCTTAACAACCAGGCATTACTCTAGTTGTGTAGTAGTAGCAGCTTAACAACCAGGCATTACTCTAGTTGTGTAGTAGTAGCAGCTTAACAACCAGACATTACTCTAGTTGTGTAGTAGTAGCAGCTTAACAACCAGGCATTACTCTAGTTGTGTAGTAGCAGCTTAACAACCAGGCATTACTCTATTTGTGTAGTAGTAGCAGCTTAACAACCAGGCATTACTCTAGTTGTGTAGTAGTAGCAGCTTAACAACCAGGCATTACTCTAGTTGTGTAGTAGTAGTAGCTTAACAACCAGGCATTACTCTAGTTGTGTAGTAGTAGCAGCTTAACAACCAGGCATTACTCTAGTTGTGTAGTAGTAGCAGCTTAACAACCAGGCATTACTCTAGTTGTGTAGTAGTAGCAGCTTAACAACCAGGCATTACTCTAGTTGTGTAGTAGTAGCAGCTTAACAACCAGGCATTACTCTAGTTGTGTAGTAGTAGTAGCTTAACAACCAGGCATTACTCTAGTTGTGTAGTAGTAGCAGCTTAACAACCAGGCATTACTCTGGTTGTGTAGTAGTAGCTTAACAACCAGGCATTACTCTAGTTGTGTAGTAGTAGCAGCTTAACAACCAGGCATTACTCTAGTTGTGTAGTAGTAGCAGCTTAACAACCAGGCATTACTCTAGTTGTGTAGTAGTAGTAGCTTAACAACCAGGCATTACTCTAGTTGTGTAGTAGTAGCAGCTTAACAACCAGGCATTACTCTAGTTGTGTAGTAGCAGCTTAACAACCAGGCATTACTCTAGTTGTGTAGTAGTAGCAGCTTAACAACCAGGCATTACTCTAGTTGTGTAGTAGCAGCAGCTTAACAACCAGGCATTACTCTAGTTGTGTAGTAGCAGCTTAACAACCAGGCATTACTCTAGTTGTGTAGTAGTAGTAGCTTAACAACCAGGCATTACTCTAGTTGTGTAGTAGTAGCTTAACAACCAGGCATTACTCTAGTTGTGTAGTAGCAGCAGCTTAACAACCAGGCATTACTCTAGTTGTGTAGTAGTAGCAGCTTAACAACCAGGCATTACTCTAGTTGTGTAGTAGTAGCAGCTTAACAACCAGGCATTACTCTAGTTGTGTAGTGGCAGCTTAACAACCAGGCATTACTCTAGTTGTGTAGTAGTAGCAGCTTAACAACCAGGCATTACTCTAGTTGTGTAGTAGTAGCAGCTTAACAACCAGGCATTACTCTAGTTGTGTAGTAGTAGCAGCTTAACAACCAGGCATTACTCTAGTTGTGTAGTAGTAGCTTAACAACCAGGCATTACTCTAGTTGTGTAGTAGTAGCAGCTTAACAACCAGGCATTACTCTAGTTGTGTAGTGGCAGCTTAACAACCAGGCATTACTCTAGTTGTGTAGTAGTAGCAGCTTAACAACCAGGCATTACTCTAGTTGTGTAGTAGTAGCAGCTTAACAACCAGGCATTACTCTAGTTGTGTAGTAGTAGCAGCTTAACAACCAGGCATTACTCTAGTTGTGTAGTAGTAGCAGCTTAACAACCAGGCATTACTCTAGTTGTGTAGTAGTAGCTTAACAACCAGGCATTACTCTAGTTGTGTAGTAGCAGCAGCTTAACAACCAGGCATTACTCTAGTTGTGTAGTGGCAGCTTAACAACCAGGCATTACTCTAGTTGTGTAGTAGTAGCAGCTTAACAACTAGGCATTACTCTAGTTGTGTGTAGTAGTAGCTTAACAACCAGGCATTACTATAGTTGTGTAGTAGCAGAAGCTTAACAACCAGGCATTACTCTAGTTGTGTAGTAGCAGCTTAACAACCAGGCATTACTCTAGTTGTGTAGTAGTAGTAGCTTAACAACCAGGCATTACTCTAGTTGTGTAGTAGTAGCTTAACAACCAGGCATTACTCTAGTTGTGTAGTAGTAGCAGCTTAACAACCAGGCATTACTCTAGTTGTGTAGTAGTAGCAGCTTAACAACCAGGCATTACTCTAGTTGTGTAGTAGTAGCAGCTTAACAACCAGGCATTACTCTAGTTGTGTAGCAGCAGCTTAACAACCAGGCATTACTCTAGTTGTGTAGTAGCAGCTTAACAACCAGGCATTACTCTAGTTGTGTAGTAGTAGTAGCTTAACAACCAGGCATTACTCTAGTTGTGTAGTAGTAGCTTAACAACCAGGCATTACTCTAGTTGTGTAGTAGTAGCAGCTTAACAACCAGGCATTACTCTAGTTGTGTAGTAGTAGCAGCTTAACAACCAGGCATTACTCTAGTTGTGTAGTAGTAGCAGCTTAACAACCAGGCATTACTCTAGTTGTGTAGTAGCAGCTTAACAACCAGGCATTACTCTAGTTGTGTAGCAGCAGCAGCTTAACAACCAGGCATTACTCTAGTTGTGTAGTAGCAGCTTAACAACCAGGCATTACTCTAGTTGTGTAGTAGTAGCAGCTTAACAACCAGGCATTACTCTAGTTGTGTAGTAGCAGCTTAACAACCAGGCATTACTCTAGTTGTGTAGTAGCAGCAGCTTAACAACCAGGCATTACTCTAGTTGTGTAGTAGCAGCTTAACAACCAGGCATTACTCTAGTTGTGTAGTAGTAGCAGCTTAACAACCAGGCATTACTCTAGTTGTGTGTAGTAGCAGCTTAACAACCAGGCATTACTCTAGTTGTGTAGTAGTAGCAGCTTAACAACCAGGCATTACTCTAGTTGTGTAGTAGCAGCAGCTTAACAACCAGGCACTCGACTAAGTTGTTGGCTGAGAACAGGAATGAGTAGAAAAATGGTTTTCTTTTCCTCTTAATTTTAATTTAATGATATTCATGAGGATCTTACAGTTCCATTTTCCTCTGATGGATTGCTGCTAGATTGTTAAATGATATTCATGAGGCTTATAACCACCATGGAGGTTACATATTTTCTTCAAATAGCTGTTACATCACTAATGATATTCATGATGCTCTTGCCATGTTTGCCGGTTTTCTTTCCATAAATTACTACTGCTCTTCCTACAAGCCAATTAGTGTGAATTCCTCCGTTGGTTACAACACAACATTCATCATGGTTTCAATGAGGTCATGTGATCACAATGCACATATAAATGTAGTCATGTGATCACAATGCACATATAAATGTAGTCATGTGATCACAATGCACATATAAATGTAGTCATGTGATCACAATGCACATATAAATGTAGTCATGTGATCACAATGCACATATAAATGTAGTCATGTGATCACAATGCACATAAATGTAGTCATGTGATCACAATGCACATATAAATGAAGTCTTGTGATCACAATGCACATATAAATGTAGTCTTGTGATCACAATGCACATATAAATGTAGTCATGTGATCACAATGCACATATAAATGAAGTCTTGTGATCACAATGCACATAAATGTAGTCATGTGTTCACAATGCACATAAATGAAGTCATGTGATCACAATGCATCATATAAATGTAGTCATGTGATCACAATGCACATATAAATGTAGTCTTGTGATCACAATGCACATATAAATGTAGTCATGTGTTCACAATGCACATAAATGAAGTCATGTGATCACAATGCATCATATAAATGAAGTCTTGTGATCACAATGCACATATAAATGAAGTCATGTGATCACAATGCACATATAAATGTAGTCATGTGATCACAATGCATCATATAAATGAAGTCTTGTGATCACAATGCATATATAAATGAAGTCATGTGATCACAATGCACATATAAATGTAGTCATGTGATCACAATGCATCATATAAATGAAGTCATGTGATCACAATGCATCATATAAATGAAGTCATGTGATCACAATGCACATATAAATGTAGTCATGTGATCACAATGCACATATAAATGAAGTCTTGTGATCACAATACACACATAAATGAAGTCATGTGATCACAATGCACATAAATGGAGTCATGTGTTCACAATGCACATATAAATGAAGTCATGTGATCACAATGCACATAAATGTAGTCATGTGATCACAATGCACATATAAATGTAGTCATGTGATCACAATGCATCATATAAATGAAGTCTTGTGATCACAATGCACATATAAATGAAGTCATGTGATCACAATGCACATATAAATGTAGTCATGTGATCACAATGCATCATATAAATGAAGTCATGTGATCACAATGCATCATATAAATGAAGTCATGTGATCACAATGCACATATAAATGTAGTCATGTGATCACAATGCACATATAAATGAAGTCTTGTGATCACAATACACATATAAATGAAGTCATGTGATCACAATGCACATATAAATGAAGTCATGTGATCACAAAGAATTGGTGTATGTGCATTGCTCTTGTATGGGCAGACATTGTGTGATGCAGTCTCTGGTTTCCACTGGACTGGAGAGCACGTACAGTCTCTACCCATCCCTCTCCAAGCTCCTCTGTCTCCTGGAGGTGGAAGAGGCAAGCACTGCTCGTGGCTCCTCCCATGACCACACCCATTCCCTCCGAGACCTTGACTTCTTGCAAGACTGGCAAAAAAGGTTGCCTCACCTGAACGCAGACTTCAAGTTTGTGGAGCCGGTCTTAGCTCTTCGTGCGTCTGTCCTGCGCTGTTTGCTTCAGGTGGGAGTGGCAGAGGGCAATGGTGAAGGTGGCATGTCTGCAGAAGGACGGAAGAAGGTGGAGGGTGTGGTGAATGCTTTGAGTGAGACTCTCTTCACTCAGTCCAGATGGGCCAGGCAGGCATCTCACTTCCAGGTAGAGCAGTCTCTCTGTCTCTCTCTACATGCACACACCATGCACACACATGCACACACACATGCACATACAGACATGTGCTTACCATATACACACAAATACATGCACGCTCCATGCACACACACATGCACACACACATGCACATGCACACACACATGCACACATACATGCACACACATGCACACAGACATGTGCTTACCATATACACACATACATGCATGCTCCATGCACACACAAAAACATGCACGCTCCATGTACACACAAAAACATGCACGCTCCATGTACACACACTCCATGTATACACATGCATGCACACTTCATGTATACACATGCATGCTCCATGCACGCACACACATGCACACTCCGTGTATACACATGCATGCTCCATGCACACACACATGCACACACACATGCATGCTCTGCACACACCATGTACACACAAATATATGCATGCTCCATGTACACACACACATGCACACTCCATGTATACACATGCATGCTCCATGCACACTCCATGTATACACATGCACGCTCCATGCACACACATGCATGCTCCATGCACACACAGACACACACATGCACACTATTCTCAGGTGTTACTGAACTTGGCCATTTGGCACGGCTGCCGCCTCGTGTTGTGTGTGTGTGTGTGTGTGTCAGGTGTGTGAGCAAGCACTGTTCTCTCTAAAGCTACTGCATGACCAGCGTTCTCCTCTTGGTCTCTCCGAGTCCTCCTTCCTCTCTCCGCACCTTGACACACTCACCTTGGAGGAGGCCAAGTTGCATTGGGAGCGAGGGGAGCGAACGTACGCCATGGCAGTGCTCAAGGAACTCCTGGAGAGTCTTAGATGTGTGAGTGGAGCTAATGATAGTGTTAGATGTGTGAGTGGAGCTAATGATAGTGTGTTAGATGTGTGAGTGGAGCTAATGATAGTGTGTTAGATGTGTGAGTGGAGCTAATGATAGTGTGTTAGATGTGAGTGGAGCTAATGATAGTGTGTTAGATGTGTGAGTGGAGCTAATGATAGTGTGTTAGATGTGTGATTGGAGCTAATGATAGTGTGTTAGATGTGTGAGTGGAGTGTGTTAGATGTGTGAGTGGAGCTAATGATAGTGTGTTAGATGTGTGAGTGGAGCTAATGATAGTGTGTTAGATGTGTGAGTGGAGCTAATGATAGTGTGTTAGATGTGTGAGTGGAGCTAATGATAGTGTGTTAGATGTGTGAGTGGAGCTAATGATAGTGTGTTAGATGTGTGAGTGGAGCTAATGATAGTGTGTTAGATGTGTGAGTGGAGCTAATGATAGTGTGTTAGATGTGTGAGTGGAGCTAATGATAGTGTGTTAGATGTGTGAGTGGAGCTAATGATAGTGTGTTAGATGTGTGAGTGGAGCTAATGATAGTGTGTTAGATGTGTGAGTGGAGCTAATGATAGTGTGTTAGATGTGTGATTGGAGCTAATGATAGTGTGTTAGATGTGTGAGTGGAGTGTGTTAGATGTGTGAGTGGAGCTAATGATAGTGTGTTAGATGTGTGAGTGGAGCTAATGATAGTGTGTTAGATGTGTGAGTGGAGCTAATGATAGTGTGTTAGATGTGTGAGTGGAGCTAATGATAGTGTGTTAGATGTGTGAGTGGAGCTAATGATAGTGTGTTAGATGTGTGAGTGGAGCTAATGATAGTGTGTTAGATGTGTGAGTGGAGCTAATGATAGTGTGTTAGATGTGTGAGTGGAGCTAATGATAGTGTGTTAGATGTGTGAGTGGAGCTAATGATAGTGTGTTAGATGTGTGAGTGGAGCTAATGATAGTGTGTTAGATGTGTGAGTGGAGCTAATGATAGTGTGTTAGATGTGTGAGTGGAGCTAATGATAGTGTGTTAGATGTGTGAGTGGAGCTAATGATAGTGTGTTAGATGTGTGAGTGGAGCTAATGATAGTGTGTTAGATGTGTGAGTGGAGCTAATGATAGTGTGTTAGATGTGTGAGTGGAGCTAATGATAGTGTGTTAGATGTGTGAGTGGAGCTAATGATAGTGTGTTAGAAATTTGAGTGAAGTTACTGGAGAGTGAATTGCCTTGAGCAAGAGCTCTTATTGCCGGCCCACACATGCTGTTATCTGCTCCGTATCTGTCTACCTACTGTATGTGTTCATAAGTGTCCCTATAAAGACAGAACATCTGCCTGGAATATATAAAGGAGGACTTACATGATTGGAAATGAGCGTCAGAGTAAGGAAGGGTACGAGAAAATGCCGGCTGATTTGAAGAGAAAGGAAGAAAAAGGACTGCATGATGGATAGCTGTCAGAGGAAAGGTTGAGCTATATTATGACAGAGCACTCCTCAATGTGAAGTTGAAGACACCATTCTTCATGAGGATGGAAAAACTGTGCCAAGCTTGGCCAGAATTCGTTGCGTGGACTGCGGCTTGCTACAGCCTCTTTCTCAGGCAGTGAGTACAAGGGAACCGGCAGCTTGTTGGGGAAGAGTAACTAAAGACCCGTTTCAATGAAGAGAGATCTTCTAATGATGAAGAGGATACCAAGCATATGGACATTATCAAAAGTGCAAATCATTTATTTAGCAAGATATCTGAAGTTCTTGCTTGCTTCTACACCGCCTTCTTCATTTCTCCGACAATATGTACCAACCAGCAGGCACTGGCTGGTGAGCTCCCTCTCAGTGTGCCTCCAGCAGACACTGGCTGGTGGGCTCCCTCTCAGTGTGCTTCCAGCATACACTGGCTGGTGGGCTCCCTCTCAGTGTGCTACCAGCAGGCACTGGCTGGTGGGCTCCCTCTCAGTGTACCAGCAGACACTGGCTGGTGGGCTCCCTCTCAGTGTGCTACCAGCAGGCACTGGCTGGTGGGCTCCCTCTCAGTGTGCTACCAGCAGGCACTGGCTGGTGGGCTCCCTCTCAGTGTGCTTCCAGGCTGGTGGGCTCCCTCTCAGTGTGCCTCCAGCAGACACTGGCTGGTGGGCTCCCTCTCAGTGTGCTACCAGCAGGCACTGGCTGGTGGGCTCCCTCTCAGTGTGCTACCAGCAGGCACTGGCTGGTGGGCTCCCTCTCAGTGTGCTACCAGCAGGCACTGGCTGGTGGGCTCCCTCTCAGTGTGCTTCCAGCAGACACTGGCTGGTGAGCTCCCTCTCAGTGTGCTACCAGCAGGCACTGGCTGGTGGGCTCCCTCTCAGTGTGCTACCAGCAGGCACTGGCTGGTGGGCTCCCTCTCAGTGTGCTACCAGCAGATACTGGCTGGTGGGCTCCCTCTCAGCAGACACTGGCTGGTGGGCTCCCTCTCAGCAGACACTGGCTGGTGGGCTCCCTCTCAGCAGACACTGGCTGGTGGGCTCCCTCTCAGTGTGCTACCAGCAGGTGGGCTCCCTCTCAGTGTGCCTCCAGCATACACTGGCTGGTGGGCTCCCTCTCAGTGTGCTACCAGCAGGCACTGGCTGGTGGGCTCCCTCTCAGTGTGCTACCAGCAGGCACTGGCTGGTGGGCTCCCTCTCAGTGTGCCTCCAGCATACACTGGCTGGTGGGCTCCCTCTCAGTGTGCCTCCAGCATACACTGGCTGGTGGGCTCCCTCTCAGTCAGACACTGGCTGGTGGGCTCCCTCTCAGTGTGCTTCTCTGCATCTTCAACTGCTCTTAGGAAAATCCATTTCTCGGCCATGCCTCCACAATCACATTCTCCATGTCAGGACCTGCTAGTGCTTTATGCTTCAGGGCATCAAGCTGTCGCAGCCATCATCTCACAGGATCTAACCAGTGTATTATGCTTCAGGGCATCAGCCATCATCTCACAGGATCTACTAGTGTATTATGCTTCAGGGCATCGAGCTGTTGCAGCCATCTCACAGGATCTACTAGTGTATTATGCTTCAGGCATCAGGCTGTTGCAACCATCTCACAGGATCTACTAGTGTATTATGCTTCAGGCATCAGGCTGTTGCAACCATCTCACAGGATCTACTAGTGTATTATGCTTCAGGGCATCAGCCATCATCTCACAGGATCTACTAGTGTATTATGCTTCAGGGCATCGAGCTGTTGCAACCTTCACTTCAATATCAGAACCTGTTAATGCATTATGCTTCAGGCATCAAGCTGTTGCAACTATCATCTCAC
Source organism: Cladorhizidae sp. MBARI D1340-BT2 (assembly GCA_028752905.1). Classification (NCBI taxonomy): domain Eukaryota; kingdom Metazoa; phylum Porifera; class Demospongiae; order Poecilosclerida; family Cladorhizidae; species Cladorhizidae sp. MBARI D1340-BT2. Next base: position 35,446,361 of record JAQNBH010000017.1, read on the forward strand.
AGGATCTACTAGTGTATTATGCTTCAGGGCATCGAGCTGTTGCAACCATCATCTCACAGGATCTACTAGTACATTATGCTTCAGGGCATCAGGCTGTTGCAACTATCATCTCACAGGATCTACTAGTGTATTATGCTTCAGGGCATCAGGCTGTTGCAACCATCTCACAGGATCTACTAGTGTATTATGCTTCAGGCATCAGGCTGTTGCAACCATCTCACAGGATCTACTAGTAGCTTCAGGGCATCAAGCTGTTGCAACCATCATCTCACAGGATCTACTAACTTCAGGGCATCAAGCTGTTGCAACCATCTCACAGGATCTACTAGTGTATTATGCTTCAGGGCATCAGGCTGTTGCAACCATCTCACAGGATCTACTAGTGTATTATGCTTCAGGGCATCAGGCTGTTGCAACCATCTCACAGGATCTACTAGTGTATTATGCTTCAGGAATCAGGCTGTTGCAACCATGACCTCAATAATCAACTCACTCGCTCAGTGTCTTGGCAAGATGCCAATAATAATACGAATATTAAGTAGATACAACTATTAGTCAACTTGCCTAATTCACAACTTTTGTCATCACCCATTAGTGATATACAGAAGGCTTATGGCCCGGGCAACAGTTAGGTACCGGCAGAGCAATATATTCTGTACTTTGTGAAGACCTTTTTATCTAGATGTAGCTTATGGTAGCTTATGGCCCGGGCAAGCTACTTTCTTCAGCTTAACTTTGCATTCATTTCTAGTCATTAGAAGTGTGAGTGAATCTAATGATATTGCATTAGAAGTGTGAGTATCTAGTGATGATATTGTATTAGAAGTGTGAGTGGCGTATCTAATGAGAAGTGTGAGTGTACCTAATGATATATTAGAAGTGTAAGTGCAGCTAATGATTTGTTTAGAAGTATGATTGCATCTAATGATAATGTATGAGTGGTGTATCTAATAATATTACATTAGAAGTGTGAGTGCATCTAATGATATTGCAGTAGACGTGTGAGTGCATCTAATGATATTATATTGGAAGTTTAGTGTGTCTATTGATACCATAACAGAAGTGAGAATGTATCTAGTGTTATATTGGGATAGTTGATGATATTATATTAGAAGTGAGTGTAGCTAAAGAGTGGTCTATCTACAAAGTTAAACTGCCTCTAATGTTTAGAACCTGAACAGTTGCGTATGTGTACTATTGTAATATAGTGACCTCTAATATAACAAAGAGACATCTAATATAACAGAGAGACCTCTAATATAATAGAGACACCTCAAATATAATAGAGACACCTCTAATATTAAACGCATGAGTGTGAACTGTTCTTCACACAAGAGACGGCCTTTCCTACATTATTGTGTAATTGCTTCCTCTTTAATGTGGCGGAACTCAATTTTAAGCTAATCAGTCAAGTGGATTAATTGCCTGCAGGAATATGAGCCTGCAGCATCTCCGCCACAGCCAAGCCTTCCTCATCATGGCCACGCCTTCCTCGTCATGGCCACGCCTTCCTCATCATGGCCATGCCTTCCTCGTCATGGCCACACCTTCCTCGTCATGGCCACACCTTCCTCGTCATGGCCACGGGGTGGTGTGCACAGTTGCATTTGTACTGGTGACATTTATTTAGTGCAGTGTGTGGTCTGAGGGACAGCCTCAAGTCACTGCAATGGCTGCTCCTGAAGGACTTGGAAGGGTTCAAAGTGCACTGGAATGGCTTTGTGCAGGAGTTAATTTCTCACCAGCCTGCAATCTTCTGACTGACCTGCATGACAGTGTACTTCACCAGCCTGCAATCTTCTGACTGACCTGCATGCCAGTGTACTTCACCAGCCTGCAATCTTCTGACTGACCTGCATGCCAGTGTACTTCACCAGCCATGACAATCTTCTGACTGACCTGCATGACAGAGTACTTCACCAGCCTGCAATCTTCTGACTGACCTGCATGCCAGCGTACTTCACCAGCCATGACAATCTTCTGACTGACCTGCATGCCAGTGTACTTCACCAGCCTGCAATCTTCTGACTGACCTGCATGACAGAGTACTTCACCAGCCATGACAATCTTCTGACTGACCTGCATGACAGTGTACTTCACCAGCCATGACAATCTTCTGACTGACCTGCATGACAGTGTACTTCACCAGCCATGACAATCTTCTGACTGACCTGCATGCCAGTGTACTTCACCAGCCATGACAATCTTCTGACTGACCTGCATGCCAGTGTACTTCACCAGCCTGCAATCTTCTGACTGACCTGCATGCCAGTGTACTTCACCAGCCATGACAATCTTCTGACTGACCTGCATGCCAGTGTACTTCACCAGCCATGACAATCTCTGACTGACCTGCATGACAGAGTACTTCACCAGCCTGCAATCTTCTGACTGACCTGCATGCCAGTGTACTTCACCAGCCATGACAATCTTCTGACTGACCTGCATGCCAGTGTACTTCACCAGCCTGCAATCTTCTGACTGACCTGCATGCCAGTGTACTTCACCAGCCATGACAATCTTCTGACTGACCTGCATGCCAGTGTACTTCACCAGCCTGCAATCTTCTGACTGACCTGCATGACAGAGTACTTCACCAGCCATGACAATCTTCTGACTGACCTGCATGCCAGTGTACTTCACCAGCCATGACAATCTTCTGACTGACCTGCATGCCAGTGTACTTCACCAGCCATGACAATCTTCTGACTGACCTGCATGACAGAGTACTTCACCAGCCATGACAATCTTCTGACTGACCTGCATGCCAGTGTACTTCACCAGCCTGCAATCTTCTGACTAACCTGCATGCCAGTACTTCACCAGCCTGCAATCTTCTGACTGACCTGCATGCCAGTGTACTTCACCAGCCATGACAATCTTCTGACTGACCTGCATGACAGTGTACTTCACCAGCCATGACAATCTTCTGACTGACCTGCATGCCAGTGTACTTCACCAGCCTGCAATCTTCTGACTGACCTGCATGCCAGTGTACTTCACCAGCCATGACAATCTTCTGACTGACCTGCATGCCAGTGTACTTCACCAGCCTGCAATCTTCTGACTGACCTGCATGACAGTGTACTTCACCAGCCTGCAATCTTCTGACTGACCTGCATGCCAGTGTACTTCACCAGCCATGACAATCTTCTGACTGACCTGCATGCCAGTGTACTCACCAGCCATGACAATCTTCTGACTGACCTGCATGCCAGTGTACTTCACCAGCCATGACAATCTTCTGACTGACCTGCATGACAGAGTACTTCACCAGCCATGACAATCTTCTGACTGACCTGCATGCCAGTGTACTTCACCAGCCTGCAATCTTCTGACTGACCTGCATGCCAGTGTACTTCACCAGCCATGACAATCTTCTGACTGACCTGCATGCCAGGGTACTTCACCAGCCATGACAATCTTCTGACTGACCTGCATGCCAGTGTACTTCACCAGCCTGCAATCTTCTGACTGACCTGCATGCCAGTACTTCACCAGCCTGCAATCTTCTGACTGACCTGCATGCCAGTGTACTTCACCAGCCATGACAATCTTCTGACTGACCTGCATGACAGAGTACTTCACCAGCCATGACAATCTTCTGACTGACCTGCATGACAGAGTACTTCACCAGCCTGCAATCTTCTGACTGACCTGCATGCCAGTACTTCACCAGCCTGCAATCTTCTGACTGACCTGCATGCCAGTGTACTTCACCAGCCATGACAATCTTCTGACTGACCTGCATGCCAGTGTACTTCACCAGCCTGCAATCTTCTGACTGACCTGCATGACAGAGTACTTCACCAGCCATGACAATCTTCTGACTGACCTGCATGACAGAGTACTTCACCAGCCATGACAATCTTCTGACTGACCTGCATGCCAGTGTACTTCACCAGCCATGACAATCTTCTGACTGACCTGCATGCCAGTGTACTTCACCAGCCATGACAATCTTCTGACTGACCTGCATGACAGAGTACTTCACCAGCCATGACAATCTTCTGACTGACCTGCATGACAGAGTACTTCACCAGCCATGACAATCTTCTGACTGACCTGCATGCCAGTGTACTTCACCAGCCATGACAATCTTCTGACTGACCTGCATGACAGAGTACTTCACCAGCCATGACAATCTTCTGACTGACCTGCATGCCAGTGTACTTCACCAGCCTGCAATCTTCTGACTGACCTGCATGACAGAGTACTTCACCAGCCATGACAATCTTCTGACTGACTTGCATGCCAGTTTACTTCACCAGCCATGACAATCTTCTGACTGACGCATGCCAGTGTACTTCACCAGCCATGACAATCTTCTGACTGACCTGCATGACAGAGTACTTCAGCAGCCATGCCTGTTCTGGATCTACTCAAGAGTCTGCCACAACATTGGTCTGCATTTATATGGGATGGGCAACTTCAAGCCAGAGGCATTCTGTGTACATGTCGTTCAGCAAATATAATTAGAAGCTGTAAGTCATCGTGGGCTGTTGGGCCTGAGGTCATGAAATTATGTCGCACATCTGTTGCTAAAAATGCCATCTCCACTCAAAGAGATATTGGGAGTTTGTTTGTTTGTTTGTTTAGCTTCAAGAAGCACATTTCAGAGCGTGCTACTAGATTGGAACTTTGCAGGGCACCTGCTTTATGAGCTGAGAAACACCCACTCACACTTGATGTCCCTCCAATACAGTGGTCCCTCCGTATTAAGACCCTCCCAAGTAAGACCACCTCCATTATAAGACCATTTTGGCTTGCTCCCGGTTGGCTGCCTTTATTTTGCCCCTCCCAAGTAAGACCCTCTAAGATAAGTCCACCTCTCTTATAAGACCACTTGGCTGGGTCAATATCCTCCCAAGTAAGACCAAGCATCCAAGAATACAGTGAATTTAGTTTTTTGTTTGAAGATCTACCTTCCATTAACTGTGAAAGATCAGGAACTGGTACATATTTACATCTGCATTGATCCAAAGAGGGACCTCGGCATCGAGTATGAGGCACAGGCCAAGGCATGGATGAGCACTCATATCTGGGAGCAGTGGCTCAAGCGCACCAACAATAAGATGCTTGCCAAGGGCCGGAAGATCATCATCTTCATTGACAACTGCTCAGCGCACTCAGATATCAACCTCAAGCTAGTCTTCCTGCCCGCCAACACCACCTCTAAGCTTCAGCCTATAGATGCTGGCATCATCCAGGCCATGAAGCTGGTCTACTGGAAGCAGATGATCCGCTATATTCTCCGGCTCAGGACGACACTGTGAATGCCGATGGTGGTTGCACTGAGAAAATGAGCTCGCTTGTCAACAAGGTGGACGTTCTGATGGCGATCTACTGGCTCAAGAAGGCCTGGGATGACCTCCACGTGTCCACCATCAAGAAGTGCTTTAAGAAGTGTGGCTTCACGACCACCACTGCCCCTGCTGCTGAGGTCGAGGAGTCATAAATGCGCAACTGCCGGAGGGTGTGACACTGCCGAAGGCTGCGCCAACATCGACAGCGAGGTGCTCACCAGTGAGGACCACTATGACCCTGCCCAATCATGCCCTCGCCACTCCTGCTGACTCCTCGCCAGAGGAGCCTGAGTCAGATGATGAGGAGGATGGCCCCATGGCCACTCCTGTGACTGTGTCAGAGGTGTTCGAGATGGTGTGCAAGCTGTGTGACTTTGCCACTCATCGAGGCATTCCCAAGCTTGTGACAGGTGCTGATTCTATCGAGCAGATGGTCATCGAGAACAGGATGGAGCGGACTGTCCAGTCCAGTATCTCAGACTTTCTGTGTCCTAAGGACACTGCATGAGTCTAATGTCCAATACATACATGTGTACAATGATAACCAATGTCATTCCAAGACACACCCATAATTCCAAATGAGAATACAGCATCTTGTCTTGGGAGCTTGCTTGGTTTAATATTATGAATGCGTGTACACTACACAATAAAATCCACTGAGCAATACTTTGTGAGACCCCTGCCATGCCCGAGAGCGATATTCCCAAGTAAGACCACCTCTCTAATAAGACCAGTTGGAAGTGCTCCCTGGGTGGTCTTACTAGGAGGGACCACTGTACTCCAATAGGAAGCCTCCCTAGCCCTAGAGCACGAGCTTGTAGTCCCCACATGTCCCCACATGCTCCAATTCTGTGGGCATTGGTTTTGTACGTCGGCTTGGCGATGAGGACACAGAAAGAAGTGAAAGTGTTTGCCTCAGTAGTCCTACCCCATCCCTAGTTGATTTGGTAGCGTGTGATGCTGCATGTGTTCGATATCTTTCTGCATTTGGACTCTCGGAAAAGTGAATGAGCGATCTGCTTGGATGACATCATGATTCATGAGTGTATTGTGGCAACCTTGTGGTGTTGGTGGCAACCTTGTGGTGTTGGAGGCAACCTTGTGGTGTTGGTGGCAACCTTGTGGTGTTTGTGGCAACCTTGTGGTGTTGGTGGCAACCTTGTGGTGTTTGTGGCAACCTTGTGGTGTTGGTGGCAACCTTGTGGTGTTGGTGGCAACCTTGTGGTGTTGGTGGCAACCTCGTGGCGTTGGTGGCAACCTCGTGGCGTTGGTGGCAACCTCGTGGTGTTGGTGGCAACCTCGTGGTGTTGGTGGCAACCTTGTGGTGTTTGTGGCTGGGTATTGTTGCTTCTATGGTTGCAATGACTGAATTACTGGTGCAGTCTGAGAAATCAAAATCAGAAATTCCAACGACCGTCTTCGCAGTCTGAGAAATCAAAATCAGTAATTCCAACGACCATCTTCTCAAGGTTTACTAAAGCTTGAAACCCTGTGGTGATGACATGTCTTGCTGAAGGTCCGGTATGTAGCTAAGCCATCTTGCTGATGCAATGCATACTCTCACGTCTTCAACAATGGCCTCGCTTTCAATTATTTCAGAGCTGCAGGGACTTCTGTGAATCTAATTATTCTGCCTCTTCCCGTCAACTTGGCGTTTTCTCGTTCTTCTGCTTCATTCAATTGGTTGTAAGTGAAACGCTTCCAAATCATGCCGCCCTTCTCTTAGAGATAATGCAAGATGTTCAAGGGGAAGAGTTTCTCAACTCTGAGTCGACTTGTCCTTGCAATGCACTAACTTTACGACACAGAAATACTTTTAACAGTTTCGTGGAAAGATTCCAGAAAACTTTGAAATGTTCCCGATGCTGCAGATGCTTTGTCGCTCTTGTGGTTTACGGTGCTTCACACGTGCACTCTGCACTCTGTAACTATTATAAGTTTTTTGGAACATTCTTTCAGGAGATAGCAATAGAATATTCTTCCTCTCGGAATACTCTTAGGCAGCTTATTTCTGATATGTTTCCTTTAACGTGATCGGTGGAGTTAACTTGAGATGGCACTTTTTTTTTCAGGCCTCTCTGTGGCCTTCATGTCGGCCAAGTTTGTTGGTGGGTTACGAGGGCTCGCAGCACTTGAAGATGTGAGTGGGGATGGTTAGACACATGACCTACTGGTAGGAGATTAACGTGATTGCCCCTGTAATTCACACCAGTTGATTCACACTGCCTAGGACAGATTCATCAGCTTTCAGAAAGATACAGCATTTCTTTAAATTTTTCCTATTTAGTAAAACAGGTCCACACTTTCAATATTTACTCAGTGTTACTATAAATAGAATCCCTCCTGGTCTTGATTTATAAATAGAATCTCCTTAATTCTATAGTATGAGTAAGTATTGTCTGTATACATGCTATGAAGCACGTGATAATGAGGGATAGTGCAATGGCAATGGCGTGCCTCACAAAATGTCCAACTATTCATCGCCAGTTTGATAATTGTCAGTTAGCCATATATAACAGATTAGGATTATCATTTGCTCAATACATAATTATATGCCATAATCCTTATTGTTATTATATTTCGATTCACTTTTGTTGTGACAAATGCATCTATTTTTACAGCTTCACCAAACTTGCCCAGACCGAGTCTCCACCCTGTACCCTACCTCACTCAACCTCTACGGCAGCTGGCTGGCTGAGACGCGCTCCGAGAGTCCATCAGAGATCATCGCCAACTACCTGGAACTCTCCGTTAATCTGACAGAAGAGTTACAGATCAGCGACCCGAATGCTGTGATGGAGGCCCACCTCACTCTAGCCAGATATGCCGACGCCCAGTACAGGAGGATTGAGCGGCAGATGGAGTCCAGTGCATTTGAAGCTAAAAGACTCCTCCTCAAAAAATCCAAGGTGTGTTCACACATGCTTATTTAGTAGTAACGTCAGTTAACACTGTTGTTGTTGTTGTTGTTGTTCTTTGTAGATAGAGCTGCAGAAGTTGGCAACGACAATGACGTTGGAAGAGCAACATAAAGACAGGTTTGTATAAAAATTAAAAAGACTTCTGCCTTGGAGTGGGGTACATTTGTAGTGTTCTCTGAAGATCAACTACCAAAATGGTCACACCTCACTTACTTCTGTGTCGTCTCCTTACATGTGAAATGTCTTGCTCTCGTATGCAGCCATGTCCGAACTCTAAAGAAGCAAAGTGAAGAGGATGAGCTTGTCATGGCCAACCTCATGGAGGAGAAGCAACTCTTTCTCAAAAAGGCTCTCAAAAATTACATACACTGTCTACGAACAGGAGTAGGCACTACTGAATTATGCATGAGCTTTTATATCTCTTAATTTTTGGTACGATTCACTTTCAATAGCTGTTGTTGTTTTTGCCTCGTCTAGGATACTCATGACCTGAGAATTTTTCGGCTCTGCGGCTTGTGGTTTGCTAACTCAGCGAATACTGCTACCAACAATCTTATGAAGGTATCTCCGAGTACCATTAGCACTTCTATCCATTGCTTATCAACTGATATGTATTTAGGACGGTGTGCTGCAGCTAGAAAGCCGCAAGTTCGTACCATTGATGTACCAACTTGCAGCGAGGTTGAGCTCCAAAAGCCTAGCGAGGGATCTCTTCCAGCAAGTCCTTCAAGAGGTAACGTAGGTGCGAGATCTCCTTTTAAGGAGGTGGTGGGTCTTGCTTGTCAAGGTATGTGATTCGGTAGATTGTATGTGTTCTGTTTCCCCCCCTGACTTTTAGGTTATCTACCGCTGCACGTTGGAGCACCCTTACCACTGCCTCTACGTAATCCTCGCTCTCAGCAATGCTAGCAAGGACAACCAGTTCCCAAAATCTGGCTATGTGACCGGAAAGAGCTTGAATTGCATGTCCAGCAGGATGCGCCAGAAGCCTGATTCAGTGGACGAGGTAGCATGTGTGTGGTTGGTGTAGGGTGTGGTGGGGTGACCTCGGAGCGGATTGGGGTGGGTGGTTAGCATTTATTTGGGCTGGGATTTAGGGCTGCGTCACATGACACAGCTGTGTTTGCCATAACATTAAAAAAAATTATGTCACTTAGTATTTTTACCTTGGTTTATTGGCAATGAACCTGTGCCGTGCCTTTGGCAATGAACCTGCGCCATGCCTTTGGCAATGAACCTGTGCCATGCCTTTGGCAATGAACCTGCGCCATGCCTTTGGCAATGAACCTGCGCCATGCCTTTGGCAATGAACATGTGCACCATGCCTTTGGCAATGAGCCTGTGCCAATGCCTTTGGCAATGAACCTGCACCATGCCTTTGGCAATGAACCTGCACCATGCCTTTGGCAATGAACCTGTGCACCATGCCTTTGGCAATGAACCTGTGCACCATGCCTTTGGCAATGAACCTGTGCACCATGCCTTTGGCAATGAACATGCCTTTGGCAATGAACCTGTGCACCATGCCTTTGGCAATGAACCTGTGCACCATGCCTTTGGCAATGAACCTGCGCCATGCCTTTGGCAATGAACCTGTGCACCATGCCTTTGGCAATGAACCTGTGCACCATGCCTTTGGCAATGAACCTGCGCCATGTCTTTGGCAATGAACCTGTGCACCATGCCTTTGGCAATGAACCTGCGCCATGCCTTTGGCAATGAACCTGTGCCATGCCTTTGGTAGTGAACCTGTGCACCATGCCTTTGGCAATGAACCTGCGCCATGCCTTTGGCAATGAACTTATGCACCATACCTTTGGCAATGAACCTGTGCACCATGCCTTTGGCAATGAACCTGCGCCATGCCTTTGGCAATGAACCTGTGCACCATGCCTTTGGCAATGAACCTGTGCACCATGCCTTTGGCAATGAACCTGCGCCATGCCTTTGGCAATGAACCTGTGCACCATGCCTTTGGCAATGAGCCTGTGCCAATGCCTTTGGCAATGAACCTGCACCATGCCTTTGGCAATGAACCTGCACCATGCCTTTGGCAATGAACCTGTGCACCATGCCTTTGGCAATGAACCTGCGCCATGCCTTTGGCAATGAACCTGCGCCATGCCTTTGGTAGTGAACCTGTGCACCATGCCTTTGGCAATGAACCTGCGCCATGCCTTTTGCAATGAACCTGTGCACCATGCCTTTGGCAATGAACCTGTGCCATGCCTTTGGCAATGAACCTGCGCCATGCCTTTGGCAATGAACCTGCACCATGCCTTTGGCAATGAGCCTGTGCCAATGCGCCAATGCCTTTGGCAATGAACCTGCACCATGCCTTTGGCAATGAACGTGTGCACCATGCCTTTGGCAATGAACCTGCGCCATGCCTTTGGTAGTGAACCTGTGCACCATGCCTTTGGCAATGAACCTGCACCATGCCTTTGGCAATGAACCTGGGCACCATGTCTTTGGCAATGAACCTGTGCACCATGCCTTTGGCAATGAACCTGCGCCATGCCTTTGGCAATGAACCTGTGCACCATGCCTTTGGCAATGAACCTGCGCCATGCCTTTGGCAATGAACCTGCACCATGCCTTTGGCAATGAGCCTGTGCCAATGCCTTTGGCAATGAACCTGCACCATGCCTTTGGCAATGAACCTGCACCATGTCTTTGGCAATGAACCTGTGCACCATGCCTTTGGCAATGAACCTGCGCCATGCCTTTGGCAATGAACCTGTGCCATGCCTTTGGTAGTGAACCTGTGCACCATGCCTTTGGCAATGAACCTGCGCCATGCCTTTGGCAATGAACCTGTGCACCATGCCTTTGGCAATGAACCTGTGCACCATGCCTTTGGCAATGAACCTGTGCACCATGCCTTTGGCAATGAACCTGTGCACCATGCCTTTGGCAATGAACCTGCGCCATGCCTTTGGCAATGAACCTGTGCACCATGCCTTTGGCAATGAACCTGTGCACCATGCCTTTGGCAATGAACCTGTGCACCATGCCTTTGGCAATGAACCTGCGCCATGCCTTTGGCAATGAACCTGTGCACCATGCCTTCGGCAATGAACCTGTGCACCATACCTTTGGCAATGAACCTGCGCCATGCCTTTGGCAATGAACCTGTGCACCATGCCTTTGGCAATGAACCTGTGCACCATGCCTTTGGCAATGAACCTGCGCCATGCCTTTGGCAATGAACTTGGGCACCATGCCTTTGGCAATGAACCTGTGCACCATGCCTTTGGCAATGAACCTGCGCCATGCCTTTGGCAATGAACCTGTGCACCATGCCTTTGGCAATGAACCTGCGCCATGCCTTTGGCAATGAACCTGCACCATGCCTTTGGCAATGAGCCTGTGCCAATGCCTTTGGCAATGAACCTGCGCCATGCCTTTGGTAGTGAACCTGTGCACCATGCCTTTGGCAATGAACCTGCGCCATGCCTTTGGCAATGAACCTGTGCACCATGCCTTTGGCAATGAACCTGTGCACCATGCCTTTGGCAATGAACCTGTGCACCATGCCTTTGGCAATGAACCTGCGCCATGCCTTTGGCAATGAACCTGTGCACCATGCCTTTGGCAATGAACCTGTGCACCATGCCTTTGGCAATGAACCTGTGCACCATGCCTTTGGCAATGAACCTGCACCATGCCTTTGGCAATGAACTTGTGCCATGCCTGCACAAATCATGGTTTTTAAAAATACAATGCTTTTGTCAGTCTGTCAGAGTGTCTTTCTCCAGACAATAGAATGGCTAAGTGTCCACTCTTCAATGTCGGTGTAAGACAAGGCAACTTGGACATCTTTGTCACATTCCACTGCTGGCACATGACTGGAGAGTCATTTAGCTCTTCCAATCCAGCTGGCCGGATCTTTAAAAGCTAGTTTGCTCTAATAATGGCGATGATAACTCCTACTACTTGGCCAGATCTTTAAAAGCTTCGTTTGCTCCTAGGCAATGATGACCCCTCCTACTTCTTGGTTCGTGGTCATACTGGGCACGCACAAACTTACGGCTTTAGTCAACATCAGTTCCTTTTTGTCGGGACAGTTGTCCAAGTTCTTGAGCTGAGGCAGCCAGGTGGCTAATATCTGGAGTAAGTGATGATGTCTTCTATGAACATTGTACCACACTGGGTGAGAAGATGGACCGAAGAATGTGGTTGCGTAGAATATCTACTAGATGGAGGCGTGGCATTGTCTGAGGTAGTAAATATAAACAGTGTGTTGGCTGGTTGGGTTCTGAGTTGACAAACTGATGAGGGTTTCTGGTGAACACACTGCTGGCTGTGGTTGACATAAACGATGTCCGTGCTTGTGGGCAGGAGTGTGGCTTCCTAGGAATGGTAACTCAGTAATTATGCCGTTAGTATAGGGATGGGTGACCTGTTCATATTTAAGGATGGGTGACCCGTTTGTATTTAAGGATGGGTGACCCGTTCGTATTTAGGGATGGGTGACCCGTTCGTATTTAAGGATGGGTGACCCATTTGTATTTAGGGATGGGTGACCTGTTTGTATTTAGGGATGGTGACCTGTTCATATTCAGGGATGGGTGACCCGTTCATATTCAGGGATGGTGACCTGTTATGGTGACCTGTTCATATTTATGGATGGTGACCTGTTATAGTGACTTGTTGATGGGTGACCCATTTGTATTTAAGGATGGGTGACCCGTTTGTATTTAGGGATGGGTGACCCGTTCATATTTAGGGATGGTGACCTGTTATGGTGACCTGTTCATATTTATGGATGGTGACCAGGTTATAGTGACTTGTTCATATTTATGGATGGTGACCTGCTATGGTGACCTGTTCATATTTAGGGATGGTGACCTGTTATGGTGACTTGTTCATATTTAGGGATGGGTGACCTCTTTGTATTTAGGGATGGGTGACCAGTTTGTATTTAGGGATGGGTGACCCATTCATATTTGGGATGGGTGACCCGTTCATATTCAGGGATGGTGACCTGTTATGGTGACCTGTTCATATTTATGGATGGTGACCAGGTTATAGTGACTTGTTCATATTTATGGATGGTGACCTGCTATGGTGACCTGTTCATATTTAGGGATGGTGACCTGTTATGGTGACCTGTTCATATTTAGGGATGGTGACCTGTTATGGTGACCTGTTCATATTTAGGGATGGTGACCTGCTATGGTGACCTGTTCATATTTAGGGATGGTGACCTGTTATGGTGACCTGTTATATTTAGGGATGGTGACCTGTTCATACTTAGTGATGTGGGGATGTTTGTAGCAATATTGATGTGTACTATGTGTGTGTGTGTGTGAACAGGTATGTACGCACAGTGCCACAATTATCCAAACTAATTGGGCATATAAGTATACGTAAAATCACAATACCTGTTTCAAAACAAACCAATTTATTAGCAAAATGGCTAGTTATTTGCAAATTGTTGTTTTTAAGAGAAGAGGATTAATAGGAAGTATTTTCCTATTGTCATTTCTAACAACTTTTGATGTGGCGCTGGTCTTGGGTCTTCTGGTCCACCCATGTAGTCAGCATGTCCTTCACTTTACCACGTGAAGGTCCAGTGCAGCTACCTCCTCTACACCCTCCACATCCTCTTCTGTGTCGCTGGTGTTGGCCACGTGAAGGTCCATGTACAGCTATCTCCTCTGCACCCTCCACATCATCCTCTGTGTCGCTGATGTTGGTCATGTGAAGGTCCATGTACAGCTATCTCCTTTGCACCCTCCAGATCATCCTCTGTGTCGCTGGTGTTGGCCTCTGTGACAGCCTGAACGATTTCATCCTCACGAAGAATTTCGTGTCCTTGATCATCACAATCCATTGTATCCAATCTCCAAGTTGAAGCTTCGTTACATTCACCACATCTTGGAATAGGTTCCAGAGCTTGTAACAATTCTTGGACTATTGATGGTTCTTCATCAGTCAGTCAGAAAACTTTTGCCATCTTGACTGAGAAGGAGTTTGTTCCAGCATGCTCGAATTGTGGACGCTGGAATATTATTCCATGCTCTTGCTGTCGTACACACAGCATCCTTGATGTGGACTTGCTTCCAGAATTTGGTATCAGTAGGTTCTGGATCTCATTAGCACATGAGGCAAGTCCAGGGTTGCAGGTTCTGTTAGGGAACCAGAAAAAGACATTTAATTTTACTTTCTTTGGAATGCAGTAATTGTGTAGAAGTGTTGTATAGTGCATTACCTAAGGCATGTGTGCACTATATATATAGTCAGATCATATCTGGTAGGAAGTCCCTTATGGATGTCTGCACTATATATATAGTCAGATCATATCTGGTAGGAAGTCCCTTATGGATGTCTGCACTATATATATAGTCAGATCATATCTGGTAGGAAGTCCCTTATGGATGTCTGCACTATATATATAGTCAGATCATATCTGGTAGGAAGTCCGGAGGGACAGTTGCATTTTTGACCCACATGCATTTTTCCCCTTGTGGTTACCACTTTATAACTCCGTAGATTCTGTAAACTTCATGGTATGGACTTGATATATAGCTCAAAAGATAGGTCTCTCTTTGTGCTCTCTGTTGATTCTAAAATATTTTTCATAAGTATAACTATAGCCAAGTTACGGGAGCTACAAGTGGAGGGACCTCAAAAACCTGAATGCCGCCGCATAAATATCTCCAGATTGCAAAGTGCTAAAGATTATTAGCACCAGTGGCTAGAGGACGCCCTACTCTATTCAATGAGTGTTTTCATTTTTCATTAGGCGTTAAAATGTAAGTATGTGGTTAAGCGCAGGTGGAAAATGAATTTCGTTAATAATCCATAAAACTCATTTTCTACCCACGTGCTTGACCACGTACTTACGTTTTAGCGCCTAATGAAAACACTCGTTGAATAGAGTATGGCTTCCTCTAGTCTAGCCACTGGTGCTAATTTCAAATCTTTAGCACTTGGTATTTATGCGGCCAATTCAGGCATTCAGGTTTTGAAGTTCCCTCCACTTTAGGTCTAGTAACTTGGCTATATGATTTAGTATCAAAAGAGAGCACACAGAGAGACCTATCTTTTGAGCTATATATCAAGTCCATACCATGAAGTTTGCAGAATCTACGTAGCTATAAAGTGGTAACCACAAGTTTTTTTAATAAATAAAAAGCCATTGTCTCCCCTTAGGCATGTGGCACTATGTTATAATCAGATCAGATCTGGTAGGAAGTCCCCTAGAGTCTGCAGGTATTTTACAGTTGCTGGTATAACTTGAGAAGGAAGAAACCTTTGATATATTTCGGAGGTCTTCCTGACTTTCCTGGTGGTTGTAAATTAATGCATCAGTAACAAGTGGCATTCCTTTCAAGTTTGGTCATGCCAATCATCTTCAGGAACAACTTGTTCTCTCCTGTTGCGTATTTACAGGCTAATATTCCACCATTTCCTTACTGGCCATATAGACAAGTGCTCTAACTTCTTTGCAGGATGCTCAAGTTTTGCTAGGAGGAATCTTCCTATGCAGAAAATTGGCATGACTAATTGGCATGACTTGATCATTTTTGAGGAAACGAAGCATTCATGGCATCACCTAGCATTCAATCATTTGGCCAACTTCATCATCTTTCTCTTCAAAGACCCTTTGGTGCTCTCCATATTGGCAGAAAAATGCATCGGCCTTTCATAGTTTTGTTTTGTCACAAGTCATCACTTCTCCCATGCCACACACCCTACCCCACCCCCTGCCTGACTCCTCCTCAAGGGCTGTGCTGGTTGCTCCATTCCTTAATCTCTTGCTTATCTCAAGTTTCTGCTTGCCTTAATCTCTTGCTTATCTCAAGTTTCTGCTTGAGAGAGAGAGAGCATAACATTCTCTTCTTTTGCTACAAGAGGCCATTGCTTTGTTGCTACGGTAACTTCAAGGCACGCCACGCACAAGTGATCTGCATGTGTGTCGATTGTTTCTGCATTCGTATAATTAATAATACGGTTGATTGACATTCAAATACCACATTGTACATACATTATTTCCAGTGCCTACAACTTGGGCCAGCCATTCTTAGGGAGTCCCCATCCATGCCAATTGCTGAATATCCTGGATGTTGTGTGCCATTTTTAGCATGGTATGGTCTGAAAAAACTTATACGGGTGGTATTCAGAAGCCCTACTTCAGAAGCCCTACTTCCTTGCTCTCCCTGCTCATGGAAAGCTTCTTGGGTTGATAATGCTGACCATAAAGAGGCGTTAAGTGGATAACAAAGCCTGTCAAGTGACCGGGACTTCATTAGATCTCAACTTATCTAGCTTTAAGGCTTCAACTAATACACTCGTGTTTCATACCCTCTGCCTGTTTAAGGCTTCAGCTGCCCAGGTCATGACTTATGAAGAGAACAACATTTGGATGAGCTATAAATAGCTATCATGCAGGGGTGTATTTAGGGGGGGGCGGGGGGGGGGCATTCGCCCCCCCTTGTATCATTCTCGCCCCCCCCCTTGAAATTAGAGATTTTTTTTTTAATAATGTCAAGAAAGGTGTAATACAAGAAAGGTGTAATAAGCTTATGATATCAGGTTCAAATGATAGGAATGTCAAACTGAGGTTCTTCTTGGTTTTCTCTGCCATACGTCCACAATCTCTTCAAGGTCGCTCTCAGAGAGTACTTCTGGTGCCTCTATAGCAATCCTCATAAGGTGATAAAGGCTGCAGTCACTTAGAGAATTACGCAAACGAGTCTTGATCATCTTCATCTGTGAGAAGCTTCTCTCCACAGAAGCAGTAGAAACTGGAATCGATAAGCAGATGGAGGCAATCTTGTGCAAATTGGGAAACATGGCCTTGAGCATGTCGTTTGAAACAAGTTCTTTCAGCTGTGATGCAGTAGTATCCCGTGGTTGCTTGACTAACAGCTGGCGGAATGTTTTCCACTCTGTAAGTATTTCAGTGGAAATCATGGCTGTCTTCACTGTTTCTTCTCCATCCAATGTTTCTGCATCTCTATCTTCTCCGTAGTGAGCAATCAGTTTCTCAACAGACGTGTCTCCATAAGTGGGAAAAGATACTGAATCTGGTTTTGGAACTTTCCGTGGATCGAATATAGACAATGCTGATACAACAGCGTTGGATGAAGAAAATCGGCTTGTTATGTTGGCCTTTAAATCAGCAACAAAAGGCTTACCAACAACATTCTGGAACGAAAGTATTTTATCAGCGTCAATAGACACCTTTGTAGATGACTTCAAGTCTTCAATGTTTTCAAGAAGCTCCAACACCCAGTTCGCTCCAGGCAAAACTGCATCATCCAAGGATTTAACAGTAGCATCAACAAGGAATGATATCAACGAGAGGTCAAGCTGCTCTGCCTGAAGTGCTTTGCTGAGCTTGGCTACTTGTGGTAGAGTGAAATCAAGCAAATATATAGCTGCAATCGTAGACAATTTGCAGAGGGCACCATGGATTCCAAGAGCTTCTGGCTCGTGGGACGTCTCGTAGATGTTCCCAATGGTGATTACAATTGCAGAATAACTTGCTTTGACAGCTTTGACACACCTTTCATGTGCCAGCCAGCGTGTGTCAGATGGCTTGATCACTTTCATTTCTGGAAGTTCAAGAACGTGCTGTACCTCCTTCAGACACTCTGCTCGCTTGGGGGAATTGCGAAAATGCTTCCAAAGAGTAGTCAATGTTCTGTAAACATGAGCAATTCCAGGAGTTTTATTGGCAGCTTGCACACAAGCCAACTGCAGTAAGTGACAGTGGCAGTGTATAAACAGAGCGTGAGGAGTATGTTTCTTGATACGTGCCTGAACCCCGGTCTTTCGTCCAGAAAAAGTTGCAGCTCCATCAAATCCCAATCCAACTATTCTTCCGACTTGTAGACCTTTCTTCTTTAAACAATCGATGAGATTAGAATAGATGGTCTCTGCATCAGCCTTCTTCAATGGAATAAGCTCCAGAAAGCACTCTACTGGTACACCATCTTCCTCCCAGCGGCAAAACACAGACAATTCTTCTACGTTGGTGACATCTGTGCACTCATCTGCCATGAGGCTGTACATAGGTGCCTTTTGAAGTCGCTTCAGAATCGACTCCTCCACCCATGTCCCCAATGATTCGATGAATTCAACCACAGCCACTCTTGATGTGTACACAGCATTTCTTGGTGCAGTTTCTAAGAATTGCTTCAAATGTTGGCTGCCACATCGAACCACCACGTCAACCAGCTTCTCAAATTTTGTCGAATGTGCAACTTGTTCTTTCGTAAGAAAATGAGTGAGTAGGATCAGGCACTTCACTGCAGCTCTGTTCTGAGCTCTTTTGCGAGCTAAAACATTCTGGAGTTGCTGTACAACTGTTCCACCTTTGGCTGCTCCTTTAGCTGCAAAAAGAGCTTGAGTTGCATGGATATGGAAGTCACTTCTCGCATGAGCTTTCATTTTTTCAACAGCTTTCTTCCAATTTCTGCAAGGTTGTGTGACCCACACTCCTCCAGTACGCTGCAGACCAGATTGCTTGCAAACCTTGCAAAAGGCACCATCGCTATCCTCGTCATAATAGAGCCAACTGAAATCTTTCTCCCAGCTCTTAGAGTATTTTCTCTTCGTGGATACAGAAGAGCGGTGTTTGTTTTGCTTGCTTTTCTTTGAAGGTGGAGGACTAAGGCTAGGACTAGATGCCTCGACATGCTCAGAGCTATCTGTTCTGCTATCTTCGCTATCGCTGCTATTAGCATGAGAAGAGGCTTGAGAAGTACTTGCAAAGTATGAGCGAATATCCATATTAATATGAAGAGAAATCAGCTAGTAAGGTTTCTTTTATAGAGACTTTAAGACCATGACATAATTAATGGACTGAGTTAAAAATACTGAGAGAGAGTGGGAAAGAAGGAGGGAACTGAAGAAGTGACAAACCTACAAAGGAGAACACGTGGTGGTGTGTGATGACTTTAAGACCATGACATAATGGACTGAGTTAAAAATACTGAGAGAGAGTGGGAAAGAAGGAGGGAACTGAAGAAGTGACAAACCTACAAAGGAGAACACGTGGTGGCGTGTGATGACATCATGTCTAAGATTAGACTTGAAGACCATGACATAATGGACTGAGTTAAAAATACTGAGAGAGAGGGAGTGGGAAAGAAGGAGAAACAAAAGAAGTGACAAACCTACAAAGGAGAGCACGTGGTGGTGTGTGATGTCATCGTGTCATGACACATGCTCTCCTTTTTCCAAGCAGCTACAATATCATGAGAAATATATACAGTCTAGCCATAGTTCGGTATAGCATAATGCCATTGGTAGTCAGTCAAAATAGCTATCCTCAGACATTGTAAAAGCAAAAAAAAATATGGGGGGATCTTCCCCCCAGACCCCCCTTTTACGACTTATGAACATGTTAAGAAAATATTAACAAAAATTAGGGCACCAAGTGACCAACCATTTCCACCCCCCCCCCCCCCCCCCCCCCTAGAGAACTAGAGAAAAATTGTGTATGAAACCTGTTGTCCATGATTTTGTAAGAAAATGCATGGAATGCAACATAATTCGATTTCACAAAAGCCCACCTCCATTATACGAGTGACAAGTGACTATATCTAATCTATATATGCTGATTGCCGTAGCATGCAACTTCAGCAAATATTTAAGATGGAATGTTGTACTAAAGATTTTAGAAAAAGTGCATGCCATCATAAGTAGCAGCTATATATACAGTTAGTACTGCAAAAATACCTGTGGGTAAAACACTTTCGTACTCCACGTGGAAGCCCAGGGTGCACGTCCCCTTTCCGCACCATCCAGGCTCTCCGCCCCCCCTTATCTCAAGTTCGCCCCCCCTTGGCAAAATTTCTGTATACAACTATAGGTCAAGTTTGCTTGCATAATGACAGAAGTAAGACCGCATTATTTCTTGATAGCCCTTAATGTACATGGTAGTATTGTGGGAGAAAAATTAGTTATCGCTCGGCCCTAGCCCCAGTCTCTGAAGATTAGACATCCATAGAAGGTCCTGAGCCCTCTAGGCCTAGCTAGTGCTAGATGGGCAAGGTCTTTGAAGATTAGACAACCATAGAAGGTCCTGAGCCCTCTAGGCCTAGCTAGTGTGGGCAAGGTCTTTGAAGATTAGACATCCATAGAAGGTCCTGAGCCCTCTAGGCCTAGCTAGTGTGGGCAAGGTCTTTGAAGATTAGACATCCATAGAAGGTCCTGAGCCCTCTAGCCCTAGCTAGTGTTAGGTGGGCAAGGTCTTTGAAGATTGGACATCCATAGAGGGTCCTGAGCCCTCTAGCCCTAGCTAGTGTTAGGTGGGCAAGGTCTTTGAAGATTGGACATCCATAGAAGGTCCTGAGCTCTCTAGCTCTAGCTAGTGTTAGGTGGGCAAGGTCTTTGAAGATTGGACATCCATAGAAGGTCCTGAGCTCTCTAGCCCTAGCTAGTGTTAGGTGGGCAAGGTCTTTGAAGATTGGACATCCATAGAAGGTCCTGAGCCCTCTAGCCCTAGCTAGTGTTAGGTGGGCAAGGTCTTTGAAGATTGGACATCCATAGAAGGTCCTGAGCCCTCTAGCCCTAGCTAGTGTTAGGTGGGCAAGGTCTTTGAAGATTGGACATCCATAGAAGGTCCTGAGCTCTCTAGCCCTAGCTAGTGTTAGGTGGGCAAGGTCTTTGAAGATTGGACATCCATAGAAGGTCCTGAGCTCTCTAGCCCTAGCTAGTGTTAGGTGGGCAAGGTCTTTGAAGATTGGACATCCATAGAAGGTCCTGAGCTCTCTAGCCCTAGCTAGTGTTAGGTGGGCAAGGTCTTTGAAGATTGGACATCCATAGAAGGTCCTGAGCCCTCTAGCCCTAGCTAGTGTTAGGTGGGCAAGGTCTTTGAAGATTGGACATCCATAGAAGGTCCTGAGCTCTCTAGCCCTAGCTAGTGTTAGGTGGGCAAGGTCTTTGAAGATTGGACACCCATAGAAGGTCCTGAGCTCTCTAGCCCTAGCTAGTGTTAGGTGGGCAAGGTCTTTGAAGATTGGACATCCATAGAAGGTCCTGAGCTCTCTAGCCCTAGCTAGTGTTAGGTGGGCAAGGTCTTTGAAGATTGGACATCCATAGAAGGTCCTGAGCTCTCTAGCCCTAGCTAGTGTTAGGTGGGCAAGGTCTTTGAAGATTGGACATCCATAGAAGGTCCTGAGCTCTCTAGCCCTAGCTAGTGTTAGGTGGGCAAGGTCTTTGAAGATTAGACATCCATAGAAGGTCCTGAGCCCTCTAGGCCTAGCTAGTGCTAGATGGGCAAGGTCTTTGAAGATTAGACATCCATAGAAGGTCCTGAGCCCTCTAGGCCTAGCTAGTGTGGGCAAGGTCTTTGAAGATTAGACATCCATAGAAGGTCCTGAGCCCTCTAGGCCTAGCTAGTGTTGGCAAGGTCTTTGAAGATTAGACATCCATAGAAGGTCCTGAGCCCTCTAGGCCTAGCTAGTGTGGGCATGGTCTTTGAAGATTAGACATCCATAGAAGGTCCTGAGCCCTCTAGCCCTAGCTAGTGTTAGGTGGGCAAGGTCTTTGAAGATTGGACATCCATAGAGGGTCCTGAGCCCTCTAGCCCTAGCTAGTGTTAGGTGGGCAAGGTCTTTGAAGATTGGACATCCATAGAAGGTCCTGAGCTCTCTAGCCCTAGCTAGTGTTAGGTGGGCAAGGTCTTTGAAGATTGGACATCCATAGAAGGTCCTGAGCTCTCTAGCCCTAGCTAGTGTTAGGTGGGCAAGGTCTTTGAAGATTGGACATCCATAGAAGGTCCTGAGCTCTCTAGCCCTAGCTAGTGTTAGGTGGGCAAGGTCTTTGAAGATTAGACATCCATAGAAGGTCCTGAGCCCTCTAGCCCTAGCTAGTGTTAGGTGGGCAAGGTCTTTGAAGATTGGACATCCATAGAAGGTCCTGAGATTGCCTGCGGCACACTGATACAGTTATTAAATGTGCCGAATGAAAATCAATTTTCTTGCGACTGATTTCCAGCATCCTCGCTTGCCTAACTAGTTACGTTTTGTGCCTAATGAATATGCTCGTTTTGTAGAGCAGGGCTTCCTCTAGCCACAGGAAACAATTTCAACTTGGCTAGCACTTTCCATCAGGAACCTCAGTTCAGGCACACAGATTTAGAGGACTTCCACTTTGGCTGCATGTAACTGCATGTAACTTTAGCCTATGCAACTTTTTTAATATCAAAAAGAGAGCACTCTATCATTTGAGCTCTATATCAAGTTTATACAGTGAAGTGTGCGGAATCTATGGAGCTCCAAAGTCTTAAACACAAGGTTGTTTTTTTGTATTTGTATTTTATAATCTAAACCCCACTGCCTTCACATGAACATAAGTCCACTTTAAAAATATATAAATCTCTATCTGTAGTGTTTGTAAAGCTCTATCAATCACAGTTGTTATAGCCACTCAAGACTTGATGCTGGAAGGTAGCTGCTGAAGGAGTTTGAGAGGTGATTTCACTTCACATTCCAACCAGCAATTCCAAAAGATAAGCATGTATGGCAAAACAAAACTGCCATCAGAAAGCATCTGCACTGGCTACATTTTGGTATATGAATTGGTACCATAGCAAGAATGTGTGCAAAGACATGATACTTTAACTAATCCATGGTTTACAGAGAGTGCCCCCCACCTTCCCCCCCTTCCCCTTAGAATACTTGGAAGCAGCTTCCCTTGAAGATGGGCACACTACACTAAGAGTGAGGTCATCAGGAAGTGCTCTCTGCAAATATTCTGAGAGTACCAAAGGGAAGACCACGCAGGAGCTGGCAAGAACTTATTAAAGTGCTAGTTTGCTCTCTTGACACTGTTTAGTGTGTTCAGTATGCTCTCCATCATTAGCACATCTCTCCTCTACTGACGATATGCATCCCTTGGCCTTCTTGTATGTTCCAACTTAACCAGTTCCCTCTGTCCGTAGAGAGTAGCAAGACGTGTGTTTACTTTACCAACATTGAGATGGTTTCTGCATCTTCATGACAAAATGGCGTATCCCACCTCCATGGCTAAACTCCAGCCTGTTTTCAGTTGCCTGGGTGTGGCCAGTTTTTTTCTTCCTCCATCTTCGAATCTGCTCCCGTTCCTCGACATTTTTCTACACTGAGTGCCCACTTCCAGTTTTAGTAAGACTTTTTATAGCAGTTGACCCATTCATATGTTTTGCAGGTGAACATACTATAGTCATATAGACATACATACATGCATGCATACATATAGACATGCAGGCAGGCAGACATGCAGGCAGGCAGACATGCAGGCGGACAGACATGCAGACAGGCAGGCAGACATGCATAGATATGCTTAGTGCAGTAACACCAGGTGTTCTATCCAGCTCCTGAGTGATGGCTCACTTCACTTTCCAATTAGTGTCGAGTGCATGATAGTTTGGTGTCATTATTATAGTTGCGTAGTAATATATATATATATATATGTATATGTATATCCTACAAGTATGCAAGTACAATACTTATAATTATATACTTTATACCACAACATGTGTAGTATTGGACTAAACTAAGAGATGGTATATAACCAAAAATGAATCAAGGAGCACAAACTTAGAGCTTGGCTTGGGTTAGCATGGTACTAGAGCCAGCAACTGCTACTGGACTAGACTCTGTCCCACAAAGCAAGGCCACAAGCCACTAGAGCTAGCTGCTGCAGCTGCTACTGGACTAGGCTCTGTCCAACAAAGCAAGGCCACAAGCCACTAGAGCTAGCTGCAGCAGCTGCTACTGGACTAGGCTCTGTCCAACAAAGCAAGGCCACAAGCCACTAGAGCTAGCTGCAGCAGCTGCTACTGGACTAGGCTCTGTCCCACAAAGCAAGGCCACAAGCCACTAGAGCTAGCTGCAGCAGCTGCTACTGGACTAGGACCTGTCCCACAAAGCAAGGCCACAAGCCACTAGAGCTAGCTGCAGAAGCTGCTACTGGACTAGGACCTGTCCAACAAAGCAAGGCCACAAGCCACTAGAGCTGGCTGCAGCAGCTGCTACTGGACTAGGCTCTGTCCAACAAAGCAAGGCCACAAGCCACTATAGCTAGCTGCAGCAGCTGCTACTGGACTAGACTCTGTCCTACAAAGCAAGGCCACAAGCCACTAGAGCTAGCTACAGCAGCTGCTACTGGACTAGGCTCTGTCCAACAAAGCAAGGCCACAAGCCACTAGAGCTAGCTACAGCAGCTGCTACTGGACTAGGCTCTGTCCAACAAAGCCAGGCCACAAGCCACTAGAGCTAGCTACAGCAGCTGCTACTGGACTAGGCTCTGTCTAACAAAGCAAGGCCACAAGCCACTAGAGCTAGCTACAGCAGCTGCTACTGGACTAGGCTCTGTCCAACAAAGCAAGGCCACAAGCCACTAGAGCTAGCTACAGCAGCTGCTACTGGACTAGGCTCTGTCCAACAAAGCAAGGCTACAAGCCACTAGAGCTAGCTACAGCAGCTGCTACTGGACTAGGCTCTGTCCAACAAAGCCAGGCCACAAGCCACTAGAGCTAGCTACAGCAGCTGCTACTGGACTAGGCTCTGTCTAACAAAGCAAGGCCACAAGCCACTAGAGCTAGCTACAGCAGCTGCTACTGGACTAGGCTCTGTCCAACAAAGCAAGGCCACAAGCCACTAGAGCTAGCTACAGCAGCTGCTACTGGACTAGGCTCTGTCCAACAAAGCAAGGCTACAAGCCACTAGAGCTAGCTATAGCAACTGCTACTGGACTAGGCTCTGTCCAACAAAGCAAGGCTACAAGCCACTAGAGCTAGCTACAGCAGCTGCTACTGGACTAAGCTCTGTCCAACAAAGCAAGGCCACAAGCCACTAGAGCTAGCTACAGCAGCTGCTACTGGACTAGACTCTGTCTGCAAACCAAGGCCACATGCTGTTATGTTTGTGGGAGGAGGTAGGAGGTTCCTGTGCTCATTACTGCATTACTGTGCAAACAGTGAACATCTAATGTGATTCTGTCTAGCTTCTTATACAGTATATATGAATGTGTGTATATACGTATCTTGTATGTATGTATGTGTGTGTATATATATATATATCTTGTATGTATGTATGTATGTATGTGTGTATATATGTATCTTGTATGTATGTATGTATGAATGTTTGCAGGACAAGGTGAAAGCTGCTAGAAGCCTGTTAGCTAAGCTTCAGACTCAGAAGCCATCTTTGGTTCAGAGCATGGAGCAGCTTTGCAATGCGTACATTGACGTGGCCTATTACGACGTCTCAACCTACAAGAAGATGAGGACTGCCATTAAGTTCCCTCCAACGTGTCCCTTGCTTAAGCTGGATGGGCAAGTGGCCATCCCTACTGTAGATCTTGCGGTGGACAGGACCTGTCAGTACGAACATGTGCTCTGTTTGAGGCAGTTTGAGCCGTTCTTCCAGCTTGCTGGAGGAGTGAACCTTCCCAAGATTGTAACATGCATTGGTTCTGATGGGAAACGAAGAAAGCAATTGATCAAAGTAGGTGTGTTTGTGTGCTGTGGTGTGTGTGGTATATTCAGGGCACCAGTTTTTGTTGTTTTAATATGAAGATAACCTTCAGGTTTGCCATTGCGTTCTAATTGGTCTTTTTTCCAACCTGTATCCAAATTTGTTATCGAAGAGAAGAAGGTGAAATATTTCACACTATCATCACCCCACCCCACCCTCTAATGATTTGGGGGTCATGAGAATTAATTACCCATAGAGTACATGAGTGATTGTGAGCCGGCAGACGTGAAGGAAAGGTTCTCTGCCATCATTGGTCATGCTTTGTGCATGGACAGAGTTCTAAGCATGTTTGTAACCTAACTTCTCAGAGCAGGTTGAGCCATGGAGTGGAACATCTCCTTTCAATCACCAAACTTCCACTGTAGCAACTGGTGAAGCTGACACCATCAGTTGGTGGGTGGGGGGAAGCTTACAATGGGCTGAAGAATTGCCTATTCAAGATACCCAAAGATCATCTGCACAATACAAAAAGGGAGGAAGAGGCAGCAATTTTGCTGAGAACTTGTACCTGCCTCACAAGTTTGGCTACTCTCCTTGCCAAGTGGTGCTAGAGAAGCCTGGCTCACAAGTTTGCTACTCTCCTTGCCAAGTGAGAAGTCTGCCTATAACTGCCTCACAAGTTTGCTACTATCCTTGGCTAGAGAAGCCTGCCTATAACTGCCTCACAAGTTTGGTACTATCCTTGCCAAGTGGTGCTAGAGAAGCCTGCCTGTACCTGCCTAACAAGTTTGCTACTATCCTTGCCACTAGAAAAGCCTGCCTGTACCTGCCTCACAAGTTTGCTACTCTCCTTACCAAGTGGTGCTAGAGAAGCCTGCCTATAACTGGGCCAAGTGATGCTAGAAAAGCCTGCCTATAACTGGCTCACAAGTTTGCTAACTATCCTTGCCAAGTGGTGCTAGAGAAGCCTGCCTATAACTGGGCCAAGTGATGCTAGAGAAGCCTGCCTATAACTGGCTCACAAGTTTTCTAACTATCCTTGCCAAGTGGTGCTAGAGAAGCCTGCCTATAACTGGCACACAAGTTTGCTAATATCCTTGCCAAGTGATGTTAAAGAAGCCTGCCTATAACTGGCTCACAAGTTTGCTACTATCCTTGCCAAGTAATGCTAGAGAAGCCTGCCTATAACTGCCTCACAAGTTAGCTAACTATCCTTGCCAAGTGGTGCTAGAGAAGCCTGCCTATAACTGGCTCACAAGTTTGCTAACTATCCTTGCCAAGTGGTGCTAGAGAAGCCTGCCTATAACTGGCTCACAAGTTTGCTAACTATCCTTGCCAAGTGGTGCCAGAGAAGCCTGCCTATAACTGGCTCACAAGTTTGCTATCTATCCTTGCCAAGTGGCTAGAGAAGCCTTCCTGTACCTGCCTCACAAGTTTGCTACTCTCCTTGCCAAGTGGTGCTAGAGAGAAGCCTGAACTAGCCGGCAGGTGCTTGGTCATGTCTTATTGATGCAATACACAAGAGATAAATAATTTGAGGCAGTGCGGGATTGGATAAGGTGAATTATTGGAGCAAAGTTGCAGGACTTGCTCGAGCGTCGTTGCATAAATCTGAAAAACTTCATGTTTAAAATAATCCGTAAGAAAGTATTTGTTGTCATATAACTCGTGGTTGATGAATTATGATGAATGAGACAATATGGCATCGACTTCCGAAGAGAAATCAGCTGAAGAGCTATGGATGAGATCGCTAGGCTATTTGAGACTACATGGAAACCAGCAGTTGAGGGTTTGTCAAGGAGAGCCATTAGTTAAGAGATCACTATGTAGTAGCTAGCTGAGAGAAAAGATGCCCACCAACATTGGCCTAGGAAAATGTCAGAGTTGTGTTCACTTCTCTGAACTTCAAATATCTAAGGAGAGAGATATTTCCAGCACTTCTAGAAGATAGCTCTCTTCTCTGCTTTACCTGGTGTGTCTGCACGAGCCATAACTAACACATGATCTCACCCATTTTATAATTATACATTTGAATGATTTATTTTAATTTTTGAAGGTTAGGAGGACTACGAAATTTATAAACAATAAAATTAAAAAATCCGGGTTTACGGAGATATTTGATAATTGGCAGTATTTGAAATGCTGAGTTAGCGATTCTCCTTAGAGATTTTTTAAGGGGGGACAAAAACATTTTAGTAGTAAAAGTGTTTTTTAAAAAAGCTTGTGGGTACCACTTTATAGCTCCATAGATTCTGTAAACTTCATGGTATGGACTTGATATATAGCTCAAAAGATAGGTCTCTCTACGTGCTCTCTTTTGATAATAAAATATTTTTCATAGGTATTACTATAGCCAAGTTACGGGAGCTACAAGTGGAGGGAACCTCAAAAACCTGAATGCCTGAATTGGCCGCCTGAATTGGCCGCATAAATATCTCCAGATTGCAAAAGTGCTAGAGTTGAATTTGCACCAGTGGCTAGAGGAAGCCCTCCTCTATTCAATGACTGTTTCATTAGGTGTTAAAACTTAAAGCCCTTCACGCTACTGCTCTAACATAATATATGTATATTATATATATATATAATATAAAAATATTATATAAATATATATTACATATATATATACACTAGAATATAGCTTCACGCTACTGCTCTAACATAATATATGTATATTATATATATATATAATATAAAAATATTATATTAATATATATTACATATATATATACACTAGAATATAGATGATTAGCTGATATACCATTTAACTCTTTATAACAGCTTGAAAGCGATAATTTAGAGACAGACCTCTCGACCAAATTGCTTTGGTCTTCCTCACCCTTGAGGAAGTCTTTTAAGCTGTTCAAAGAGAAGATCAAGTATTCGCATTTACTGGTACGTACTCTTTTGTTTCCAGGGCAGAGATGACCTCCGACAAGATGCTGTGATGCAGCAGATATTCATACTCGTGAACCAACTTCTGCAGCGTGAGCCTGCCACTCGCAAGAGAAAACTCTGCATACGTACCTACAGAGTCATCCCTCTCTCTCAGAGGTCTGGAGTGGTGGAGTGGTGCGAAGGAACGTGCCCCCTGGGGGAATATCTGATAGGGAACAACAGTGTCCCCAACTCGGGGGCACATGCACGCTACAGGCCTCTGGACTGGACCTCATTAAAATGCAGGAAAAAAATGATGGTGACTGCAAAAACATCATGTGATTACTATATATGTACACATCATACCTACATTTTATGTGACCATATAAGACACATCTATGTGCATTGCGTTCAGCCCAATCCATGAGAGATTTGGATTACCACTATTCTGTGGACAGTGCTTGAGTTTCCGTGGTGATTTTCTAGCTTTAAGTACTAAATAATCTTCTAGATGAAGCATGCCAAGATAAATAGTTCAATAAGGCTCAGAGTAGTAACCAAAACTCTGATGCATGTGCAATATGTGGATGCCATTTTATTGTTCTTCGTGTGTGTGTGTGTGTGTTCATAACAGGACATTCCCAGAGGCAGCTCCAAGTATCTGACATACTCTGAGGTTATCAAGAAGTTCAGGCCAGTGTTCCACCACTTCTTCATGGAGAACTTCCTCTCTCCCCCTCAGTGGTTTGAGAGACGTTTGACCTACACCAGAAGCGTGGCAGCTTCTTCCATAGGTAAAGCTCCAGCTGGTGTTGTGCACTTCTGGGATACCATAGCTACAAGCCGCATCTTATGTCGTGCACTTCTAGGATATGCACCAACCACAGGCAGTTTGGATATTGGAACTTTGTGGGCTGAATATTTGAAGTCCCTCGATGTCATGTTCTCAAATATGGTTTCTTAGGCCACTGAAGTTTCAGAAGTTGCTTATGGTATTAGAATGTGCACATGAGAATGGACACGGTTTTCCCCATTGGGTCACTGAATGGTATGACCTAGAAGAACCCCAAAGTTCATCAAATGCATCTCCTGTACCTCCACAGAAGACCTACTAATATGTGTTATGCCAGTAGGAAACACTTGTAGATCATCACCATCCTGAGAACCTAGAGAGAGAGCGGGTGAAACAGCCCAAGTAATAGAATCTCATTTGTAATACTTTGTTAGTACAGTGGCTGTGATAGTGAATCAGTGTGGCTTCGCTCTCCTGTGGAGAAGAACTTGTTTGGCCTCTCTCGTGTGTGTATTTAATGAATCGCTGCAGCCAGAACTGGTGAGGATCAAACTAGAACCAACTACCGATAGCGATACTAATATGGCATTTACACGTTGCCTATTCCTGTTCATCCTGTCTGCAGTCTGGCTGAACCTGCCGAGTGCTTGCTGCAGTGAGCTCAACCTCACCCAGCTAGTCGACTCCACTCCAGGGCAGTGCCCTACTTGGTACTTGCCAGCAAGGAATGGAAGTGGATCCTGCGTGTGTGGAGACACTATCAGCAACAAAGTTCAGTGCTTAGTGGACCAGCAGGTGGGCCTACTGGTTGGGAACTGTATGACGTATACCGATAACCAGACTCTAGTTGGACTATGTCCTTATTCTCCTCATCGTGCCGACCCGTCATCGAACCTCTACACAACCGTGCCCAAGAACGTCTCGGAGCTGGGCGACTTCATGTGTGGTTGGAACAACAGGACCGGCTTGCTCTGCAGTCGTTGCGAAGAAGGACTCACTTTAGCAGTGCTCTCGTACGAGAAGCTTTGTATAGATTGCTCGGAGATGAGTGCGTACAAGGGAGTCTTGCTGTTCCTGGTACTTGCATTTCTGCCCACCACACTCTTTTTCCTGGTTGTGCTTGGGTGCAGTATTAACACGTCTTCTGGACCCATGAATTCGTTCCTCACCATTTTGCAGACCGTTCTAATTCAAATCAACCAAAATCCCTCTGACATGATGTTCAAGTCGAATAACCCCTTGACGTACTATCCAGTGCTTGTCTTGGTCACCTTCTACGG
This sequence comes from Cladorhizidae sp. MBARI D1340-BT2, assembly GCA_028752905.1. NCBI lineage: Eukaryota > Metazoa > Porifera > Demospongiae > Poecilosclerida > Cladorhizidae > Cladorhizidae sp. MBARI D1340-BT2. Next base: position 35,476,964 of record JAQNBH010000017.1, read on the forward strand.
AATATGGCTGCTCGATTTCTTTCGCTACGTAATTCCTCCATTTTGCATTAGTCGGTCTTTGACTTTGTTGGAGGCCGAGGCTCTGGAGTATGTGATAGCTGTCTACCCTCTGCTACTTATAGTGACCACTTACATCTGCATCGAGCTCTACGACAATGAAAACAAACTCATGAGGTTGCTGTGGACTCCATTCACGAGAGTGTCTAAGTGTAAATGTTTTAAAAACTGGAATATCAAGTATTCGCTGATTTCTAGCTTTGCGACATTCCTGGAGCTGGCCTATGCTAGGATATTCTTCATTTCCAAAGGTTTACTGAACTATACGTACTTGAAAAACAGCACAGGGGATACCATTGGCACAGTGGTGCAAGGCGATGCCTCCGTGCGGTACATGTCAGCTACCCACGTCCCTTATGTAGTCATAGCCATTTTGATGTCTCTGATCTTCATCGTCCTTCCTCTACTGCTACTCCTCCTCTATCCTACTCGATGGTTCCAGGTACTGTTAGGTATGTTCCCTGGGGTCAATTGGCACCCTCTACGAGCCTTCATGGACATCTTCCAAGGGTGCTACAAAAATGGCACGAACGGAACAAGAGACTGTCGCTACTTTGCAGCCTTTCATTTCCTATTTCGCATTCTCATTCTGGTTCCTATAGACAACCATTCCTACTCGGCCATGAAGTTGGTCATTGTTCCCATCTTGTTGGGATTCCTCATTGCTCTCTTTAGACCCTACCACAACGATGTTTTCAACTTGTGGGACACATTCTGCTTCTTTGTGTACTCTGTTGATCAGTTGTTGCTCGTCTTTGCTACATACGACGATCATCTTTCATTGGACATACTGTACTTGACTCACTTCGTTCTGCTGGCCTATTTTTTCTTGCTGGTCATTGCGAAGGTGATGAAAATGGTGGCGCCGAGGCTCTACAACCGAATCAAAGAGAGATTTCGAGGAGGGATTTCTCTGAAGGTGTCGTGGAAAGATGGCGCAGGAGGGGAGGTGGCAGATGGAGGGAGGCTAGACGTGGTGGCTCAGCGTGGCTACGACGAAATAAGTAATGACTTGCCAGACAGGTTTAACAACCCCCAGGAGTACGAACCACTTCTGAAACACCTGCAACTCTCAGTTAGATCCAATGGTCCCGTGATTGTGGGTTCTTACGGTATCCCAATTTAGAGGTCATTATTCTTTAGGAGTTCTTGAACACACCCTTCTCACTTGTCCTCACTCATATTGTTGTTGTTGTTGTTGTTGTTTGTTGTTGTTGGGTGTTATTTTTAACGCAACATATATCTTGCGAAGAAAAAATACGAACCAATTTTTTTCTTCCATCATCGTGTCATTTAGCACGATGATGATATTGATTCCTAGCCCACTCTAGCCCACCTCTCACAGTCATCGTGTCATTTAGCACGATGATGATATTGATTCCTAGCCCACTCTAGCCCACCTCTCACAGTCATCGTGTCATTTAGCACGATGATGATATTGATTCCTAGCCCACTCTAGCCCACCTCTCGCAGGGCAGGAGGGTGTGGGGACAGCCCCAAATCGGTTGACTTTCTGAAAATCGCTGATCCATAACCATGATGTGATTCACGTCACATTGAGGTGGAGTTCGTCTCTAGTGCTGTTGGGAGTCGAGTTGTTAGGGGTGTGGTAGTATTAGGTAACGGCAGTAATGGTGAAGTGGGTCGGTGGATCGGAGGGGCTGGTGGCATGGTAAACCCTTTACCTTCTTTGCATAGGGAGCGGTAGAAGAAAAGGAGATGAGATTATTATGTGTATTTACAAGCAAAGTTCGGCTTGCAGCTGGTGCTTGATCACCATAAGATTCCAACGTGGCACTGACAGAGAGCTGCACTCCACTCTCACTTCTTCCTCTGGTGTCCCATCTCAAAAGCATTAGGGAATCTACAACAAGCCTTGCACACCTGTCTCTGTTCCAACTCTCACGTAACGAAGGACTGCTAATGATCTCACTAAATTAACTGTTTGTATGCAGTGGGATACGTGCTGGGCCTGGGGGACAGACACATTCAGAACATACTCATCGACAAGAATACGGCAGAATTTATCCACATTGACCTTGGTGAGTCTCGAGTGCTACTCTCATTGACAGAGCTACTAGTACCCCATTCATGTTGAATAATGGCCACACTTGCTCCCTCCTCCTCCTGGATTCAGGTGTTGCATTTGAACAAGGAAAGAACTTGCCTACGCCAGAAACTGTTCCTTTCCGGCTGACACGTGATGTGATCGATGGGATGGGCGTGGCTGGAGTGGAGGGCGTGTTCCGGAGATGCTGTGAGAAGACCATGTCTTTGCTCAGGGCTCATCAGGAAGAACTCAGGACCATAGTGGAGGTATGTGTGGTTGTTGCCATCAGGTGTTTACCTTCCTTGTGAGCAGCTAGAAATACCTGGCCATTGATTGTTCCTACTTGTCTAACCTCTTCTTCAGAATAATAATAAAAATAATAATAACTATTGATAATATAAATTATTATTATTATTATTATTATTATTTATTATTTTATTGTTATTATTTTTTTATTTTTTTAAATATTATTATTATTATTATTATTTATTATTTTATTGTTATTATTTTTTATTTATTTTATTATTATTATTATTATTATTATTATTATTATTATTATTATTATTATTATTATTATTATTATTATTATTATTATTATTATTATTATTATTTTATTGTTGTTGTTGTTGTTATTGTTATTGTTATTTTGTTGTTATTTTATTTTATTGTTGTTGTTGTTATTAGTTTATTATTTATTGTTATTATCATTATTATTATTATTATTTTTGTTATTATTTTTCTTATTCTTTATTATTTATTGCTAGTATTATTATTATTATTATTATTATTATTATTATTATTATTATTATTATTATTATTATTATTATTATTATTATTATTATATTATTATTATATTATTATTATTATATTTTTATTATTATTATATTATCATTATTATTATTCATTGATGTGTTAGTTTATTATTGGAACAATCCTTGCTGTAAGTTGAGTGCAAGAATAATTCCTGCAATCTGCACTGTAGTTTTAGCAAGACAAAGGAGGTCGGGCAATGAATCTTACCCGAGTCTCACTTGCCATGTGCTTGCTAGAACATCTAGTGAAGTTCCCTCTTTCATGAATCCATTAGAACAAAGCCGGGTTCACAATATGACGCTCGCCCATCGTAATGTATCGTCCTATCGTATCGTATCGTTCTATCGTATCGTATTGTTTCTGGTTCACAATTATAGCGTTCGAATGGCGAGTTTTGACAAGGTGCTCACGTGATTATTATTATTATTATGATAGTAGTTTTTGACCGATCGCGAAGATGCGTTTCTTCCTCGAGTTCATCTAGTAGTTCTAGCTGCAATAGTTCCTCGAGTTCATCTAGTAGCTCTAGCTGTGACAGTTCTTCTTCTTCTTCTAGTAGCGAAGACGATTTGACCATGGTAGCTAAATTGCATCATCCTAAGGTAACTATCTGATCATGCTTCCATAACCACTTGAATCCAAGCATTTTCCTTCGGCCTCAACTCCTTTATATCGCAGAAGAGACCTGCCACAAGCAGGGATATTTGCGCACAGCCTCAATCAACTTTTCCTCGTTCATAGTTATATTCTAGTGAAGGTCAAAGTCTTTCACGTGACCTTCCGCTTGCCAGCATTCTGATTGGTCTGACGCTCGACGCTCGAATAGAACCAGATCCTATTCCATCGTATCCTATCGTATCGTATCGTCATGACGTTGCTGGTTCACAATACGACGATACGTTACGATAGGACGATACGATACGTAACGATGGCTGAGCGTCAAACTTGTGAACCAGCCTTAAGTCACAAACTAAATATTATTTAGAGGTATTTTACAAGAGAGTGCGTTCCACCAATCAGATGTAGTGTCTACAGTCAGTTCCAAAATGCTTATTTCTACAAGTCTAGTCTGCATCAGGTCACACACACTGTTAGGTCAGGCCTGCACCAGGTCATGCACACTGTTAGGTCAGGCCTGCACCAGGTCATGCACACTGTTAGGTCAGGCCTGCACCAGGTCATGCACACTGTTAGGTCAGGCCTGCACCAGGTCATACACACTGTTAGGTCAGGCCTGCACCAGGTCATGCACACTGTTAGGTCAGGCCTGCACCAGGTCATGCACACTGTTAGGTCAGGCCTGCACCAGGTCATGCACACTGTTAGGTCAGGCCTGCACCAGGTCATGCACACAGTTAGGTCAGGCCTGCACCAGGTCATGCACACTGTTAGGTCAGGCCTGCACCAGGTCATGCACACTGTTAGGTCAGGCTTGCACCAGGTCACGCACACTGTTAGGTCAGGCCTGCACCAGGTCATGCACACTGTTAGGTCAGGCTTGCATCAGGTCATGCACACTGTTAGGTCAGTCCTGCACCAGGTCATGCACACTGTTAGGTCAGGCCTGCACCAGGTCATGCACACTGTTAGGTCAGGCTTGCATCAGGTCATGCACACTGTTAGGTCAGCCCTGCACCAGTTCATGCACACTGTTAGGTCAGCCCTGCACCAGGTCATGCACACTGTTAGGTCTAGTCTGCACCAGGTCACGCACACTGTTAGGTCAGGCCTGCACCAGGTCATGCACACTGTTAGGTCAGCCCTGCACCAGGTCATGCACACTGTTAGGTCTAGTCTGCACCAGGTCACGCACACTGTTAGGTCAGGCCTGCACCAGGTCATACACACTGTTAGGTCAGGCCTGCACCAGGTCATGCACACTGTTAGGTCAGGCCTGCACCAGGTCACACACACTGTTAGGTCAGGCCTGCACCAGGTCATGCACACTGTTAGGTCAGGCTTGCACCAGGTCATGCACACTGTTAGGTCAGCCCTGCACCAGGTCATGCACACTGTTAGGTCTAGTCTGCACCAGGTCATGCACACTGTTAGGTCAGGCCTGCATCAGGTCACGCACACTGTTAGGTCAGGCTTGCACCAGGTCATGCACACTGTTAGGTCAGGCTTGCATCAGGTCATGCACACTGTTAGGTCAGGCCTGCACCAGGTCATGCACACTGTTAGGTCAGGCCTGCACCAGGTCACGCACACTGTTAGGTCAGGCCTGCACCAGGTCATGCACACTGTTAGGTCAGGCTTGCATCAGGTCATGCACACTGTTAGGTCTAGTCTGCACCAGGTCATGCACACTGTTAGGTCAGTCCTGCACCAGGTCATGCACACTGTTAGGTCAGGCCTGCACCAGGTCATGCACACTGTTAGGTCAGGCCTGCACCAGGTCATGCACACTGTTAGGTCAGGCCTGCACCAGGTCATGCACACTGTAAGGTCAGGCCTGCACCAGGTCATGCAGACTGTTAGGTCAGGCCTGCACCAGGTCATGCACACTGTTAGGTCAGGCCTATACCAGGTCACACACACTGTTAGGTCAGGCCTGCACCAGGTCATGCACACTGTTAGGTCTAGTCTGCACCAGGTCATGCACACTGTTAGGTCAGGCCTGTACCAGGTCACACACACTGTTAGGTCAGGCCTGCACCAGGTCATGCACCCTGTTAGGTCAGGCCTGCACCAGGTCATGCACACTGTTAGGTCTGGCCTGCACCAGGTCACACACACTGTTAGGTCAGGCCTGCACCAGGTCATGCACACTGTTAGGTCAGGCCTGCACCAGGTCACACACACTGTTAGGTCAGGCCTGCACCAGGTCATGCACACTGTTAGGTCAGGCCTGCAGCAGGTCATGCACACTGTTAGGTCAGGCCTGCACCAGGTCATGCACACTGTTAGGTCATGCCTGCACCAGGTAATGCACACTGTTAGGTCAGGCCTGCACCAGGTCATGCACACTGTTAGGTCAGGCCTGCACCAGGTCATGCACAATGCTAGGTCAGGCCTGCACCAGGTCATGCACAATGCTAGGTCAGGCCTGCACCAGGTCATGCACACTGTTAGGTCAGGCTTGCACCAGGTCATGCACACTGTTAGGTCAGGCTTGCATCAGGTCATGCACACTGTTAGGTCAGGCCTGTACCAGGTCATGCACACTGTTAGGTCAGGCCTGCACCAGGTCATGCACACTGTTAGGTCAGGCTTGCACCAGGTCATACACACTGTTAGGTCAGGCTTGCACCAGGTCATGCACACTGTTAGGTCAGGCCTGCACCAGGTCATGCACACTGTTAGGTCAGGCTTGCACCAGGTCATACACACTGTTAGGTCAGGCTTGCACCAGGTCATGCACACTGTTAGGTCAGGCCTGCACCAGGTCATGCACACTGTTAGGTCAGGCCTGCACCAGGTCACACACACTGTTAGGTCAGGCCTGCACCAGGTCATGCACACTGTTAGGTCTAGTCTGCACCAGGTCATGCACACTGTTAGGTCATGCCTGTACCAGGTCATGCACACTGTTAGGTCAGGCCTGCACCAGGTCATGCACACTGTTAGGTCAGGCCTGCACCAGGTCATGCACAATGCTAGGTCATGCCTGCACCAGGTAATGCACACTGTTAGGTCAGGCCTGCACCAGGTCATGCACACTGTTAGGTCAGGCCTGCACCAGGTCATGCACAATGCTAGGTCAGGCCTGCACCAGGTCATGCACAATGCTAGGTCAGGCCTGCACCAGGTCATGCACACTGTTAGGTCAGGCTTGCACCAGGTCATGCACACTGTTAGGTCAGGCTTGCATCAGGTCATGCACACTGTTAGGTCAGGCCTGTACCAGGTCATGCACACTGTTAGGTCAGGCCTGCACCAGGTCATGCACACTGTTAGGTCAGGCTTGCACCAGGTCATACACACTGTTAGGTCAGGCTTGCACCAGGTCATGCACACTGTTAGGTCAGGCCTGCACCAGGTCATGCACACTGTTAGGTCAGGCTTGCACCAGGTCATACACACTGTTAGGTCAGGCTTGCACCAGGTCATGCACACTGTTAGGTCAGGCCTGCACCAGGTCATGCACACTGTTAGGTCAGGCCTGCACCAGGTCACACACACTGTTAGGTCAGGCCTGCACCAGGTCATGCACACTGTTAGGTCTAGTCTGCACCAGGTCATGCACACTGTTAGGTCATGCCTGTACCAGGTCATGCACACTGTTAGGTCAGGCCTGCACCAGGTCATGCACACTGTTAGGTCAGGCCTGCACCAGGTCATGCACAATGCTAGGTCAGGCCTGCACCAGGTCATGCACACTGTTAGGTCAAGTCTGCACCAGGTCATGCACACTGTTAGGTCAGGCCTGCACCAGGTCATGAACACTGTTAGCACAGGCCTGCACCAGGTCATGCACACTGTTAGGTCAGGCCTGTACCAGGTCATGCACACTGTTAGGTCAGGCTTCCACCAGGTCATGCACACTGATAGGTCAGGCCTGACCAGGTCATGCACACTGTTAGGTCAGGCCTGCACCAGGTCATGCACACTGTTAGGTCAGGCCTGTACCAGGTCATGCACACTGTTAGGTCAGGCTTCCACCAGGTCATGCTTATCTTATATTTGTAATAAGTAGGCAAGTGTTGATGAGACCTGATGGGATGGTAGAGATCTAGAGGTGTCATACGGGGCGAGCTTGAGAGGGAGTGGGAGGAAGCCTTCGCTCAGGGGATGTTATATGTGCTCATGTTGAGTGCGTGACTGAAAGAAAGTGATTTGGATAAAGCATACGTACTTGCCAACTCCTGCAACGGCTTCTCTGAACCAGGTTCAAATTCCCCTGAGGTGTTGCGCTGGATTGGTTGTAATAGTTGTTGTATAACTGGAGGTTTATAGCAATCCCTCGGACCTCACTCCACTGGAAGGTTGGCAGGAATTTTAAAGAGTGAGGAACAAGGCTGGGGTAGCCTGCGAGGACCGAAGAGTGGCAAGGCAGTCAAGCCCTGGGAGGAGCCAAGAATAGCAAACACTGATGTGGTTATATTGACCTTCACAATAACAACTTCAATTTTACTCTCTTGACAAGATTCACGTAAGTTCACATGAGTCCTGGCATCTCACTATTCTGGATGAAGCTAGTCGAGTCGAGTCGAGTCGAAACGTCGAGTGAGTAAATTTCAAGTTGATTATTGAGTAATTTTATTAAGTCAACTGAGAGTTCGTTTGGACTGATGAGGTTGTTCGTAGGACAAGAGGACCCAGTGACTGATGAGGTTGTTGGTAGGACAAGAGGACCCAGCGACTGATGTGCTTGTTGGTAGGACAAGAGGACCCAGCGACTGATGTGCTTGTTGGTAGGACAAGCGGACCCAGCGACTGATGTGCTTGCTGGTAGGACAAGAGGACCCAGCGACTGATGTGCTTGTTGGTAGGACAAGAGGACCCAGCGACTGATGTGCTTGTTGGTAGGACAAGAGGACCCAGCGACTGATGTACTTGTTGGTAGGACAAGAGGACCCAGCGACTGATGTACTTGTTGGTAGGACAGCAGGAACTGTTGGGAGAGTATGCTATGTTTTGTAGAATGAAGATTGTGTCTAGAGGCAGAACTCAATAATGGTGTGCTGACAAAATGCTGTGTTTAACTTTGTTCATCTCTGACTCATGTTTTTTCAAGGTTTACAAACCAGTTGTGCTGCAGGTCATGGTTGAGCGAGCATTACTCACACCATTTGCTTCCAGGTCGGGAGTAAAATCTTCTCTCTGATTGCTGGTGGTCTGCAGTCACTCTATTTAATGCTCATCTATGCGGCTATTTATTTATAGAATTTTTGTCTTCATGAAACACGTTCTGAAAAAGCAGCAGGTCAACAGTGACAGATCCAAGAGCCACCAACACCAAAAAAAATGTTGTTGTTTTTCCCCAATCGCCATAACTTTTTTCCTCTTCGATCTGTGCAAGTAATTTTGATATCAAACTCTTTCTTGTTCTGTGTGCTTTCAATTGATATGTTGAATGTCTCCATAGACACATTTTCTTAGAAGATATATCCGGCAACATCACTTGCAAACTGCACTCCCTAACTTTGTAGGGGACTAGCTGTGTAAAGAGGGCTCTAATTTGGTCTGTAGTTTGGCAAACACTTAGCTGCGATATGAGTGGAAGGAAATTGTCTGCACATGCCGCCAGGTGAGATAAACTAACCCAAGGGTCACCTCTTTTAATCACCATAACTCAACTTCATTTGAGAGAGCTCTCTTTTAGTGCTCTGTGATGCGAGAGTTTCAGATCTATTTTTTGCAGTAAAAATATCTCTGAAAATCTCGTCTCACAGAGCACCTAAAAGAGCTCTCAAATGACATTAAATGCCGTGGACTGTGGCAATGTTATGATAGCCACAAACCCGAAAACAGGGGATGCTGCATTTTTTGAAGTCACCATAATGTTGATCTTGTAAGACAATGTGCTATGGAGACCTTCAGCATATCATTAGGAAGCTCACAGAACAAGCAAGAGTTTGATATCAAAGTTATCTGCATAGAGGATATAGGTGGGAAGTTAAGGCATTACAAATTTAATCTCTTTTTTTAAAGAGGTTTTGACCAGTCCTCCTTATTAATAGCTGCCAAAGTGCCAACCACAGCGAATCATATCCCTGCAGGCTACTTAGAAAACTAGTATATAGCTGGCTCTGTTGATTTCTTGGTCCTAGCCTAGACCATGCAGCTGCTGTTGTGTTTTGCAGCTAGAGTCTCCTCACTGAAGCCACAATATATATTCAAGTAAGTGCATGACTAGCCTAGTTGTGGTGCCCTTAGAAACATGGTGGTTATCAAGTAAATTTTCATTCATGGATTTCCTCCTTCTTTGGACACACCCAGACCGAAGCAGCTATAGCTACAGCTGTAGTTAGGAGCTTTCTCAGGGTTCTCAGTTCTCGACAGCAACTATAGCTACAGCTGTAGTTTGTAGCTCAGGAGCTTTCTCAGGGTTCTCAGTTCTCAACAGCAGCTATAGCTACTACAGCTGTAGTTTGTGGCTTAGGAGCTTTCTCAGGGTTCTCAGTTCTCAAGAGCTCTTTTGTGTTTCCCATTTCTGTTCTTTATCGAGGAAGCTGGTAGCTGGTCTAAGCTGTGGAGAAACTTCAGGAGCTTACCTGAGACTGTTTCTCAAACATTTGCACTCAGATCTTGGATGGATAACTAATGCATAAAACCGTAGGGTTAACTGTTTGGGGAGTGCATTTTATTTTTGGTAATTTTTTTAAATATCAAAAGCAGCTTCAGTGTGTGTGAGGGGGTTTCCATGAGTAATCCTTCTACTTCGATCCTTCCACTCGAAAATCTATTTAAAATTATTTTTAAGGGGGAATGTCTACTGTAATATATGTGCATGTGCAAATGGTGAGTTCAAGTTTCCTCGATAATGTTGGCAGTTACGCGTGACAACATGTTCCAGATCATCGAGTGGGAATAAGGGAATTATTTTTAATTTTTATTATATATTTTTAGTAGACTGAGATAAGTGTTAAACCCACCCACCACTTACTCAAAATCCTACATCCCCCCCTTAGTTGTTTATAGATATCTGGCTCACAAAGGATAGTAACATTAATTGATAGTAACATTAATTGGTAAATTAATTGATAGTAACATTAATTGCTAGTAACATTAATTGTAGTAACATTAATTGTAGTAACATTAATTGTAATAACATTAATTGATAGTAACATTAATTGTAGTAACATTAACATTAATTGATAGTAACATTAATTGATAGTAACATTAATTGATAGTAACATTAATTTTTAATTGTTAATTGATAGCAACATTAATTTAATGCTTGTGGCTCATGACTGACATGATTCAGACTACAATAAGATTAGACAGAAACACTGTATGTCAAGCAATTTTGGGCAGAACTCTATAAGTCAAGGAATTGGGGGCAGAGAATTATATTAGAGAACTGACACGAGTGTAATTCTCATGTATTTTCCTTGCCAACATTGTGATGTGTGTGTATGTGTATGTGTCGGTGTGTGTGTGATGTTGTTAGGTCCTACTTCACGATCCACTCTACCAGTGGACCTTGAGTCCCCTCAAGGCCCTTCACCTCCAGGGACGACCCGGAAATGGAGAAGACACTTCCACGCACAACGCTGCAGAGATCTTCGAGACATCTCATCGGTCTACCACGAGCAGAGGACAAGGTTCTGACCTTAACAAGATAGCGGAACGGGTACTGATTAGGCTCCAGGAAAAGCTGGAAGGGATTGAGGATGGAGTGCCTCTGAGCGTTAGCGGACAAGTCAACCACCTCATCCAAGAGGCCACTGACCCCAAGAACTTGTGCATGCTATTTCCTGGATGGCAGCCGTGGATTTAGCCAATCACTTATTATGCGTAGATCAGTCAATTAATGCCAGGTTATGTGGCGCGGTGCAGCTCTGCAGCTCGAGTTTGTTTAGGACTAGAATTTCATGACTAGAATTTCATGCCGGTAAATCTTAATGAAGGATCTGTATTCAAATGCTTTGTTTGTCTGTTATATGTACAGAGGGCGTGTTTTTCTTTGGGATGTTCTCAAAATTACTGGTGTATATATATAGATCTACTTGATAATATCCGATATTTATTGAACTATTTTATAAGCTGATTGGCATTGTGTCTATGTGATGGTGAAGAGGTAAATATGACTGGTCACTTCCGTCGTCAACACCACTCCTTCACCAGCATAACCTTCTCCTAGCCTTCCCATTCCCTCCACCATTATTATTATCCCCCCCCCACACACACACACAAATCTCTATGGAACACATGTACTTTAAAATTAACGAACCACTTGGTAAAGGGTAACTTTACTAGATTTGTTTTTCCTAAAAAAAACTGCGTACCTTCAGTACTAAGCTGCTATATAGGAGAGGGTGTCTTCAGTACTAATTTTAACAAAGCTGCTAGGAGAGGGTGCCTTCAGTACTAATTTTAACAAAGCTGCTAGGAGAGGGTGCCTTCAGTACTAATTTTAACAAAGCTGCTAGGAGAGGGTGCCTTCAGTACTAATTTTAACAAAGCTGCTATATAGGAGAGGGTGCCTTCAGCACTAATTTTAACAGCTGCTAGGAGAGGGTGCCTTCAATACTAATTTTAACAAAGCTGCTAGGAGAGGGTGCCTTCAGTACTAATTTTAACAAAGCTGCTAGGAGAGGGTGCCTTCAGCACTAATTTTAACAAAGCTGCTAGGAGAGGGTGCCTTCAGCATTAATTTTAACAAAGCTGCTAGGAGAGGGTGCCTTCAGCACTAATTTTAACAAAGCTGCTAGGAGAGGGTGTTTCAGTACTAATTTTAACAAAGCTTCTAGGAGAGGGTGCCTTCAGCACTAATTTTACAAAGCTGCTAGGAGAGGGTGCCTTCAGCACTGATTTTAACAAAGCTTCTAGGAGAGGGTGCCTTCAGCATTAATTTTAACAAAGCTGCTAGGAGAGGGTGCCTTCAGTACTAATTTTAACAGTTGCTAGGAGAGGGTGCCTTCAATACTAATTTTAACAAAGCTGTATAGGAGAGGGTGCCTTCAGCACTAATTTTAACAAAGCTGCTAGGAGAGGGTGCCTTCAGCACTAATTTTAACAAAGCTGCTAGGAGAGGGTGCCTTCAGTACTAATTTTAACAAAGCTGCTAGGAGGGGGTGCCTTCAGCACTAATTTTAACAAAGCTTATAGGAGAGGGTGCCTTCAGGACTAATTTTAACAAAGCTGCTAGGAGAGGGTGCCTTCAGCACTAATTTTAACAAAGGTGCTAGGAGAGGGTGCCTTCAGCACTAATTTTAACAAAGCTGCTAGGAGAGGGTGCTTCAGTACTAATTTTAACAGCTTCTAGGAGAGGGTGCCTTCAGCACTAATTTTAACAAAGCTGCTAGGAGAGGGTGCCTTCAGCACTAATTTTAACAAAGCTGCTAGGAGAGGGTGCCTTCAGCACTAATTTTAACAAAGCTGCTAGGAGAGGGTGCCTTCAGCACTAATTTTAACAAAGCTGCTAGGAGAGGGTGCCTTCAGCACTAATTTTAACAAAGCTGCTAGGAGAGGGTGCTTCAGTACTAATTTTAACAAAGCTGCTAGGAGAGGGTGCCTTCAGCACTAATTTTAACAAAGCTACTAGGAGGGTGCTTCAGTACTAATTTTAACAAAGCTGAGGGTGCCTTCAGCACTAATAAAACACTCACCGTCTACCATATCTAGTCTTGAGAATTATCCCATTTTCTGCTAGATTAGCATCACTGGAGTGCAAGTGATGCTATTCCATGGAGGGGCTGTTTTTAAAAACACTTGGTCTGTTGCTCAGTGTTGTTCACCCATAGAATACTTGTATAGTGTAGAGTGTTTGCTGACCTCCAACGATGTGTGGCCTCTCTGCACTGGGAACTAAGTACTTTTCAAACGTTTTGGAAATTGAATCAATGTTTCGGCTAGTACCATAGCCCATCCATCAAGGTGGATAATATCCAAACACAAAAAAGTGGATTTGTTGGCGGTGGTAATCACACCCATTATTTGCTGCATTCTTGTGGTTTTCTGCATTCCTATGGCCAGTTCTAATTGAGACTAGAGACGAGCACTAATTAGGAACATAATCATGCATGTGAAAATGGGATGATGGATAATTGCAGAACATGCTTGGGGAAGAACCACATCCCAGTTGCATGGGAAGAGGCAGTCGTTGTGGATGTGCGAAAAGGAAGAAAGAGCTGGTTCTGAAGGAGGCAGTGCACTTCCTAACAATGAGGTGTGGGACTCTACCAACAAGATGAGGGCATTGGAACTGCATGGCTGCTGGGTTGCTACAATCAAAGCTCACAACAGGACCATGCCCATCACAAATTTTTTATTTGTTTATTGTTTGCTGTTCGTTAAGATTAAGCTAATATTATTATTGAATGCATGGTTACCTTAGCCACCTAGCTAATGAATCCATGTGCTCTTGGTACGTGTGCATTTGTAGGTTCCACCCTGATGGGACTATATAGCTAAAGCAATTTTTGGTTTGAAAATAAGTGAAAATCGGTCGTGAGTTCAATGGTCATTTTAGTCGTAGCAAGAGATGCATCTTTGGTTCCAAAGCATCATCCTCTCTCCTGGATGTGGCAGACATGACAGAAGTTTCTTCAAGGAATCTGGTGATCTGCTCACACTATTTCCTCCTGCAACGAGTTTTTGAAACCATCTTGGAACCCTGCAGTTGTGCTTTGGACTATATAGCCTACTTTCATATATGAAGGGAAAAGAGGTATTTGTCGTGTAAGTTAGCTTGTATATAACGGGGGGTGGGGGCACATGCTGATCCAGACCAAACTTTGTGTGGCTAAGGAAGCCAATTCATAACGCCCAAGGTGACGGGTTCATACAAAAAAGGTTGGGAGGGATGGGGGAGGGGGACTCAAGTGTCAGCCAATAGATGATATGCCGCTTTTGAGGAGCACAGCTATGGATGGATGTCTAGGCCCTGCTTTATGGGATGCACAACTATGAGTGCAAGTTGACAGATTCTGCCTATATACTAGGTAATTAATGCACAGCAGATAATTTTCCTGTCTCTCATCAGTGAGGGTGGTCACTAAAATAAATACCACTGCATAGCAATATAACCCATCTGTGCTGCTTTGAAAAGTCCCTGCTTGGAAAATTAAAAAATTAAACAATAGGGGGGGGGGGGGGGGGGGAAATAGTATGTGTTTTTGAGTGGAAGTTTTGTATGAGGTAGGTGGTTGTCATAACAACAATGTATGATTTGTGATGAACACTTGGATCTTGTTTGAGCAGTGTCTGCCCTAGTGTGTGTGAATGTGATGGCTATTATTATTATGACCACTAATGTTAATGCTAACCTGCTTTTGTGATGTTTTCTTGTGATGTTCTCCACTTATCAACTATGCATTTCATTGAAGTATGTACATGTATAGCTTGAGGTACCAATTACCAGCATCCCTTTAATTTTAATTTACTTTTCAGCCAATCACACCTTCAGAGAGAAAATAACTTGCACTGAAAGCATGAATTTTAGTGAAATCAAGGAACCTTTCTTAAGAAAGCAAATGAGTGCTAATGAGAGTGAAATTACTAAACTTCTCTTACATACTTAGCTAAGTGACAGAGTTTTAGGAGCAAATAGGCTGGAGAACATAATGTTATTATGGCATACAGTATTGAGTGCATACTTAAACCAAACCAACATTCTGATTACAGATTTTAACCGCAATTGTGTACAAGTGATTACATTCCTTTTATAAAGTAACAGCGAGTGACTCAATGAATATTAAATTACCCTAGATGTATGCGCTAAAGTAACACTGAGGACATATATTGGTGTTGTAAGAAGAGTTAATGATGACATCATCCCTGCACGATGGGACATGCTGAAGAAGAGTTGCCGTGTAGGAGGGAAGGGAGGGAGCAAGCATGGGCAATTTGCTGTTAGGTGCCAAATCACTACATGGGAGAGATAGGAATAATTAGTAGTTAGGAATAATTAGTAGTTAGGAATAATTAGCCATTAGTATTGACACAAAGGCATACAAATTGGGTAGCAGACAGAGTGGCACTGTGCATGGCCATTGTCATTCCATTGTTGTGTCTTGCACCAAAGTGCGTGTTGGAAGCATGTATCTATAATCGGTTGGTTTGCTGAAGTGTGAAGGATCTAGAATACAAGATCACCAAGCCAGCACAAAACCAACACAGTTGGAGAACTGGTGTAAGGAATGACCGAGAGGCAAATGCTTACACTTGTATAGAGCCACAAATTACCGAACAGTTACAACAAGTGTGAGATAAAAACACCGAGCTGTGACAAGGTGAGAGATGAAAGCCATGAGCTGCGACAAGGTGAGAGATGAAAGTATGAGCTGCAACAAGGTGGGAGATGAAAGTCATGAGCTGCGACAAGGTGGGAGATGAAAGTATGAGCTGCAACAAGGTAGGAGATGAAAGTATGAGCTGCGACAAGGTGAGAGATGAAAGCCATGAGCTGTGACAAGGTGAGAGATGAAAGTCATGAGCTGCGACAAGGTGGGAGTTGAAAGTATGAGCTGCGACAAGGTGGGAGATGAAAGTCATGAGCTGTGACAAGGTGAGAGATGAAAGTCATGAGCTGCGACAAGGTGGGAGATGAAAGTCATGAGCTGTCACAAGGTGAGAGATGAAAGTCATGAGCTGCGACAAGGTGGGAGATGAAAGTATGAGCTGCGACAAGGTGGGAGGAGCTGTAACAAGGTGAGAGATGAAAGTCATGAGCTGTGACAAGGTGAGAGATGAAAGTATGAGCTGCAACAAGGTGAGAGATGAAAGTCATGAGCTGCGACAAGGTGGGAGATGAAAGTATGAGCTGCGACAAGGTGAGAGGAGCTGTAACAAGTTGAGAGATGAAAGTCATGAGCTGCGACAAGGTGAGAGATGAAAGTATGAGCTGCAACAAGGTGAGAGGAGCTGTAACAAGTTGAGAGATGAAAAACGTGATCTGTGAATAGTATATGTCTGGCCAGTGGCATGTAAGGAGAGAGAAGACAATGAGATCCTTTAACAGCATTGGTACACATGGGGACTGTGGACAAGATGGAAGAGAGGAGGAGACCGAGTCCAATGAACATAACAGGAGAGAGCAGCAGCAATATCCGATAGGCTGATGAGATACCAGGAGATAGTAGCTATAACTATATTCACTACCAGGAGATACTAGCTATAACTATATTCACTACCAGGAGATAGTAGCTATAACTAGATTCGCTACCAGGAGATAGTAGCTATAACTAGTTCACTACCAGGAGAACTAGCTGTAACTATATTCACTACCAGGGAACATAATTTACGTACATTAAATTTTGTTCAAACCATAATATACTGGTAGTACATACCAAATATACTAGTAGTACATACTAAATATACTAGTAGTACACACCAAATATACTAGTAGTACATACCAAATATACTAGTAGTACACACCAAATATACTAGTAGTATATACCAAATATACTAGTAGGTCATACCAAATATACTAGTACTGTAGTACATACCAAACATTCCACCCTTATGTCTTCAAACCTTTCCTAACAGTGTGTGCTATTATGTATACCAACTCTACCAACACGTGTATTGATAGTATAGTTGATGTTGCTTCTGTTGTTGTTGATGTTGCTTCTGTTGTTGTTGTTGTTGCTGTTGTTGTTGTTCTCATACTATATATGTTGTGCAGGTGAAATGAAGAGAGAGAGGGAGGCAGATTGGACTGGGGCGGATGATTAGCAAGGGGCTTCTGAGAGGATGGTAGAAAAGGAGGTGCCTTATAATTAATTACCTGATATATTTTTGAGTAATGGAGTAAAATGGGACAATCTCTTGGCCTTGAATAGTAATCTTCATCGTATCGTGGTGGAAGAGGAGATGATGGGAGCGATGCAGAAGACGGTGGTGTTTGTGGGGGAGGGGTGGATGTATGTGGGAGAGGAGTGGGAGAGAGACATGGGAGAGGGGAGAGGGGAGGTGACGAGCGATGGACGGGAGCCAAATGTGGAGGAGGAGGTGGAGGTTTGGGTGAAGTAGGCAGAGGTGGGCGACACAGGGCAGTAGGTTTGCTAGGAACAGCACTGTATATGTGTTCCTTGCTCAAGTTTGCCTTCTCCTGCGGAGGGGAAGGGGGAGGGGGCGGGGGGGAATGGTATGATGAAAATAACTGCATGGTAATATAATTTTTCCCGCCTATATTTTTTACGCCTATATTTTTTACTAACAGTAAATCATAGTGGGTGGAGTTTATACTGCTAACAATTATTGGTCCGAGAATCTTGACTGAAGTGCCAGCCGACCTGCATGCAGCTAGACCGGCGCCAGGTTTTGGGGAATGGATGGGTGGGTGGGAAAGCTCTCACCTGGTCTGAGTGATGATGGGTGAGTGGGAAAGCTCTCACCTGGTCTACAGTGATGATGGCTGGGTGGGAAAGCTCTCACCTGGTCTACAGTGATGATGGCTGGGTGGGAAAGCTCTCACCTGGTCTACAGTGATGATGGCTGGGTGGGAAAGCTCTCACCTGGTCTACAGTGAAGGCTCATTTTGTTGCTTATAGTTTAGATACTCAACATCGCAAAAATTGAGTGTTTGTGGACTGGTTACACCTAACCACATATGTTGCTGGTTACACCTAACCACATATGTTGCTGGTTACATCTAACCACATGTGTTGCTGGTTGCATCTAACCACAGATGCTGCTGGTTACATCAAACCACATATTTTGCTGGTTACACCTAACCACAGATGCTGCTGGTTACATCCAACCACAGATGTTGCTGGTTACATCAAACCACAGATGTTGCTGGTTACACCTAACCATATGTGCTGCTGGTTACATCTAACCACAGATGTTGCTGGTTACACCTAACCACAGATACTGCTGGTTACACCTAACCACAGATGTTGCTGGTTACATCTAACCACAGGTGTTGCTGGTTACACCTAACCACAGATGCTGCTGGTTACACCCAACCACATATGTTGCTGGTTACACCTAACCACATATGCTGCTGGTTACACCTAACCACAGATGTTGCTGGTCACACCTAACCACAGATGTTGCTGGTTACACCTAACCACATATGCTGCTGGTTACACCTAACCACAGATGCTGCTGGTTACACCTAACCACAGATGTTGCTCGTTACACCTAACCACATATGATGCTGGTTACACCTAACCACAGATGTTGCTGGTCACACCTAACCGCAGATGTTGAAGCCGTTAAACTTTGGCCAGATTTGGAAAATTGACATTCTTAACCCTTTGAAAGCTAAAGCTGAAATCAAAGTTATAATTCCACACACAAGCTAAGTTCAAAGCTTGACAAATCTAATTTAGCATGCCTGTAGGTAGCTAGCATGCTGTGATAATTTGTCCTAGTTATCTCCAATTGCTAAAGTTCGGGATGTTTGTAACTAGACAGCTTCTACATGTAAAGCTGTGGAACTACTCACCCAGTCATTAGCCAGTAGACAATTTGTTAATAAAGGATGTATTTATAATTGACAGTCTTCTTTGATGTATCTAGCTAATTTATACCAGGTTTATACCAGGACAGGTACAAGCAAACCTTCTTCACCACGGCTACTCTACTCATCCCTGGAGTGCCTTGGGAAGAAAACAGCTACAAATCACCAGATGCCGCTATAGCATCAGCTGATAAGATAAAATGCAAGTAACTGTGACTTCTCTTACCATATGGATGCTTCAGCCAATATGCTTTGCCCTTCTTCAGGGAATGCACTTGAGATAAGGAGCTACCACATTTCTAAAGGAGGTCACATGAGGTGCATGTGACCCGTGATGTGTCATGTTTCCATAGTGCAGGAGCACAGCAACACATCAGACAGATGATGGTGGGTGTGGTTTCATGTTTGAGGTCCAACAAGCAGAACGCTCCAGCACACATCTGATTGAGGCCTGCTCCCCACTATGTTACCAACTAGCCTGGAGTACAAGTAGTAGCAGCACCGTAAAGTTTGAGAATAGATATGCTCGCTATATCTAAAGAGTTAATGGGGGGGGGGAATTCGGTCTGCTAAGTCAATTCAAAGATGGAGATAGAAGATGGAGCCAGCATGCCTATGAGGAATAAGGTACGAGTTCTGATGATGGCAGTCTCTTGAAGTTGATAGCAGGTCGTCCATTGTCTCTTGAGGACTGATAGCAGGTCGTCTACTGTCTCTTGAGGTTGATAGCAGGTCATCTATTGTCTCTTGAGGTCTGAGAGCAGGTCATCTATTGTGTCTTGAGGTTGATAGCAGGTCATCTATTGTCTCTTGAGGTCTGAGAGCAGGTCATCTATTGTGTCTTGAGGTTGATAGCAGGTCATCTATTGTCTATTGAGGTTGATAGCAGGTCATCTATTGTCTCTTGAGGTTGATCGCCCATGGATGTATGTTTCAATTTCCCGATGTTAGTGGCTATATCCACACAAAGATTGCCAACCTTTGCCAAAGAGCTACCCTGGATCTTGCATGGTGAAACTGAACTCAAGCCGTCTGCTATCTGTGCTGTACCTAACCCTCTAATAGCAAACACACCATCTGTTATTCTAGAGCTTAGAGGACTACAAGCTAACCAAGAGCTTCCTTCAATGACTTGGTTCAACAGGAGAACTTCACAGACAACACCGCACAGAGATGAACAAAATTCTGAGTAAATCACCTTAGCTGCCACTTGCTCTGCTTATAAACAGCATCGAGCTAGCCATACTCAGCTGGCAAATCTTATACATCTTTACTATTACTCATCGTGGCTTTTTTTTTTGCAATTGAGAAATGATAAATTGTCTGGACATGTATCGGAACATTGGGAGTCTTCTGGTGCTATTTTTTTATTTATTATTGGACTTATTGTACGTAAGTTGTGTGAGAGAAAACTGGAACTTGGAACTTGCCTTATTTGTAATTTTAACCCAGTACATGTAGTACACAGCTGGAGGAGACCCTTTACCATATTAGCATACAATATTTATGCAGATTCAGATATGGTAAACGTGATTCCAAATGACCAAGGGTCATGTAACTGGTTGGGCTGGCGTACCTGGTCAAGGGTAGTCTAACTGGTTGTGGCCACATGAGTATAGTCTCGTTGCTTTCCTTTCTTCAACATCAGCTACGTGTATCTAATGAACCACTTGAATCTAATGAACCATGTGTATCTAATGAACCATGTGTATCTAGTGAACCACGTGTATCTAATGAACCATGTGTATCTAATTAACCATGTGTATCTAATGAAGCATGTGTATCTAATGAACCACGTGAATCTAATGAACCATGTGGATCTAATGAACCACGTGTATCTAATGAACCATGTGTATCTAAAGCATGTGTATCTAATGAACCACGTGTATCTAATGAAGCATGTGTATCCATGTGTATCTAAAGCATGTGTATCTAATGAAGCACATGTATCTAGTGAACCACATGTATCTAATGAACTATGTGTATCTAATGAACGGTGTGTATCTAATGAAGCATGTGTATCTAATGAACCACGTGTATCTAATGAAGCACGTGTATCTAATGAAGCACATGTATCTAATGAACCTGTATCTAGTGAACCACATGTATCTAATGAACCATGTGTATCTAATTAACCATGTGTATCTAATGAAGCATGTGTATCTAATGAACCACGTGAATCTAATGAACCATGTGGATCTAATGAACCACGTGTATCTAATGAACCATGTGTATCTAATGAACCACGTGTATCTAATGAACCATGTGTATCTAATTAACCATGTGTATCTAATGAAGCACGTGTATCTAATGAACCACGTGTATCTAATAAACCACATGTATTGAATGAACCATGTGCATCTAATGAACCATGTGTATCTAATGAAGCATGTGTATCTAATGAACCACGTGTATCTAATGAAGCACGTGTATCTAATGAACCACGTGTATCTAATGAACCACGTGTATCTAATGAACCATGTGTATCTAATTAACCATGTGTATCTAATGAAGCACGTGTATCTAATGAACCACGTGTATCTAATAAACCATGTGTATTGAATGAACCATGTGCATCTAATGAACCACGTGTATCTAATGAAGCACATGTATCTAATGAACCACGTGTATCTAATGAAGCATGTGTATCTAAAGCTTGTGTATCTAATGAAGCACATGTATCTAGTGAACCACATGTATCTAATGAACTATGTGTATCTAATGAACGGTGTGTATCTAATGAAGCACGTGTATCTAATGAACCACGTGTATCTAATGAAGCATGTGTATCTAATAAACCATGTGTATCTAATGAACCACGTGTATCTAATGAACCACGTGTATCTAATGAAGCACGTATCTAATGAACCATGTGTATCTAAAGCATGTGTATCTAATGAAGCACGTGTATCTAATGAACCTGTATCTAGTGAACCACGTGTATCTAATGAACCATGTGTATCTAATTAACCATGTGTATCTAATGAAGCATGTGTATCTAATGAACCACGTGAATCTAATGAACCATGTGGATCTAATGAACCACGTGTATCTAATAAACCATATGTATCTAATGAACCACGTGCATCTAATGAACTATGTGTATCTAATGAAGCACGTGTATCTAATGAACCACATGTATCTATTGAACTACGTGCATCTAATGAAGCATGTGTATCCATGTGTATCTAAAGCATGTGTATCTAATGAAGCATGTGTATCTAGTGAACCACATGTATCTAATGAACCATGTGTATCTAATGAAGCACATGTATCTAATGAACCACGTGTATCTAATGAACCACGTGTATCTAATGAAGCATGTATCTAATGAACAACGTGTATGTGTTGTTTGCAATGTGTTGCCAGCAAGTGTGGATGTGTTGCCAGCGAGTGTGGATGTGTTGCCAGTGAGTGTGGATGTGTTGCCAGCGAGTGTGGATGTGTTGCCAGCGAGTGTGGATGTGTTGCCAGCGAGTGTGGATATGTTGCCAGCGAGTGTGGATGTGTTGCCAGCGAGTGTGGATGTGTTGCCAGCGAGTGT
The DNA here is from genome assembly GCA_028752905.1 of Cladorhizidae sp. MBARI D1340-BT2. NCBI lineage: Eukaryota > Metazoa > Porifera > Demospongiae > Poecilosclerida > Cladorhizidae > Cladorhizidae sp. MBARI D1340-BT2. The sequence continues at coordinate 35,499,452 of JAQNBH010000017.1, forward strand.
GGATGTGTTGCCAGCGAGTGTGGGATGTGTTGCCAGCAAGTGCGGATGTGTTGCCAGCGAGTGTGGATGTGTTGCCAGCGAGTGTAGATGCATTGCCAGTGAGTGTGGATGTGTTGCCAGCGAGTGTGGATGTGTTGCCAGCGAGTGTGGATGTGTTGCCAGCGAGTGTGGATGTGTTGCCAGTGAGTGTGGATGTGTTGACAGCGAGTGTGGATGTGTTGCCAGTGAGTGTGGATGTGTTGCCAGCGAGTGTGGATGTGTTGCCAGTGAGTGTGGATGTGTTGCCAGTGAGTGTGGATGTGTTGCCAGCGAGTGTGGATGTGTTGCCAGCGAGTGTGGATGTGTTGCCAGTGAGTGTGGATGCATTGCCAGTGAGTGTGGATGTGTTGCTAGTGAGTGTGGATGTGTTGCCAGTGAGTGTGGATGTGTTGCCAGCGAGTGTGGATGCATTGCCAGTGAGTGTGGATGTGTTGCCAGCGAGTGTGGATGTGTTGCCAGTGAGTGTGGATGTGTTGCCAGTGAGTGTGGATGTGTTGCCAGCGAGTATGGTGCATTGTTTTTCATTTCTTAATTTGACCTGATGAAGACTGAGGTATTGATGATGTAACTCTGATGAAGGTTGGAGCATCTAGCCAAAATGTCGAGTGAGCAAAGTTAAGTGGATTATCGAGAAGTTATTGTATTATTGATGTCTTCATGAGATTGGAACACTTGGATTGTGATACGGAAGCAGTCAAGTATTGTATGTATTTATATTCTACTTATAGATGCCGAATTAGGTTGAAAAACTCGATGCCATGCAACATAACGGGTGGCACATTCTGAAACATGTGGAGGTGTGTGGCTTTGAGTTGTGTGTCTTTGAGGTGTGTGGCTTTGAGGTGTGTGTCTTTGAGGTGTGTGTTAAGAGTGTTTTGAAGCAGCTTCCCTTGAGCACTCTATACTAAGAGTGAGTGAGGTCATCGGGCAGTGCTTTCTGGAGGAATTGTACGATTCAACAGAAGCTGACAAGCTTGGTGACTGTTTGCACGCTTGACACTGTTTAGTAGCTATGTAGAGTGTGCTCTCCCTCATTAGCACATCTCTCCTCTTGACTACATCCATCAGTTATCCTTTTGTACTTGGCAGCCATTAGCCAGTTCTCTGTCGACAGAGAACAGCAGTGCACATTTTACCCACCAAGATTGATGCATCATCATGGTAAATGACGAGTCCCTTCTCCATAGCTAAAGCACGTGATGAATCGAGTAGCTATGTCAGAGTGAGATTGCATCATGTGTTGTGAGTGTGCACGCGTAAGTGTGTGTGAGTGTGAGTGTGTGTGTGAGTATCTGTGCGTGAGTATGTGTGTGTGAATGTGTGCAAGTCTCCGAGTGTGTGTGTAACTAAGTGTGTGTGAGTGTGTGTGTGTATTGGCATCCACCATTTTGAAATAGCGATCAAATCAATATATGGAATGCTACCACACTTTCTGACAGATAGCTTGTCAGCAAGACAGCAGGAACTTAATATGGAGCACTCCCTCAACACGTGCACAGAAGCAACTTATATATGTGTGGATTGTAAAGTTGATGTACTGATGGGTAACAGCAGAAGGGATGGCAAACATGTCGGAGCAGACCTTGTCAGTGCTGCATGTGGACCGGTCTAGATGCCAGCAACGAATAACTTTCAGGCACGAGACACAGTCACGAGTTGACTCTTATCAAGCAGAGGCTAGAACAAATAGTCTAGTAGGTGCTTAGAAAGTAAGTATTAAACACCATAAGCATATACGGAGCAGACTCGGTTTAATATTAAATCAAAGAATTAGTATTCCGCACTTGTTCTATATGCACATGCCCAATGGACTGCTCTGTTGATTTTAAACTTTACTACCAAGTTGGACAGAGCCATTAAAAAAAAAATTTTTTTTTTTTAATGGCTGATGATTACAACTGCCTTTATGAATGATCTCTTCCTGGATTTTGCTACTGTGTTTTGGAAGTTCTTCTTGTGGAAAGCTGCACAGGCACCTGTGCTTACCAGGAATCATTCTGAATTCCTTCGCTCTTGACCAAGGAGGCGCTCCCGGATTGTATTTCCTTGCTGTGAATTGTGTTGTAGACATTATAGCGATGTAGCGCTGAATAAATTTTATTTGCTTACCTCAACAGAGCTGATTATTGCCCCAAACTGCTTCTTATTGTACATATTTACATTTAATGATATTAACAGTCTGAGAGTTTCAGTTTTAGTTAAAAATAAAAGTATAACAACAAATCACAAGTAAAGTGAGTTCAACTAGATGCCTGCTGAACAACCAGCTTTTACAACAGCAGGTATGTAATCTCTAGAGCTAATGCATGGTGCACGAGGGGAAGGAGGAAGTGTGTTCCATAACATTGGCCGGGTTAATGGAGTATGACGGAATGTTGTCAGGCGGATCTAGTATCAAAGGAACTGCTTATGTAAAAAGATTGTCAATCAATCATTTTTATACACGATCATCAAACTTTAAATGCAGCAGCAAACACACTCGTTGCATGTCAGTCCTCTGAAAGTTGTTCTGATGTCTGAATTTGTGATGTCTCACAAATTTAAGATGCCACATGAAAGGTGGTACAGCAAATCACAATTCAAAGAGCGCGGAGGAGTGTTGTTAGGTCATGTTTGCGGTTTACTTAGAAGCTGAGGCAATTAAACTTTAAAGTATGTATGTTATTTCTGAAATTATGTGAAGAACACCACTTCATGTGTTTTTAAGTACTTTCATATCTGGAATTGCAAGCCCTATATTTCATTCCCTACAGAAGTCGCCATACCTGGGCTATCATGCTTTTGGATATTTCTCATCCTCTGAAGTCGAATTTTTCTGCATCGAACTTACGTCATTTGCATCCATGAATTTTTTTAATATTTAATACGATAACCTTGATAATCAACTTGAAATTTACTCTCTCGACGTTTCGACTAGATGTTCTAGCCTTCATCAGGAATAATTATTCCTGATGAAGGCTAGAGCATCTAGTCGAAACGTCGAGAGAGTAAAAAATTCAAGTTGCTTATTGAGAAGGTCATTGTGATATTATAATGCAAATGTAATAAGCTACAGTTCTGATCTAATGATTGAGTCAAGCAAACAAAATCTACACAGTGTTACATCGTGCTATGTCTAAAACTTTCAACAAAGAAATCCATCCAAGAGCACTTCAGAGTAGGTCCCAATTAGTATAGGTGCCTATGCAGCCTTCCTCAGCATAGAGCTTCCAGAAAGACCAGTAAAAGAGTAGATATACAGTAACAAATATGCTTGTCACAACTAAAGTATTGAAAACAACTGGAGCAGTAAGCAGAGCTGCCCTAAAATATCATCCGACTGTTTTTGAGTAGTACGTTGGCTGTGTGGATATAATAATTGTCCTAGGACATTGTTCCTTATTTCTAGTGCTACAGTCTATGTAAGAGTTTGATTATTCTTACATCCACAGGCAGCAGCTAAGGATGATAATAATTTACTTCAGTCTTGACTCTGAATTGGAGCTGAATAATTAACTCATTAAGCTTCATAATCATGCATAGCAAATAGTTGTTAACGTCTACAAGATATCAAGGTCAAGTCCAGCTGCACTGGATTGATCAAGGATAATGCAACTCTTTTGTTAAAATTCAAACTTAGTAAATTGGAGCAACTACTATGGGGACCTATGGGTGCAAGTTCAGGCACACATGTTCTTCACAAAAATTATTGACTGAACATTGTTATTAAAAAAAAATTTTTTTTTAGATCTTCACATTTTCAATTGTTATCAAATTTCCAGAAGACAGTGTACTTTGATCAGAGCCATCCATTGTAGTATTCTCAGTAACTCTTACTACCAAATATTAGACTCCAGCTATATAGGAATATCACCATCACAACACATACCGCATCTGCTGTGTGAGATATATACTTGATTTCTTTTAGTACACTAAATCTCAGGACCATGCGGTTAGAATTGAAGATTTAAAAATCGAGTTAAAGTTGGCAGCCTAGCCATGTTGCACAGCATTCTCTCATTCATTAAGCAATGGCCTCATGGCTCAACTGTTAAAACAACTTCCGCTGTCTTGTGACTCAAACACCATAAAAAGAAAACCTTGCCAGCTGTTCCCAGGCACATGATGCCCTCTGCCAATGGGAAGTAACATAAAAGGGTATTTGGCCAGTGGGGATCGGTTCTGTTTGATTGACGTAGTTTCCTTTGTGGGCATGTCATATCATTTGTGAAACTATCTCCTACTAGCATGACAGACTTCAAAGTTTTCAGGGATGCTATAGTTATAGATGTTCTCCTGTTTCCTCCCTTTAACCGCCATATGGCACAAACTCGGACATTATCGCAAACATATTAAATCGAAGTATTTGTATTATCTCCCATACTCTGTATGTAATCATGCCCAATAGACTTCTTGATTGATTAAAAAGCTTTACTTCTGGTTGGACAGGGCAAGCGATCAATATTTTTTAATGGCTGACAATCGCAACTGCCTTCCATGAATGGTCTGTTCCTGGCTTTTGCTTCTGTTTCTGTAAGTTCTTCTACTTTGGAAAGCTGCATAAGCACCTATGCTTACCAGGAATCACTCTGAATTCCTTTGTTCATGAACAAAGATGTACTCCTGGATGAATTTCTTGCTGTAAGTTTTGTTGTAGATGTGTAGCAATGTAGTGCTGCATGACTTTTGATTGCTACTTCAACTTAGCTAATTCTTATAGCAAACTACTGCGGCTTATTGTATTTGCATTCTAATGCTATGAAGAGTTTGAGAAGTTTATTTAAAAGCTATAGCATAATTATCTTAACACACCACAAATAAAGTCGGCATTCAAACAGCCAACTAAGAGAAATACAAAATTGCTTAAGATGCCACAAAAAGAAGGGGGCAGATATATTTATACTCAAGACAAAAAAAATCTTTAATATAATGTCAAAAAAGAATGAAATGTGAAACAAAGATTTACCAATTATATAGACCACAAACATATACCTATTACCTATCCTATTAATACGTTGAACACCAAGTATAATAAAAGCAGAATATTGGTCCTCATTGTATTGGTACGTGAAGGGCCTGTAAGTGTTAGTAATCCACATCTTGTTTTACTTCTTTTTAACAAGTGAATCCAACATAGCTATGCATTTTTTGTTTTTGAATAAACATTTTTTTGTCTTGTCTCTATATATTTTTTATAGACAAGCAGCTTCCTACAAGAAGTTATTTGGCCAACTCTAGAACTAACCAATCACAGATGTTATTCTTTACCAACTTTATTACTAAAAGTATAACACACATGCCTGTGTATCATATATACACATAGATACATAGATTTTAAAATCCTTGCTTTGTTGAAGGTCTGTGATGCAGAAATGTGTACTTGCTTGCTGACTCAGAGAACTGCACACACACAAGCATGTTTATTGTGTGGGGGGATCTTTTAGGTGTTTTTACTGAATCAAGACACAAATTAGTCTCTGTATGTCATTGGAAGACTAGGAGTCATCTGGTACTAAAACTGACATATGGTACTCAAATTACAGGGTATATAGAAGAGAACAAATCTATCTTGAGGACTGAAATGCAAGGTGTTTGGGGGCTTCTGCTTTTCTACCTCCTGTGAAGGATTCAAAGCACACTGGAAGAGATTCTGGAGGTAGAATCAGCAAAACTACCATATTGGATGCAAAATAAGTTTTGTATGAGCTTTTTATTTTTATTTGCATGTTTTTTTTGCACCCACCATTTTGAAAAAGGTTTAAACCAATATATGAAGCACTACTGCACTCCCCAATATTTATGAGCTAACGTGAGGAGCTAACATGAACCCTGAATGTTGAATGACAAATGGTAAAGATTGTCTGAGTGTTGTATGAGGGAGCGAAGCCTTAGGTAGACACTTGCAACTGTCCATCTCACTGGAAGTGTTTCATGAGGAAGATCAACTGAGGAAATACTCGGAATCCCTTCACCTTACATGAAAGGAAACAGATGGATTTCCTGGCGGTTTACAGATGATACAGTTTTGGCGGTTCTGTTGGCTCAATATATTTGAATTCTCTCAATGAACTCTCAGTTGACATAATAACATTACAACCACCTTCTCAATAATCAACTTCAAATTTTATTCACTCGACGTTTCGACTAGATGCTCTAGTCTTCATCATTACTAGTAGAAATGTCGAGTGAATAAAATCTGAAGTTGATTATTGAGAAGGTGATTGTAATATTTGAATTCTCAGATGTTTCCAAAAGTTACAGGGTAATGTTTAAAACACACCCACTAATTAAGTGCATTTCAAGGGTTATTGGAGGTCATTGCACAAAACACACAAAGTCAAATTCGAAACGGTCTAAATACACATAGCCTATCTCACCTGATCCGAACATGGACGATTTGTGTCAGATTCCATTTGCTCTAAGCCATCATAAAGAGGATTCTTCACTTCAGTGCAATCCTTTGGGTCTCCACAATAAACTTCTGCATACATACATTCCTGCTGGTCTGGTTCAGTAATTGTATTAATATGATCGTAACATTCCAGCTGCACAACTTCATCCTCACGATTTGGAGATTCATACATATTGCCATTACCAGGAGCGTCGGATCTATCATCGCATACCACAGTAGTCATTGTATGTCCATCACCACTGCAAGAGTTGACCTCCTCAAGACGGTTCACAGTGTAAGAGCACACAGAGGTACTTGTGTCAAGCGATGTGCTAGAGAGAGAAAAAGTATCATCTCAGAGCATGTGGTATATAGCAAGTATTATGTGACCATCCCACGTAGATTTCTACCTGGTCTAGATGACATTTATTTATGAATTGAAGTTTCACTTGGCGATTGCTGAAATGAGCATCCATTTCCAAGTGATGGCTATAAAAGTACCACACCCTCAGGGATTGAGCATGCGTGTTGAAGCAACTCTTAATATAATGTTTTTATCAACTCTTTATATAATGTTTTTATCAGAACTTTATATAATATTTTATCAGATCTTTATATATTAACTCTTTATACAATGTTTTTATCAGACCTTTATATAATATTTTATCAGATCTTTATATAATATTTTATCATACCTTTATATAATGTTTTTATCAACTCTTTATATAATGTTTTTATCAGACCTTTATATAATATTTTATCAGACCTTTATATAATATTTTTATCAGACCTTTATATAAGACCTTTATATAATATTTTATCAGACCTTTATATAATGTTTTTATCAACTCATATCAGACCTTTGTATAATATTTTATCAGACCTTTATATAATGTTTTTATCAGACCTTTATATAATATTTTATCAGACCTTTATATAATATTTTATCACACCTTTTCATACTTAAACTGAAAAAGCATCAGCTAGAATTAACAACACAATGCTTTGGAGAGTTCAGCTTTTTCAGACTCTTCTACTGTACATTAGAGACCCTTGGTTACTGTGTTGCCCTTCTACCTCTGCTTCAGTTTTCCATCACACTCACTCTCACAGACAGAGAGGATCTGTTTCAAGAGATCAAACTAGCTTCAAATCAAGAAGCAGCTCTAGTTAAAGTCTTGTTAAGATTAGAAGTGAGCCGAAGGCTCGAGGATAGTGCAGCCAAGTCTCTAACATGTCAGTTATGTGATCACAGAGTCTGTGTCTCTGAAGGTATTGCTAGGAAACAGATGGTTTCTTGGAGTTGTTGCTATATTTATTTCCAAACTTCACTTGTCTTTTCTTACTTTTTACAAATTCCAGGACAATTATTTTCCACACTGAAACCCGACTAAATCTAAAGGGAAAGTGAAGTGGAGTTTTAATATGTTTTTTTATTATGCAATATGCAATAAATGAAGGTTAAAGTACAACATTAAACAGAGTTAATGGAGGGAGGGACCCTGTGGTGCAAACATGCGTGGCAATCATTGGGATTACGTATAACTGGGCGGTGGCAGGCGCATATGCACTAACAACAGGAACACATGCTCAAGTTCAAAATTGCATCATGCAGCAGCCAGACCAAGTTGTTGGCCTCTCTAACCACACCCACTCTAAACACACCCAATCTGACCACACCCACTCTGATCACGCCCACTCTGGACACACACTCTGACCACACCCACTCTAAACACACACACCCACTCCATATATCCATTCACTCTGCCCGATTAACACTTGGCATGACAGATTCAGGACATTAAGCATGGCAGCTCCAAGAAGACACCTAACCTCCCCAGACCTAAGAGAGGAGAAGTACTTCAAAGGATAATAGTAAATAAGCAATCAGTGAGGCTACATAATAAGGGTTCATTAATGTAAGAATTAGTAAGCGTAAAATGGTGCCATATGCAAATTGGCATCGCGCAAAGCTGGGTCCAGGTCTCCCAAACTAACCAACAAGCTGACATCAATCGAGTAGAAAAATACTACAGCTAGAATTGCAAGATATAGGAATTGGAATGGTGGATCTTCTAATGATGTACTTTCAACAACACATTAGAGAAAATGGCTGGTCTTCTAATGATGTACTTTCAACAACACATTAGAGAAAATGGCGGGTCTTCTAATGATGTACTTTCAACAACACATTAGAGAAAATGGCGGGTCTTCTAATGATGTACTTTCAACAACACAATGGTAACTATATACTACTTTCAATTAATGCTGTGCGAATGAATATCCTCGCTATCATCTGAACGATGTTAGGAGTCTGAGACTCAGAGCATGCAGTGAGTCAGACAGGGGATAATTACACAAAGGATTCAGTGCTCCCAGCCCTTGATATTCAGGTATTATCCTGGAGCTATATTCCCATCAAACAACTCTGGAATATTCAATTAGATATCAGACTATGACCGGATTACGACATCATTTGCCTTGTTAGGTTTTAGTTCAGCTATTTGCAATTTAAATTCTTTTAACTCAAGTTTGTGTTGCTGACAAACCACGGCGACCAGTAGGGAATATGGATGTGCTGCAGAGAGCTACTAAGGATGGTCGAGACAATGCATGGATGAGCTGGATAATGCTGTGTCCTTGATATCCCAGCACCCCACTCGATTTCATTTGCATGTCCTCCTGCCATCTAATACTGCCAACAATGTGAGGATGGGTGCTCATCCACCTTGTAGAGTCTGCTTTAATTCTTTTACGCTTGTCTACTGTCTGCCGACAGTGTGGTGCTGGAGATTGCTACATCTAATCTGCGGCCATTTCTGTGTCCTATATCTCCTTCTGGACTTGCAATTTGAGCCATAAAATATGCACTCCTTTTCCACTCCCTCTTTAATAATAATTATTACCATTTTTGAAAATTTTATTATTATTTGTATTATTTTTGTTGTTGTTATTATTGTTGTTGTTGCTGCTGTTGTTGTTGTTGTTATATTATTATTATTCCTGATGAAGTCCTGATGAAGGCTAGAGCTCTAGCCAAAACATCAAGTGAAATTCAAGGTGATTATCGAGAAAGTCAATGTTACTACTACTTCAATGTTACTACTACTACTATTACTACTACTACTTAATTTTAATTTGCACAAAATCTTCACTGAACTATAAGTAAGGCACTACAACACAACGAGAAGTGAACTGACTCCCACTGTCTATGCCATAATTGCCTGACGGCACAGAAGCATAGAGGTTCAGTAGTGATGATTCAGTTTGACCCATTGAACCAATAACTGCAGCTCTTGCGCTTCAACCATGAGGGATCTCGTGCTAGCATTTGAAAAATGCAATCCTTTCTTTAGCATGCTCTATTTTCCTCTCTCTTTTGAAGTTTGTAAAGCTTAGAAAGCCATAAAAGTTTCGTGTGCCTTGCCAACTCTCTGCATTTACTTCCCCCCACCTTTTCCCCCCTTCTATATATTTTACACTTTTTTACTGTTTGTCTGCCCCACTCCCCCCCCCCCCCCCCCCCCCCCCCCACACACACACAATAAAAATCCTGGCAGCTACTACCTTTCAAGCAACACCTGGCAGTTATCTCCCTCCAACAACCCCTTTGAGCAACCATGGCAATTAACCCTTTCAATCAACTCTGGCAGTCTGTTTCACCAACCCTGACATCAATTAGTACGGAAGACATTTGGTCAAAAATATAGCCAGACCAGAGCCGAGAGATTTGGAATGGGTCCATGAAAAGTATTTCATGATGCCAAGTAAAGGAGTAGGTTTGGAGCAGTGACTGTATATAGCTACCACATTTATTCCACATTCAGAAATACGCTGCTCTGTAAGCTTGAACAAAAAAAGGTGGCACTCCAAATTTGTACAGAAGCCCAGCTTTGATCATAGCTACTGACTTGTAGCTACCTATACATTGATTATATAACACATCGTCTTTTAACATTATCCTGAAGGCACAGAGACTACTTCCTGGTGGACAGTGTATGATCAAAGCCGTTGCAAATTAAAGCCTGGAAGTAAGCATGCATGGAGATCATGTCTACAGGTCTCATTAATAAGAAAAAACACTGACTCACAGTCAGGAGGAGAAGTAGTCCCAACAACTGTTTAGTTGTAGGATAGAACTGTTTAACAGTTGTAGGTTAAAACTATTAATAATTATAGGTTAGGGCAATATAAATGTTTAACAGTTGTAGGATAGAACTGTTTAACTGTTGTAGGATATAAATGTTAAATAGTTGTGGATAGAACTAATAAATGTTTAGGTTAGGGCAATATAAATGTTTAACCGTTGTGGGATAGAACTGTTTAACTGTTGTAGGATAGAACTAATAATAATCCTACAACTAATATAAATGTTTAGGTTAGAACAATATAAATGTTAAATAATTATAGGTTAGAGCAATGTAATTGTTTAAGTTGTAGGATAGAACTGTTTAAATGTTGTAGGATAGAACTTATATAAATGCTTAACAGTTGTAGGATTAGAACTGTTTAACTGTTGTAGGATAGAACTTATATAAATGCTTAACAGTTGTAGGATAGAACTGTTTAACTGTTGTAGGATAGAACTTATAAATGCTTAACAATTGTAGGATAGAACTGTTTAACTGTTGTAGGATAGAACTTATATAAATGCTTAACAGTTGTAGGATTAGAACTGTTTAACTGTTGTAGGATAGAACTTATATAAATGCTTAACAGTTGTAGGATAGAACTGTTTAACTGTTGTAGGATAGAACTTATAAATGCTTAACAATTGTAGGATAGAACTGTTTAACTGTTGTAGGATAGAACTTATATAAATGCTTAACAGTTGTAGGATTAGAACTGTTTAACTGTTGTAGGATAGAACTTATATAAATGCTTAACTGTTGTAGGATAGAACTGTTTAACTGTTGTAGGATAGAACTTATATAAATTCTTAACAAACAGTTGTAGGATTAGAACTGTTTAACTGTTGTAGGATAGAACTTATATAAATGCTTAACTGTTGTAGGATTAGAACTGTTTAACTGTTGTAGGATAGAACTTATATAAATGCTTAACTGTTGTAGGATTAGAACTGTTTAACTGTTGTAGGATAGAACTTATATAAATGCTTAACAGTTGTAGGATAGAACTGTTTAACTGTTGTAGGATAGAACTTATATAAATGCTTAACAGTTGTAGGATTAGAACTGTTTAACTGTTGTAGGATAGAACTTATATAAATGCTTAACAGTTGTAGGATTAGAACTGTTAAACTGTTGTAGGATAGAACTTATATAAATGCTTAACTGTTGTAGGATAGAACTGTTTAACTGTTGTAGGATAGAACTTATAAATGCTTAACAGTTGTAGGATAGAACTGTTTAACTGTTGTAGGATAGAACTTATATAAATGCTTAACTGTTGTAGGATAGAACTTATATAAATTCTTAACAAACAGTTGTAGGATAGAACTGTTTAACTGTTGTAGGATAGAACTTATATAAATTCTTAACAAACAGTTGTAGGATTAGAACTGTTTAACTGTTGTAGGATAGAACTTATATAAATGCTTAACTGTTGTAGGATTAGAACTGTTTAACTTTTGTAGGATAGAACTTATAAATGCTTAACAGTTGTAGGATAGAACTGTTTAACTGTTGTAGGATAGAACTTATATAAATTCTTAACAAACAGTTGTAGGATTAGAACTGTTTAACTGTTGTGATAGAACTTATATAAATGCTTAACTGTTGTAGGATAGAACTGTTTAACTGTTGTAGGATAGAACTTATATAAATTCTTAACAAACAGTTGTAGGATTAGAACTGTTTAACTGTTGTAGGATAGAACTTATATAAATGCTTAACTGTTGTAGGATTAGAACTGTTTAACTGTTGTAGGATAGAACTTATATAAATGCTTAACTGTTGTAGGATTAGAACTGTTTAACTGTTGTAGGATAGAACTTATATAAATGCTTAACAGTTGTAGGATAGAACTGTTTAACTGTTGTAGGATAGAACTTATATAAATGCTTAACAGTTGTAGGATTAGAACTGTTTAACTGTTGTAGGATAGAACTTATATAAATGCTTAACAGTTGTAGGATTAGAACTGTTAAACTGTTGTAGGATAGAACTTATATAAATGCTTAACTGTTGTAGGATAGAACTGTTTAACTGTTGTAGGATAGAACTTATAAATGCTTAACAGTTGTAGGATAGAACTGTTTAACTGTTGTAGGATAGAACTTATATAAATGCTTAACTGTTGTAGGATAGAACTTATATAAATTCTTAACAAACAGTTGTAGGATAGAACTGTTTAACTGTTGTAGGATAGAACTTATATAAATTCTTAACAAACAGTTGTAGGATTAGAACTGTTTAACTGTTGTAGGATAGAACTTATATAAATGCTTAACTGTTGTAGGATTAGAACTGTTTAACTTTTGTAGGATAGAACTTATAAATGCTTAACAGTTGTAGGATAGAACTGTTTAACTGTTGTAGGATAGAACTTATATAAATTCTTAACAAACAGTTGTAGGATTAGAACTGTTTAACTGTTGTGATAGAACTTATATAAATGCTTAACTGTTGTAGGATAGAACTGTTTAACTGTTGTAGGATAGAACTTATATAAATTCTTAACAAACAGTTGTAGGATTAGAACTGTTTAACTGTTGTGATAGAACTTATATAAATGCTTAACTGTTGTAGGATTAGAACGGTTTAACTTTTGTAGGATAGAACTTACATAAATGCTTAACTGTTGTAGGATTAGAACTGTTTAACTGTTGTAGGATAGAACTTATAAATGCTTAACAATTGTAGGATAGAACTGTTTAACTGTTGTAGGATAGAACTTATATAAATGCTTAACAGTTGTAGGATTAGAACTGTTTAACTGTTGTAGGATAGAACTTATATAAATGCTTAACAGTTGTAGGATAGAACTGTTTAACTGTTGTAGGATAGAACTTATAAATGCTTAACAATTGTAGGATAGAACTGTTTAACTGTTGTAGGATAGAACTTATATAAATGCTTAACAGTTGTAGGATTAGAACTGTTTAACTGTTGTAGGATAGAACTTATATAAATGCTTAACTGTTGTAGGATAGAACTGTTTAACTGTTGTAGGATAGAACTTATATAAATTCTTAACAAACAGTTGTAGGATTAGAACTGTTTAACTGTTGTAGGATAGAACTTATATAAATGCTTAACTGTTGTAGGATTAGAACTGTTTAACTGTTGTAGGATAGAACTTATATAAATGCTTAACTGTTGTAGGATTAGAACTGTTTAACTGTTGTAGGATAGAACTTATATAAATGCTTAACAGTTGTAGGATAGAACTGTTTAACTGTTGTAGGATAGAACTTATATAAATGCTTAACAGTTGTAGGATTAGAACTGTTTAACTGTTGTAGGATAGAACTTATATAAATGCTTAACAGTTGTAGGATTAGAACTGTTAAACTGTTGTAGGATAGAACTTATATAAATGCTTAACTGTTGTAGGATAGAACTGTTTAACTGTTGTAGGATAGAACTTATAAATGCTTAACAGTTGTAGGATAGAACTGTTTAACTGTTGTAGGATAGAACTTATATAAATGCTTAACTGTTGTAGGATAGAACTTATATAAATTCTTAACAAACAGTTGTAGGATAGAACTGTTTAACTGTTGTAGGATAGAACTTATATAAATTCTTAACAAACAGTTGTAGGATTAGAACTGTTTAACTGTTGTAGGATAGAACTTATATAAATGCTTAACTGTTGTAGGATTAGAACTGTTTAACTTTTGTAGGATAGAACTTATAAATGCTTAACAGTTGTAGGATAGAACTGTTTAACTGTTGTAGGATAGAACTTATATAAATTCTTAACAAACAGTTGTAGGATTAGAACTGTTTAACTGTTGTAGGATAGAACTTATATAAATGCTTAACTGTTGTAGGATTAGAACTGTTTAACTTTTGTAGGATAGAACTTATAAATGCTTAACAGTTGTAGGATAGAACTGTTTAACTGTTGTAGGATAGAACTTATATAAATTCTTAACAAACAGTTGTAGGATTAGAACTGTTTAACTGTTGTGATAGAACTTATATAAATGCTTAACTGTTGTAGGATAGAACTGTTTAACTGTTGTAGGATAGAACTTATATAAATGCTTAACTGTTGTAGGATAGAACTGTTTAACTGTTGTAGGATAGAACTTATATAAATGCTTAACAGTTGTAGGATAGAACTGTTTAACTGTTGTAGGATAGAACTTATATAAATGCTTAACTGTTGTAGGATAGAACTTATATAAATTCTTAACAAACAGTTGTAGGATAGAACTGTTTAACTGTTGTAGGATAGAACTTATATAAATTCTTAACAAACAGTTGTAGGATTAGAACTGTTTAACTGTTGTAGGATAGAACTTATATAAATGCTTAACTGTTGTAGGATTAGAACTGTTTAACTTTTGTAGGATAGAACTTATAAATGCTTAACAGTTGTAGGATAGAACTGTTTAACTGTTGTAGGATAGAACTTATATAAATTCTTAACAAACAGTTGTAGGATTAGAACTGTTTAACTGTTGTGATAGAACTTATATAAATGCTTAACTGTTGTAGGATAGAACTGTTTAACTGTTGTAGGATAGAACTTATATAAATTCTTAACAAACAGTTGTAGGATTAGAACTGTTTAACTGTTGTGATAGAACTTATATAAATGCTTAACTGTTGTAGGATTAGAACGGTTTAACTTTTGTAGGATAGAACTTACATAAATGCTTAACTGTTGTAGGATTAGAACTGTTTAACTGTTGTAGGATAGAACTTATATAAATGCTTAACAGTTGTAGGATAGAACTGTTTAACTGTTGTAGGATAGAACTTATATAAATTCTTAACAAACAGTTGTAGGATTAGAACTGTTTAACTGTTGTGATAGAACTTATATAAATGCTTAACTATTGTAGGATTAGACTGTTGTAGGATAGAACTTATATAAATGCTTAACTGTTGTAGGATTAGAACTGTTTAACTGTTGTAGGATAGAACTTATATAAATGCTTAACAGTTGTAGAATAGAACTGTTTAACTGTTGTAGGATAGAACTTATAATAATGCTTAACTATTGTAGGATTAGACTGTTGTAGGATAGAACTTATATAAATGCTTAACTATTGTAGGATTAGACTGTTGTAGGATAGAACTTATATAAATGCTTAACTATTGTAGGATTAGACTGTTGTAGGATAGACCTTATATAAGTGCTTAACTATTGTAGGATTAGACTGTTGTAGGATAGAACTTATATAAATGCTTAACTATTGTAGGATTAGACTGTTGTAGGATAGAACTTATATAAATGCTTAACTATTGTAGGATTAGACTGTTGTAGGATAGAACTTATATAAATGCTTAACTATTGTAGGATTAGACTGTTGTAGGATAGAACTTATATAAATGCTTAACTATTGTAGGATTAGACTGTTGTAGGATAGAACTTATATAAATGCTTAACAGTTGTGTGTGCGTGTGTCTGAGCAATTTTCACATTACGTCACTTTACTCCTCATTAACCTTCGATGACAATTAGCTAACAGAATCAATTCACCGTATCCAAGAAAACACACACTGACCCCATTTCACTGCAATAAATCCCATTCAAGAAGAATTGGTGAACCTTATGGAGGTAAAGAAACACGAGTAGTCCATTTCTCGCCACCCCTCTATGTAAAGTATGCATGGTGGTAAGACACTTACTTCGAATTGTTGTTGATGTTCACAGATATTTGATTTGTATTACCCTTCAATGTTTTCCCTTTTGGACCTGTGCGTACATAATAATAACAACAACAACAAAACAGCAATAACAATATGACAACAACAACAACAGTAAATGTGCCCGGTGCAAACTGTGGCATGAAGTAACTTCCTGCCGCTGGCTATAATCTGTGGCAAAGTTTTTATGTAAGAGCTTTGATATTGTCCTGACCAATAAATAGCTGATGTTGCAGTAGCTGTCCAGTTAGTGCATGCTCAGCATGTGCATGAGCTGTCAGTACCTGAAGTAGGTGTGGCCAGCTAGATTGAAATTACTCTCCAGCTATTGTGATGGTGCTATTTTGTGTGTGTCAAGGCAGGGGCAAAAAATGGAAAATTCACAATACTTTGTTTGCACACACACACACACACACACACACACACACATACATATATACACATACATATATATACACAACACACAATCTGAATAGCTCACACTAATTTGCACTTGCGTAGGTCCGGTTAATAATTGCAATGTATATATACTATAGGCTGCAGTTTGAATGCTTATAGCTAGCATGTTCTGTCAGCTGCATCCAGTAGTCGGGATCCAGGACCTAAGTACCCAGCAGCTGGGATCCTTATAAAAGCAGGACCTAAGCACCCAGTAGCTGGGCTTCACTTGAAGCAGTGCCAAACACCCAGAAGCTGGGCTTCACTTGAAGCAGTGCCTAAGCACCCAGTAGCTGGGCTTCACTTGAAGCAGTGCCTAAGCACCCAGTAGCTGGGCTTCACTTGAAGCAGGGCCTAAGCACCCAGTAGCTGGGCTTCACTTGAAGCAGTGCCAAACACCCAGTAGCTGGGCTTCACTTGAAGCAGTGCCAAACACCCAGCAGTGCCTAAGCACCCAGTAGCTGGGCTTCACTTGAAGCAGTGCCTAAGCACCCAGTAGCTGGTCGTCACTTGAAGCAGTGCCAAACACCCAGAAGCTGGGCTTCACTTGAAGCAGTGCCTAAGCACCCAGTAGCTGGGCTTCACTTGAAGCAGTGCCTAAGCACCCAGTAGCTGGGCTTCACTTGAAGCAGTGCCTAAGCACCCAGTAGCTGGTCGTCACTTGAAGCAGTGCCAAACACCCAGAAGCTGGGCTTCACTTGAAGCAGTGCCTAAGCACCCAGTAGCTGGGCTTCACTTGAAGCAGTGCCTAAGCACCCAGTAGCTGGGCTTCACTTGAAGCAGTGCCTAAGCACCCAGTAGCTGGGCTTCACTTGAAGCAGGGCCTAAGCACCCAGTAGCCTGGCTTCACTTGAAGCAGTGCCTAAGCACCCAGTAGCTGGGCTTCACTTGAAGCAGGGCCTAAGCACCCAGTAGCCTGGCTTCACTTGAAGCAGTGCCTAAGCACCCAGTAGCTGGGCTTCACTTGAAGCAGGGCCTAAGCACCCAGTAGCCTGGCTTCACTTGAAGCAGGGCCTAAGCACCCAGTAGCTGGGCTTCACTTGAAGCAGTGCCTAAGCACCCAGTAGCCTGGCTTCACTTGAAGCAGTGCCTAAGCACCCAGTAGCTGGGCTTCACTTGAAGCAGTGCTAAACACCCAGAAGCGGGGCTTCACTTGAAGCAGTGCCAAACACCAAGAAGCTGGGCTTCACTTGAAGCAGTGTGTAAGCACCCAGTAGCTGGGCTTCACTTGAAGCAGTGCCCAAATACCCAGTAGCTGGGCTCCCTGTGAAGCATAGCTGGGATCCCTATGAAGCAGTGCCTAAGCACCCAGTAGCTGGGCTTCACTTGAAGCAGGGCCTAAGCACCCAGTAGCCTGGCTTTACTTGAAGCAGTGCCTAAGCACCCAGTAGCTGGGCTTCACTTGAAGCAGTGCCAAACACCCAGTAGCTGGGCTTCACTTGAAGCAGTGCCCAAATACCCAGTAGCTGGGCTCCCTGTGAAGCATAGCTGGGATCTCTATGAAGCAGTGCCTAAGCACCCAGTAGCTGGGCTTCACTTGAAGCAGGGCCTAAGCACCCAGTAGCCTAGCTTCACTTGAAGCAGTGCCTAAGCACCCAGTAGCTGGGCTTCACTTGAAGCAGTGCCAAACACCCAGTAGCTGGGCTTCACTTGAAGCAGTGCCCAAATACCCAGTAGCTGGGCTCCCTGTGAAGCATAGCTGAGATCCCTATGAAGCAGTGCATAAGCACCCAGTAGCTGGGCTTCACTTGAAGCAGTGCCTAAGCACGCGGCATTGCCCAGAGAAGAAAGAAGAGAAGTGTTGCAATATTGATCACAGATGCAAAATGAGTTAAGTCAGGTTGAGACAAAGAAACTCAACAAAGCTACGAAATGTTTTCATTTTTGTGTAGAGCGGACACACCTCAAGCCAGAAGTCTGGGCCTACACTAAAGTGACATCATTCTATCAGAGCAAGGTTCACTGCACTTGCTAGAGCAATTTGCAAAGATTTGCTGAAAAAAGAATTTCTCGGCTTTGATAAGGATATCTGACAATCAAGTGATTGCCTCACCAGAGGATGACTCAGAACTGCTCTTTGACTAGGCCAGAACAATTGAGCATGTAGACCTCATGTCATTACAAATTGGTACGTCCAACAATTATAATTGGTATGCAACATGGGAAGCTTATGAGAACCACCCACTCCTATGATCGAACACTGCAACAGCTGTGCCAACAGCTTGCATCCTATTGTGAACAGGCTTTCAGTCAAATAGGCTAGCCAAGCCTCATAAAATCTCCTGATTTGCTCACTGTTAGTGTAGCAGATTATCTAGCAAATAGCCTTGAATGTCTTTCCTGCAGGTTATTAATATGGCTGTGATTATCCGTTGGGATGGTATTCTAAATATGGATGTGGCAGATCAAATGTCTTAGATCTGCATGCTTCAACTCAACAATAGCCATAGCGATACACTAAAAAACTTGGCAAGCCAGTAGCAACACTACATGCATACTACCCATAGAAATCATGAATGCTCATTCACTGGTACTAGCACAGCATATCTCCATTTACAATACGTGAATGTCCAGGCACTTACCGTGGCTAGGATTTTTGGCTCCGTACCAAAGAACAGCAAAAAATATCAAACTGATGACAGCAACAAGAGTGAGCAGAGTTAGCATTCCCAGGACCACTCCAACCACTAGATCCTGCTTGGTCTTGTGAAGCAGAGCACTATTATCTGAACATGAACATAGAGCAGGAATGGAGTGACACACAACAACAAAGAAAGTTCTAATGATTGTCAACTATGATACCCACATGCACCATAGACCTTAAAAAGCATCTAACTCGACCAACTTTTAACCTCCTCACTCACTGTAAGGGCTAAGGGTTAAAACTCCCAAGATGAATAGCCATGTTAAAAAAAACCCAATAACTTCGTAGCTCTTTCCCCCCCCCCATCCCTCCCTCTTCACACACTCTTGAGGTTATGTAGGCATATGTTCAGAGTTGAGATCACTTTTAACTGATGGGATAATTAAGGCATGTTATATGAGTAGAGGAGGTCATAGGTTTCACACACTTTATTTTTAAAAAACACAAAATTTAGCTATCAGAGTTATTTCTTTGTGTTCCGACAAAACTGTTACAGAAATCTTGTTCATCTTAAACAATTTTCTCAATTATTTTTCTTACCGCTGTCCCTACAGCTACTATATAACTACCAATAGTTTTTATCTTTTTTTTTAATGAAGAACTTCCTTTTCACCAAAACAACCAAACTGTTTTGATGCCCTTAAATATGGCAAATTCATTCCAGCCTTTAGGTCCCCTAAAAGCATCTATGTGATCCCCAGTGCAAACCCGTGTGTATTCTGGAATGCAATATTACTCTGCTGAGATGAATAATGGACAACCTCATATGCAGTTAGCATGGAACAACATTGTGGGTAATGACTGCTAACAATCAGACCTGGTGTTGTGCGAGAGATTTCATCCATAATGCTCTGGTTAACAATCTTCACAGAAATGCGTACGTTTCCTTGACTCTTATCTTCCTCCCAATCCACAACAGATACATTATACCCCTCCATCCAGCCTTCAGGTAAAGTTGAGTGGAGGAGAGCCATGCTTTTGACTCTTTTCACGGGGACAGATTTCCTGTAATACATAGTACTGATTTCGACAATACACCCAGCGGCCCTGGATCCTTTAAGAAAGCTGCATTGGACTTCAATCAGCTGATTCTGGACATCAAACAGCACCATCACAGGGTTTATTACATCAGTGGTATCTGTGAAATGATGTATCACAATAAACAGGAGACAGAAGCTCATTACAACTAGTTCAACTACAAATAGAACATGGCAGATTTTATGCCGGAATAATTGTGGTGGAAAATAGGTGCTTCTGAGCACCTGGAATTGTGCTGAAAAAAACACGTAGGTGACCGAATGGGAAGAATTTGGTAACCTTCAGCTTGCACTAGTTTCCTAGTTCAACCTTGATTTCCAAAAACAAAGCATATATTTTCTCTCAATGAACTCTCAGTTGACATTCCTGATGAAGACTAGATAATCTAGTCGAAACATCGAGTGAATAAAAATAGAAGTTGATTATGAGAAGGTGATTTTAATATATTTTCTGTTGCACCACAGTATGACCACAGGAAATTGTAATAATAATCACTGCAATAGTATAACTACTGATCAAGGGGTAATCATCATGATTGAAAAAACAAGACTTTTGTGTGTACTGGAGGTGATGTAGATTTTTTAGAATCAATGGTCGACATGCAACTCTCTATTTGTCAGTTAAGCGCAATTGATTATAACTCATTAAAAGAGTGAAAAGGAAAACAGGTGAAAGCTTCAGAGAAAATACTGTCTGGAGTGGGTGGAGAAAGCCTGGCAATCTGTCAGCACTGAAGTGATAATCAAATTCTTCAAAAAATTGTGGCATTTCAGTCGAGATAACATTTCAGTCGAGATAAATGGGTCACATGATGTTAGGATTCACTGTTTAAAGCCTGGACAAGTAACAGAAAGTGCTGCTGGAAATATTGCCAGCAAGACAGACAAACTCCACAGAAAAGAGATGGGAGAGACTGATGACGATTCCTTCGCAAGTGATGAAGCTGACTATGAAGAAGATAAAAGCTAGAGTAGAGGATGACAGCTAGAGCATGAATACTGCTATTATCAATCATTGATAATCGTCACCTAAGCTTGGTTGATCTCGTGCAACTATTGTGTGAATGCCTGTTAGTCATGTTCAAATAATAAGCACACCCTCAAATAACCCATGCTCTCAAATGGTTTGCGCAACTAGGCAACCCATGAAGCACGCATTCTAATCGAGGCAATATAGTTATTGTCATCAGCTGTCATCAGCTGATAGACGTCATTCAAGTCAGGGGATGACAGCGAGAGTTCTCTGAATAAATAGCTCTCTTGATCTTAAGATTGAGTATCTCTTGCCTGGTTAGAGTTTCATGAACAATTGTCCCACTCACAATTTTGTATAGATAGTGAACTAGGCTTGCAGATGAGACTACAGCTTGTAGCCAAATACTTGCTGAGTTGTTGCTAACTACTTGTTTGAGTTATAGCTAACTACTTGCTAAGTTGTAGCAAACTACTTGTTTGAGTTACTAAAACTACTCTGGTTCAAGTTTGATTCTGTTGGTCCACTTTTTTATTACTATGATGTGCTGTGCCTGTCTGAGCTTTGAAGAATATAAGGCACGTATTCTGTTTTTGTCATTTATAGTCACATGCAATATAAATACAATCTTTGAGATCTTAGTGCCTTTGATTCTGATCACTTGGAAGGTTGTATACAAACTCATTGCTTTACTCACTTCACAAAATTGTCAAGGATATATACCTGGCACCCACGTGTGGTTAGATAATGTTACGAGAATGGTAGAGGTTAGGTTTCAAACTATGAATTATTCCTGAATAGAAATGTATTCACAATGCAGAGGATTCAGCAAGCGTATCCAGAGTGATGGACCACGAGTTGAATGCTGCTTGTTATTTAGAAATTGAGTTAGTATGTGTATAACTTATCGAGAATTTTGTTATTTCCTTGGCCATATCAAGGACATCTCTCATCATCTTGATCCCCTTTAATTTAGGTATCACCATGCAGCAAGATTAATGTGAGACCCATAGCAGTGTATGTATGCACTGCCCTAGATTCAATATCAGATATTCTCTTAGGAGCACCAGATCTAGGTCCCTTCATTGAGCTAGCTGCACCACTGACTATGTAAATGATTCAAGGCAACTAAACACATCCACAGAAATTTGTGTGAGAGTACTGCATCGATTGATGGTACATTATACAAACCAAAAATAAATCTTCAATGAGGATAAAAACTCTCAGTTGTCCACCGAATGATAATGTCTGCCTGTTCCAACTGAACATCTAAAATGATGAGTCACGTAAGGATACAGCAACATCAAGTACGGATGTGGACATCTTTTCAATGATTCCATTTTGTATCTTATCTGATGTAAATTTGTTAACTTTTCATTTTGCAAGAATTGATCAACATCCAGTTGTTGGGAAGATTCTATCTTCTTTGGAAATCCCATTCTCCCAAGTGCTAATGCCTGATGATCTAGATTCCTTGTTTGACAATACCTTTGTTAACATTTTCCAGTTTTTTTTTTGTTCTCTGTCTGCTCTTTCATCAACAAACTGCCAATATGTCTGGTGGTGTCTATAGCATGCTCTCTGCTGATATGATGAGGTGGCATTCTCCCAATTCATCTAGAGAAAATGATCCACTGTCTAAGCGATAATCGTACGAAAAGTACACAGATGAAAAATTAAG
Source organism: Cladorhizidae sp. MBARI D1340-BT2 (assembly GCA_028752905.1). Taxonomy (NCBI): domain Eukaryota; kingdom Metazoa; phylum Porifera; class Demospongiae; order Poecilosclerida; family Cladorhizidae; species Cladorhizidae sp. MBARI D1340-BT2. The sequence goes on from JAQNBH010000017.1 coordinate 35,522,425, forward strand.
TTATAAAACTGGTTCTCGATTGGATGACTTCGGTTTCCCTTGCTTAAAAGCTGTCGTCTCATGGTAATGCAGAAATAGTCATTGTTTGAACCATGTTCATTAAAATGACTTCTCTACTTCAGTCTTTTAATAAAAAGCAGTTGGCTGAACCACATGACGTGTCAACATGTGACTCCTTCCAGTAGGCTAATCACCACATTGAGATTTCAATTAACTACTAATTAAACAGATATAGTACTTATTCATCATGAATTAATTCCATCAAAAATGGTCGTCCACCAAAAGTGGCAGGGCAAAGTCCTACCAGCCCCCCCCCTCCTCTCCTATCGTTAGCTAAGTATTGCTGACTGTACCCATGTGCACCACAATGTCTACTACACAAAAATTAGCACATACCATATCTCATTAGTTATTGCCCATGTAGGGTCAGCTATGGCCTCTTTCAAAGACTTGCTAATGGCAGATGTTTTGGTTAGGGATCGGGGATCGTAACAGTTTCTCAGTACATGTAGTTAGTTAGAACTCCACAAATAGAAAAACTGAGCACTGGTCATTTGTTCTGCTTCCAAATATAGCACATTGGACCTTGACTCTATATTAACTTGATTGGGTCTTCCGACAGCCAACATCTTAATTGAGAAACAAAGTAGTTGTGGATGGGGTACTAAATTTTTTATGAATAGACTAATTGTACGCAAGTTTGGCTATTAGGAAAACACAGGTAGAAACAGAAATCCTTAAAGATAAATTTCAAGAGTTGTTTTCCCCCCCATTTTGCACTGACCATAGCGAACGATTCAAGACATGCTGGGATTCTATTTTGGAACTATATAATATGGGCTGGCCATTTAGGAAGCTAAGAAGCTACAAATGTGAGTTTTAGCTGAGGTATGAATTTTAGTTCTTTGGGATGGGGGGGGGGGGGGGGGGGGGAAGAGTTCCACCATTCATTTAAAAAAGTATGTCCACTCAATATAGGGAGTTCTAGTGCACTGCCTGATAAGATACAAGAATGTATAGAGATTTACAAGTGTCAAACCTTCAATAGGTTCATGTCCAAACCTGGGGGGTTGTCAGTGATTTCTTTCTAAGGTTATACCTTTTAAGCTTTGCTTTGGGTTTATGCTAACCTTCGATCAACCACTGATGACGCCTATAACCTCGTTATAGACCACCTTGCTAGCAATCTCTCTCTCTCCTAGTTTATATAGGCAAACTCATATAACAACTTGAGACACAACTGTTATACACTCTTTTTCGAAATATATCTAGGACACAATCATACAATAAAGTCTTTCTACACAGTTCTCCCTTTCTACCCAACCCTCCTCCCTGTTCGAGCAGTTCCTTTTATAATTTACTAGCTGTTTCTTCTAGGCACACCTCCCCAGTGACCAATCTGATCCCTTGCTGTCCATGTGTGTGTCTATGGAAGACTCTGGAAGGTGAGTCGTTGTCTTGTGGTTGTGTAGTTGTTCTTGTAACAGGCTGGCATGTGGGCAGCTGTTCCGTGGTGTTTGTCAGAAGTGTTTCTGACAGGGGTGAGGGAGGACCATGTTTCAATTTGCACCCCCCCCCCACCTCAGCCCCCCAACCCAGTTGCCCCTCCTCTCCTCTATGCTTGTACAACTTACAGACATCCATTTTCTCAGCAATGTCAATATTCTCCAAAATAAATAGAGATAATTTGTACTTCGCATTCTTCATTAGTCCCACCCTTGCTGGGAGTGCACTGGTGTTCAGTGCCAAGACTTGGCTTGTAGAATTGGGTGTGAGCATAGCTAGGTGGAGAAACACAGCCGTTTGCTTGTAACTTGGGCAAAACATAGGCGGCTGTATATGTGTGTGTGTATATTTGTACAGAAACCGGCAGTTAGGAAGAACACAATGTACTGATTATGCACACTTAATTGGCAACACAGTTGAGGTCTTTCTTACTTCAAAGGATATTGTCAGTATAGCTCCACCGTCCTCGAGGTAAACTTCAAGTTTTACCGAATTCAAGACTTCTTCTGGATTACTATCTAATGTGCGGTGTAGGATTTCTCAATGCATACATCAACAGCAACAATACAACAAGAAATACTCACGAGTTAAATAGGGCGAAGTAACCATCGAGGAGTTTACGCTAAACCCAGCAGAGTTGTAGGAGGATACTTCAAATTGGAAGGACCCACAGTAAGTTCTACTGTGGGTAAAGATGATGGAGGTGGAGTTTGTAGCGGTTGCACTCTTCTCTGCTCCTTGACCTCCCACTACATGCATCTGGTAAGTGACTGGAATATCAAAAGCCGACCTGGAGGGCAACCAGGAAATTAGGAGTGTCCTCACGCCGAGAGGGGCTGCACTGAGATTGGCAGGTAGAGGAGGAGGACCTAGTGGAAACACAATATCTGAATAATAATGTATCAGCGAGTAGACGATGCTTGTTCAATGTGGTAACAATTAGCAACTTGGTGGACATATTAAATACCTCATATATCTACTTTTTATATTACTATGGCAATGATAGCCTTTTGTGTTATGGCTTTAAAAAAAAATTAATAATTTTTTAATAAAAATAAATGCTGTCACTGTAATTTAAACGCTGATAATGAGACAAAGTGTCGCGTGTCACCATCATTTCTAACATTCGCCATGGCAGTTCTCACTCTTATTGTAATTCCTTACCAAAAACTTGGATTTCAATTTCCCTATCTCCTTCATGAGTAACACCACTGAAGTGACGATCACAACGTACCAATGTTCCATTGTTCAACTCGCTTGCTTGGATGATCAGAACTGATAGAGAGTAAGATGGTATTCCTTCGACAAAAGTGAAAATAATCCTTCTAGTATCATTAAAGACAAATGTTCCACTCCCTGCCAGAGCTGGAACAACACCAACAGCTGTATCCCCATTATTGAAAGTGAAATGCCATGCTGGGTGAGTTTCAGCACAGGTAAAGGTTGCATTTTGACCCAGGGGAATCCTTTCAGCAGCTGCACAAAGTTGACATAAATCATCTTTAGTAGTAGCTGCAAATAGTTCACCATTTTCAATTATTGGCTTAGCTATAACTAATATATTTACAATAGCACACAATTGAGTTAGCTTCACCTGCTGGTTGCGTTCCATCCAAATAAGAAGCGCTCACTATTAGGATCCATAAAAGTCCTAATCGTGTTCTACAAAACGGACTCTTCCTAAGCGACATCTGGTACGCAGTAACTTGAGTTTCTGAACGCCTAGAGACCTGGAACGCTGGTTAGTAATATACCTTTACCTCGGCGGAAACGGACACACCGAAAATCCACGTTCATTAAACGAGTACTCCACTTTCACTAGGATCCTTCCTGGAGCAATTATTGTGCTAGCGACCTTGAAAATAGAAGGTGCTGTGTATTTTTGCCACCGAGGGTATAATGAGATGATGAATAAGTAACATCTACTTGCGTTGCTGGCAGACTTGGGAGACACTTAGGGCTAGAGTAAGGTTACATCCAGGTAACTAGTTATTTCATCACGTGCATTATATACAACTTGCATGGAATGCTTACCCAGCAAATAAAAATAAAAATTTTATATATAGCTATACATTACATGTTGTATGTATCAATTATACTCATGCTGTAGATATCACAGTTATACTCATGCTGTATGTATCAGTTATACTCATGTTGTATGTATCAAGTTATACTCATGTATATATATATTACTCATGCTGTATGTATCGGTTATACTCATGTTATATGTATCAAGTTATACTCATGTATACATATATATATATATCACAGTTATACTCATGTTGTATGTATCAGTTATACTCATGCTGTATGTATCAGTTATACTCATGTTGTATGTATCCATGATATATCACAGTTATACTCATGTTGCATATATGGAGGTACTATATACTAGAGTAATAATATGATCGGTTCCATTGATATATAATATCAAAACATGATGTCAGCAAGTAAATTAGAGGCTTAAGAAGCTCCAGCTTCTCTTCACCTTGTTCTGGTAGACAGCCCATGGCAACGAATAGGAATACACCACTCTCTCACAAACTCTGGAAGTGCTTACAGTATTATACTTGTTCTAACGACTCATCATCAGAGGGAGTGCAGTAGCCAATACTGCAGAGACTCTGTGGTGACTTCTTTTTTTCCTTCTCACAATTAATGCTAGAGGCCATTAGTAATAATTATAGGGTAATAATTATAGGCTATTATTTTTCCACTCCGTATATTTATTTTCAATCAGCATTTTGTTTTTGAGGCAGCAGGTACTTGCTCCCTGACTGACTCTAATAACACCAGACTCGGGGAGCACCCCAAGGTCTCCTCTTGGTCCATTTTTTAAACATAACTCATATCCCTGAGCTCATACTCTCTCCATCTTCTATGCTTACCCTCTACCCAGATGATATCCTCTTTCCCATTCCTTCTCTTCCACTTCTTCATCAACAATTGAAGCGATATCTTCTCGCGATCAACCCAAATACAAGAGTAAGTGCATGATGTAAGTGCATGATCATTGCTCATAAACCCTTCGACTTCTCATCATCTCCTAAACTAGTTCTCAACAACACTGAAGCTTGAACTCATCTCTTCATTCACATATTTAGGAGTTATATACTAACACCTCTCCTGGAATCTTCACATCAGAAAAGTTTGCACCAATCCAGGGGCTTAATTTATCGCAACCTCTACCACCACACTGCTCCGACTTCACACTATACTCGAGTACTTCCTCATCACCCTTCTATGTGGGCACCTCCCCTCTTTTCCTGCAACTCCGAAGCTCTTGAATGCCTTTGCACTTGGACTTTTAGTCATGTCTCCGTACTCTACACCCTTCAACTTCCTACTCACCTTTGCACTTGGACTACATTCACCAGTGGATTTCTCGTCGTGTCTCCGTACTCTACACCCTTCAACTTCCTACTCTCTCAAACAGACATGCTCAGGCCAAGCTCCTTTTATATATTCAGTGCGATCATATTCACATTCTTCCAGACGCCATCCAATCAGCTCCAGCTCCTGATCTCTCTCCATTGCCATCCACCCAACATCTTAATTCCTTTCTCCCACACCATAAGCTATATTATATGCAGTCTCCTGCCATCACACTTTAGACCTCACTTCCACCCGCTATGAGATTCTCTCCTCTCTTACTTCAGAGATAATTATATACATCGTAATTTTTCAACATGTCATGCGCTATGGCTAACGAGTTAAAGAACAACAACAACAACAACAACAAGAGTAAACAAGGTGCTGCTTGTGCACACAGTACTTAAAAATAAGCTAGATAGGAGAGGCTCATCTAAACCTGTTGGTTTTGTTGTTGCTTGGCTTGCCGCGAGTGTTGTAGGATTCTGTAAAATAACAAAAACAATAACAAAAACAATAACAATAAAAATGACAATAAACAATAACAACAATATAGAGGAACAAAAATGGACTTTAAAAACAAATAAATTTATTGGTAGGCTTGTCAAAAAAAACAAAAAACTAGTGTGTGCACCCCCTTTCCATTTACAAATTAAATGGTCATCTACGTGTGTGGTCGACATAGTTAGTACACTCTTGCTTCCTGACCAGACAATCCAATGCAGTAGTGGCCTTCAATAAATCATTTTTGTCTTCAAATCATCCTGAAGCTCTTATACAATAAAGGACAAGTGACCTTGTAGTCCTTTAATTTAGGAACAAGTCACTTTGTACTCTCATATAATAAGGAACAAGTCGTCTTATATTGTGGCCATGTTAATTTACCGGTTCATCACTAGACATGGAAGTCGTGCCATCATTCCATGTCAAGGGACGGACTCCATTAATCGGATTTTATAATAGAGAAAGCAGATGCTGCCAGGTTTTCTTCTATATTTTTACCAGTTGCACTAACAAGAGGACAATTCTAACTCTTGTGTTTTTTCCCCCAGACCAATCGGCACATATGACTTCATTAATTAAAAGGGGGGACTTTAAAAGGGGGGACTTATGGTCAATTTTCCCCCCCACTCCTACTATTGCCATGTGTAGACTGTCATTTTGTTAAGCTTGAGAGCTCTTGACTGCTCCATTATGAAGTATGATACTTTTTATACACACTATACACAATCAAATCTTGCTCCAAGACAGAGAGAATCTGGCAATTTCCAGTCGATGTATCTCAGCAACTGCACCCCTGAACTTCATACTACATCAAAAATGAAGCCAATTGCAAGGTGGAAGTTATCGTCATTATTGAGCATATGCACACTGAGTAAGAGGATAACCAACCCCACAAAAGTTTTTCACTGCTATTTTTCAAAATTCAAAAGCATGAGTACCTCTGAGTCAGTTAGTCAGTCATTCGTAAGCCAAAGTCTCCAGACGTCAAAAGGGACGTCATTGGTGGGGAAAGCACAGAGTGTTCAGCACTTATTGAGTGAGGAGACACCAGCTTCCAGCGCTGAGTTTGCCTGCACCTGTGCCGACTGCCAGTGGGAAGAAGCCGGCACTTTCTGCTTTGATAACTTGGAAAGTGCCTAAATCTCAACAAAGTATAAAACAAGAAGTACAGCTGGCTAGTGGTTGTATAATTTACCTCATTATAGTGTCTTTTAGCGAAGGCAGAATCAGGATAATTCCACTAGCAGAATGATCTGGATTATTCCACTAGCAGAACTGATTCTAGGGGGATCGATTTTCCTAGTGTGGGATCGATTCCGCTAACTGAATTGAGCCTGGGAAGCGGGATGAATATCGCTTATCTATTCGGTTCCATTCCACTATATAGCAGGTTTAATTCCTCCAGATGGGTATCAACCAGAATCAATATTGCTGTGACACCAGTCAATGCTTATAGCTGTGACTTCCTCAATAATTAACTTGGAATTTACTCTCCGCTAGATGATCTAGCTTTTATCAGGAATAAATGCTTGGTGCTACTTACTTTGAACATATGCGCTGCAGACCTATTCAAGTAACCAGGGAGGTATATTAGTCTAGCATTGCCCGACCCTTCCTTTCAGCAAACCCCTCTTTTTTCTCCATAAGGAAAGTTCCCCATAACAAAGGTAAAAGGTTGGCTACACGAGACTATTCCTCTCACTGGCTTGGCTTCCAAGTCAATAGCAGAGGACTCTCTTTGGTCAACACGAAGGAGCAGTTATTTTTATATTTACCTATAAACCAGTAATACATAATTATTCTAAATATCTATTATTGCAACGCGTTCACGTGAAACAATTCTTTATTTGTGGGTCGCAGCAGATCGAGAAATATTTTTTCCATTTACGGTATTGCCCTTGGCAAATGAACAAGCCGATACTACTGCTAGATCCCATTCACAAACCTGAGAAAACTTCCTTGCAGGGACCAAGCCATCCCTTCCGCCACTTTCCAACAGTTTCTACTGTCGTGGTCACCCTTATCAAGTCTCCACATTCGCAAGAAGGCGGCTCACACACGTGAGCATATGGATGCCACAATCTTCTTCCTGGCTGGAGTCATCCTCAGACGAGTAAAGAGTACCGGATGTCACTAGAAAAATTTAGTTGCTTAGTAATTCTTGTGGTCGTCAAAACCTTTTTCTCCGATCCCCTTTTATCTTCCTTCCGTTGCACAATCGGATAACAAGTGATTTTTGTTTCTGGTCAGGAATTTTTTTTTGAAATAAGTGAGAAATAAGTGAGGGAGAGGGAAAACAGGAATCCAGAAACATGACTTTGATTTTAAATGCAGTTACCAAATTTATGCTACAAAATGAACACATATTTTCACTTAATTGTGCATAACAAATATATTTCTGTGTCAATAAAAGTTCATTCTGTGAAGATCAGTGCAGAGATTACACTGGATAGAAGCTAGAGTTATTTTATCACTGCAATACAAATAGGAGAGTGTTTTACTTTTGCTATGAGGTCTCCATAGTGTGTAAACATCGCCCTATTTCTAGCCAACTCCAAGTCTTCAGTGATGACGCACATGTAAAAACAAACTCACTCAAGCTCGAACACTCTCCAGCTGTGAATTATTTCTGGGAGTATAGCAGTCTCTACTTGTCACACTCCTCACATTGGAGTCTATATCAACACTCTTAACATATGAGGTTTGAAGTATCTTCTGTCGTTTCCCTGTCTACTGTCTACTCGAGTGAAGGGCAGTGAGTTTCTGTGGTGACAGTTCCACAAAGGTCTTGTGTGCATTGGGTCAGGTAGGGACTATTCCTGGTGAAGGCTAGAGCATCAGGTCGAAACTTCGAGAGCAAATTCAAGTTGAAGGTTATTGTAAGGAATGATCCCTGTTTAAACACACCTCAGTAGGCAAGCTTGCAAATTATGCATGTTGGACACACACATTTCTTAACTTGGAACATGTATATACTTACAAGAAATACAGCAATGGTTCAAGAAAGCTTTCTTTTTGTCAGTCTGATCAATGCGATCAGTGGTTCAACCATGTGTAGCTGTGGCCACATTTCATCAACAACTCCATGCTTAAAGCAAAACTTTAATTAATGATAGGAAAATATGAAGCATGGCATATAGCAGGCAAAAGTGTTCTTGGTAAGACAGTGCTGCCATGTTGTTGTTGTTGCTGCTACTTTATGTACCAACAATATAGTTCACTCATCTAGTTGAGGAGATAAGATTCATAATTTTCAGCAAGGCCTGTAACTTTCTTCTTCGCATCCTCCACAGACATGGAAGTAATGACTGAAGGTACCAACAACGCCCTTGTAGTAATTTGATGCTTACTAAAATGAGCATTTAGACTGTGATGCAACATTGGGATTGAAATGATCGATGGTTACGCTGAACAGCGACACTGAGTATATATACATACATTCTGGCACATCTTTTAAACCACTGGCTGTGGTGAGTGTTAATATCTTCTCTAATCTTCTGCAGAGCAACCTTTAAGTGTTGATTTCAGTTAGTGCCTCAATTATGTCTTTTGCCTCAGCTTGTAAGCTTGAGGTCAAGCCTTTTATATAGGTATCCAAGAAATGAATTAGTTACCCGAAGAACTTAGCAATGTCTAAAACAATGGCTATTAGTAATAATTGCACCATTACACCTGCCATATTGCCAGCCCCATCAGAGGCTTGACTTTTCAATTTGGAAATGTCATCATATTTTTAAGCATCTGCTAAGGAGCTGCCACAGACCCAAGAAAGTGGATGAAGGCTTCGCGAAGAAGGTTGTCACTAGGGTTAACATATCTCTAAACAAGACCCAGCTGCTCGTTGTTTTAGGAGTCAGTCACTTCCGCTGGTATTAGTGTGAACCTTTGTGCCTTCCCCCCCTGTCCAAAATCTGGCATGACCTTTTTTCAGAAATCATTTGATTTTGGACGCCTTCTTTATGTGTGTACTTCTTGATGTGCATTCCATGAGCACTGGGCAAATGTTCAGCAAGTACCTATCTCCAGCCTCTATCCTGAAGTTAAGAGATCCCCAAATTTTCCTTGGTTAGCTTGTTGTCAGGAAAATCACAGGTCATTTCTTGATGGGGTGTACACGACACCTAAAAGGGAACAGGCACAGTGAATACCACAAGAATTGAATACACCCAAGACAAAGATTACCTAAAAGGGAACAGACCACAATGAATACCACAAGAATTGAATACACCCAAGATCAAGATTACAGATAGAATGTTCTATAGTATTTGATTGGCTATCATGATCATGTAACTGAATGTATGTATATAAGGAGAGTAGAGAGACAGTCAGAGAGAGAGAGAGAGAAGTTAGACTATACTAATCTTTGTCAGAGTATTTAATCAAATACTTATCTACCCAAGTGTTGGATAGGGAGCCAGAGGGGCAAGACCGTAAAGGGCCTAGAGAGAGGCGGAGGTACGGCTTGTCCAGTTAGGTCTAGGAGGGGTGATTGGTGGTGTAGCCAGTACTCTGAGCTCCTAGGCGTCGCGGTGGAAATTACCAGAAGTAGTCTCCGCTCGGACTTAAGCGACCAATTATTCATTGAGGCAGGAAGGCCTCAGGAGTGGTGGGATTTCTTTCTTAGTGAAAGGAGATCCCGGACCAGCCAGTAGCTAGCGAAGAGGAGTTGCTTAGCTAGCTGGAAAGTGACACTCAGGGTACGGCCTTGTCGGTTGAAAACCGACCCTTCAGTAGCCAGGAGAAGAGCTAGGAGGAGGTTGTGTCTTTTTTATTTAGTTTGGAAGATAATTCTCTGAGTCTTCTATGGCAGAGGATAGGAGGCCTCCTAGGGAGTCCCAAAGGGTACATGGGAACACCCCTGAGACCAGCAGGCCTGCAGACCCAATGGATCGGTTCTTGCAGCAGTGGGTCCAGGTGGATCAACTTAGGAGTGAGAGGGAGGAGCAGAAGTGAGAGGAGGCCCAGGCTAGGCAGGAGGAGAGAGAGGCTCGACAGCAGGAGCGGTTCATGCAGATGATGGCTGAACTCCAACAACCTCTCCCGGTAGACAGACCCCCTCCTCCAATGCCCAAACTATCAGTACCCAAATTCGCCGAGGGTATTGATGACATGGGTGCATTCCTCGAAGCCTTTGAGGCAACAGTCATCCTAAGATCCTCACTCTCTGGGGCAGGACTGACTACTATGTCAGCGATGCCAGCCGATGAGCAGAACAACTACCGCTTGGTCAAGGTGGAACTTCTGAGTGAGTACCACATCACGACCGAGACATACCGTCACAGGACCTTTGAGACCGCCTTCTCGACCACCAATCCTGAGGGCTGGTTGGCCAAACACCGACAGAACTTCCATCAGTGGCTGGCGTCTTCCCCCTTGGATGTTGAGGCCACGTTGCTGATAGAAATAACATTATCCAAACTACCGAGATGGCTCGGGGCAAGGATGTGAACCCTCAACCTCAAGACGTACGAGGAGCTGTCTGAAACCGTGGTGAGACACCTTAGCAATCAAACCCGTCGCGACCATGAAGACCTGATGCAGTCTCCACGGTCACAACCAACCAGAGAGAAGATGGTACGTCATGAGACACCGTACAGACCTCTGAACCACAAGAAAGTAGAGCCCAGACAGATCGGGGACCGCTATTCTCCTCGAGAAAAAATCCCAGGCTCTACTAGGCCAGGATCCCCCACAAACCCCCGAAATGAAATGAGATTCTTCAGGTGCAACAAACTTGGGTACCTCAAAAGGGACTGCTGAGTGAAACTTGAGAGGGCCCAATTCACCGATGACTCGAAAGCCCTATCCCCCAAGAATCCCTGGATCAGAGAGGGAAAGCTGAATGGACAGGCAGCATCTCTCTGGCTCGACACCGGGTGCACCAGATCCTTGGTCCATCCATGGTGTGTATCTAAGAAGCAGAGGCTCGGCAGGAGATACCTTACTCTACAGCCAGTGCCATAGATGGTTCCCAGCCGCACAGGTGATGTTGGAAGTGAAAGGGACTCGACAACTACTCACGGTGGGTGTGTCTCCCCACCTTGCTGTCGACATGCTGGTCGGCAGGGACGTCAGTTGGCCAAGTGGGTGGCTGAAACCCCACCAGATGAAGCAGAGGTGAACCCCAAGGACCCTCTGGACGTGGCTAACATCGCAACATGCAGCCAAACTAAGGAACAGAGTCAAATGGAACAAGCAGACCAGTAGCAACAGACCCAAGACTTGGTAAAGCTCACGGGTCCGGACCTGGATGAAACCGAGGACACCCACTCCTCTAACATTCCAGACGAACTACAGCCATTGACAGGCTACCAGAGGAGGAGCTGATGTCAGAAAAGTCGCCAGCACCACCACCTCCTCTGGGACCGCCGCCAAAACCAATGGGGGGCTGAGAAAACCCGAGACAGAAGTGTGTGAAAGTGATAACCCCTTTCCCTTCTCCTTCGCTGAGGACTTGTTTGCCCAAGAAAAGACCGAGCATACACAAGTGGCAGATCGAACCACCCCATGGTGGCCAGAACGAGTCAACCCAGGAGAGCTGCGAGCAATGCAGATGGCTGACTCGACACTAGAGAAGTCGAGGCAACTGGCTAGCTCTGGTGATGACCGGTACACCTGGAAAAAGGGATTGCTACTGAGGCAACCACTAACCGAGGAAGGACGAAAACTGTATTATGACAAAAAGGCTAAAGATCGAACCTTTGAAGTGGGAGATCAGGTCCTAGTTTTCTGCCCGAGGGGACCCATGACTGTTACACGAAAGTTAACCAACGTAACCTATGAAGTTGATGCAGGTCAGGGTCTGAGGCGCCTCCGGGTCTACCATGATAATGGGATGAAGGCATGGGACTCTCCCATTTCTTCAGCGTTGGTGGCCTCGGAGTGCTCCACTCACTTAGACCCTGTACCGGAAGGAACACCCAAGGACATCCTCACCCCGCAAAAACCAAGTGAGTTGGAGGACTTCCTCCAGGACTTCCGTGATGTCATCAGTGACACACCTGGATGAACGGATGTGGTGGAACACGTCATTGACACCGGTGATGCCTCCCCCATCCGTCTCGCCCTGTACCAACTGCCCCATAGCAATTTTCCTATGGGCAGAGATAAAAACCTGAGGTATTATTACTCCATCCAAGAGCCCCTGGGCTGCCCCAATTGTTCTTGTGCTTAAGGCAGATGGTTCCAAGCTATGTGTGGATTACCGTAAGCTGAATATGGTAACAACACCAGACCCATACCCTATTCCCCAGATCGAGGATCTAATCGACAGCATGGGAGGCTCGAGGTGGATCACTGCGATTGACCTGACCAAAGGGTATTGGCAGGTCCCCGTGGAGAAGATGAGTCAACCAAAGACCGCCTTAATCACTCCATGGGGAAAGTACCAGTTCACCAACATGCCCTTTGGTCTAGCCGCAGCTTCCAGCGCTTGATGGATGAGCTCTTTTCAGACACCCAACAGTATGCAGCACCATACTTGGATGATGTAATAATACATAGCAAGACATGGCCGGAGCATCTACAACACCTAAGGGAAGTATTTTAAAGACTTCGAGAGGCAGGACTCAAAGTAAACCACAAGAAATGTAGGTTTGCATGCAATGAGTGCGAATACCTGGGACATAAGATTGGACACGGAAAAGTGAAACCCCTACAGGCAAAAGTTACAGCAATCAGAAACTTCCTTCAACCCAACGAAGAAGGATATGAGGGCTTTCCTCGGAATGAGTGGATATTATCGAAAGTTTATTCCCGATTTCGCCACAATTGCCACCCCACTATCAAACGCTACAAGGAAGGAGGAGCCTAACCATGTTAGATGGTCGTCAGACATGCAAATTGCTTTTGAGACACTGAAAGACTGGCTGGTAAACTACCCGGTTCTTCGTACACCACAATGGGGGCGCTAGTTTTTCTTGCAAACGGACGCCTCCAGTACAGGAATCGGGTGTGTAGACATCTAAACTTGACCATGATGGAGAAGAGCACCCCTTAGCCATATGGCTCGAGGAAATTGTTACGCAGGGAAGTCAATTATTTGGCCATTGAAAGAGAAGGACTTGCGATAGTCGAGGGAGTTCGACACTTCAGGATCTACTTGGAGGACAATAACTTTGTTATCCAAACAGATCATAACCCTCTCACACACCTCGCAAGGCTCAAAGACACACATGGCAGAATAGCCAGATGGCTACTCCATCTCCAACCTACCAATATCGTATGGCCTACCGGCCAGGGTCAAAGAATGCCAATGCCGATGGTTTAAGCAGAGAGCATGGCTCTCGTCTAGAGGAGGGGGAGGTGTCGGGAAAATCACATAGGTCATTTCCTGATGGGGTGTACACGACACCCAAAAGGGAACAGCCACAGTGAATACCACAAGAATCGAGACCAAGATTACAGATAGATTGTTCTATGGTCTATCATGATCATGTAACTGAATGTATGTATATAAGGAGAGTAGAGAGACAGTCAGAGAGAGAGAGAGAAGTTAGACTATACTCTCTATGTGTAGTATCTTTGGCATTGACTTGTTGAGTATTTAATCAAATACTTATCTACCCAAGTGTTGGGTAGGGAGCCAAAGGGGCAAGACCGTAAAGGGCCTAGAGAGAGGCGGGGGTACGGCTTGTCCAGTTAGGTCTAGGAGGGGTGATTGGTGGTGTAGCCATTACCCTGAGCTCCTAGGCGTCGCGGTGGAAATTACCAGAAGTAATCTCCGCTCGGACTACTAAGCGACCAGTATTATTCATTGAGGCAGGAAGGCCTCAGGAGAGGGTAATTTCCCCGACACTCGTCATGCTTCTCAAGTTCATGATTAAGGTCATCATGATTGCCACGAAGGGCAATATTATGCCCGCCCACAGAATAGGACGCTTGATAATGGAGCTTAGTTTCAGCCAATTGGTTGCTTTAGTGTCAGTTACAGCTAATTAATGTGATGGCCAACACACATTTCCTCATCCTCAATGACTCGGATAAATTCATCTTCTCTCACCACTGCAGTTGGGTGGTAATTTTTTAAATTATGCTTATCAAGAACTTCCAAAGCACGCACCAATACACGTGGGCCATTTCCTCTGGAACAATTTCAGACAAAAATTGCATAGAAACTACCACATCCTAGCTTGGTATACATTAACCAAGGAGAATATTGGGCAGGCCAACTATATATAATGAACGCCCATTTGCTCCTGAGGAAATACTCCCGGCACAAAGTGACAGTTAAAAGAACTGGTACATATCTGAATCTGGATACCACTATGGTGTCATTATAATCATAATATTGTAGCACATACATTTGGCAGGAAGTTCATTGTGTGGCTTGCAGTGACAGTCATCAAAGCAGTCATTAACACTATTAAAAATTAATCTATGTTCCCACAGCTACTAGTTACTAGGGCCTGTGAGATCCTGCCTTGAGAACCTGCCTATGATCTCTTCTGTTTCTAGCTCTGATACTTCCGACACTTTCTTGAAGAATTGTTTGATGATTCCTTATTCCAAATCAGCCAAAATGCTAGGGTAGAGCTAAACAGACTAGCAGTGAAACATGTGATGAACATTTGACTGACAAAAAACCAGCTGGCTACACCAGTCAGGACTAGAAGGCAACTGCCACTGACATTTTTACAGTTTTTATTTGTAAAAGTTCTAGTTATATGTATTAGCTGGGGGGGGGGGAGTTAAAGCCTGGTGACGCCCCCCTAAGTAAAGCATTGCTATTATAGAAACATACTTTTGTGCCACTCCATATAGAAACATGGACAGATGGAGTGTAAATGCTCTACCAGGAAGTGTCTCGAGGGTAGATGACATCCGATATCAAGCGCTACCAATTGAAGGTAAAAAAAGTTAACGATTTATTATTGAACATGATTCTCTTTTCCAATGTGTAGCTAGCTAGCTTATCTTGCTGGATAGAGCTATGGCATGGTAGTAAGGGAATCCATAAGCTCTCTTAACAGTACTGTCTCAGAAACTTAGCAAGTTATGTCAGCTGATTTTAGATGATGCTGTTTCTAATTCCCATATGTTGTCTGTGTGTTTTGGTGGACTTGATGATAAACGAAACAGATCTGGAAAGGTATGGTGGGTGGGAATCAAAAATTGTAGCTAAAGGCAAAAACATGTCCTATACATTCCCCATTGCTTCAGTGTTATCAGCATTCATGGCAAGTTATTGAGCTCTCTCTCTTGTGTCCAAGCACTCACACATGTGCCTGCACTGTGTGTACCAAGCACTCACACATGTGCCTGCACTGTGTGATGCACCAAGCACTCACACATGTGCCTGCACTGTGCGATGCACCCAGCACTCACACATGTGCCTGCACTGTGTGATCCAAACACTCACACATGTGCCTGCACTGTGTGATCCAAGCACTCACACATGTGCCTGCACTGTGTGATCCAAGCACTGGCACTGTGTGATCCAAGCACTCACACATGTGCCTGCACTGTGTGATCCGAGCACTCACACATGTGCCTGCACTGTGTGATGCACCAAGCACTCACACATGTGCCTGCACTGTGTGATGCAAGCACTCACACATGTGCCTGCACTGTGTGATCCAAGCACTCACACATGTGCCTGCACTGTGTGATCCAAGCACTCACACATGTGCCTGCACTGTGTGATCCAAGCACTGGCACTGTGTGATCCAAGCACTCACACATGTGCCTGCACTGTGTGATCCAAGCACTCACACATGTGCCTGCACTGTGTAATCCAAGCACTCACACATGTGCCTGGACTGTGTGATCCGAGCACTCACACATGTGCCTGCACTGTGTGATGCACCAAGCACTCATACATGTGCCTGCACTGTATGATGCAAGCACTCACACATGTGCCTGCACTGTGTGATCCAAGCACTGACACTGTGTGATCCAAGCACTCACACATGTGCCTGCACTGTGTGATCCAAGCACTCACACATGTGCCTGGACTGTGTGATCCGAGCACTCACACATGTGCCTGCACTGTGTGATCCAAGCACTCACACATGTGCCTGCACTGTGTGATCCAAGCACTCACACATGTGCCTACACTGTGTGATCCAAGCACTCACACATGTACCTGCACTGTGTGATCCAAGCACTCACACATGTGCCTGCACCATGTGATGCACCAAGCACTCACACATGTGCCTGCACTGTGTGATGCATCAAACACTCACACATGTGCCTGCACTGTGTGATGCACCAAGCACTCACACATGTGCCTGCACCGTGTGATGCACCAAGCACTCACACATGTGCCTGCACCGTGTGATTCACCAAGCACTCACACATGTGCCTGCACCGTGTGATGCACCAAGCACTCACACATGTGCATGCACCGTGTGATGCACCAAGCACTCACACATGTGCCTGCACCGTGTGATGCACCAAGCACTCACACATGTGCCTGCACCGTGTGATGCACCAAGCACTCACACATGTGCCTGCACCGTGTGATGCACCAAGCACTCACACATGTGCCTGCACCGTGTGATGCACCAAGCACTCACACATGTGCCTGCACCGTGTGATGCACCAAGCACTCACACATGTGCCTGCACTGTGTGATGCACCAAGCACTCACACATGTGCCTGCACTGTGTGATGCACCAAGCACTCACACATGTGCCTGCACTGTGTGATGCATTAAGAGATACAAAGATAGGAAGGTAACACGTTTGTTTATATTCTACACACACACAACACACACACACACACACAGAGAGAGAGAGACTCACACACACATACACACACACACACACAGACACACACACACACACAGACACACAAACACACACAGACTCACACACACATACACACACACACAAGACTCACACACACAGACACACACACACACACAGACACACACACAGACACACACACACACACACAGACACACACACACACAGACACACATGCATGCACACACACACACAATTGTCATCATTTCCAGTATGACTGAGCATTCATGGCAGACTCCCTGTCAGCACTGTGTGTACAGAGGTCTGCTCGT
This sequence comes from Cladorhizidae sp. MBARI D1340-BT2, assembly GCA_028752905.1. Lineage (NCBI taxonomy): Eukaryota > Metazoa > Porifera > Demospongiae > Poecilosclerida > Cladorhizidae > Cladorhizidae sp. MBARI D1340-BT2. The sequence continues at coordinate 35,539,829 of JAQNBH010000017.1, forward strand.
TACTTTTGGGAAGGATTTCCTCTTTGGTCTCTCATTAAATCTGAAACAATATCACTTTCATTCCCAAATCTGTGAAATGAAAGTGTATATAATCCAGGCAACTGATACCTGTACGGCTGTACCAGTGCACATCATGTGGCTTCCAGAGTAAACCTTCTGGTGCTGATCCACGTTAGCTTCTCTATTAAAAAAAGTTCAACAAAACCAGGTATATACCTAACTATATACTTTATAATGCATTAGCTGGTTTCCTTATATTTCTTGTATCCTATCCTCTTCCTTTCCAGACTTCCCACCATCCTGTCCTCCTGACTCTCTCTGTACTAAATCTGATGTCATTGGCCTGCTTTCTCGTTTACCTTCTTCCACAGCCTCTGGCACTAATTTGATCTCTAGTATGCTTAAATCTACATGCCTATCTATACTTGATCCCGCTATCTTTAACTTTTCCTTGTCTCAAGGACGTCTTTCAGTTGATTGGAAAATTCCTTCATTGTTTCCATCCCTAAATGTTCATCTAATCTTGACAATCCCTCTAACTACCGGCCCGTTTCCTTACTCTCTATAGCTACTTGAAAAGCATGTTCACTCTCTCCTTTACAAATTCTGTATCGAACACAATCTCTTCTTCTCAAATTTGGTTTTCTTCCCCATCGGTCCACTTCTCCAGCCCTTTGCTTGGCCAATCAGTCCTTTCACTCTCTTCTTCAAACTAATAAATTAGTTGGTACTTGTTTTCTAGATCTCAAAAAGGCCTTTGATTCTGTTCCTCACAAACCATTATTGATCTTCTTTTCTTCCTGCACTTCCCTCTTTACCTCATAAACTGGCTTCATTCAGCACGTTCGCAACAAGTGATCGTCACAAGTACCACCTCCTCACCTGGCCCTGTATCTTCTGGTGTTCCTTAGGGATCTATAATACGTCCTCTCCTCTTTATAATTTATATGAAAGGAGTGTGTAAGGTGCCTTTGTCTGCCTCATCTAAGCTTATTTTCTAAGCCGATGATATCCTTCTTTTTCACCCCATCAATTCTCATTCTAATTTTTTTCTCTTTCAGAGATCTAAACTGTATCTCTGCCTGGCTTGCTTCCCAATCTCTCACACTTAATCTGATGAAGTCAATTTACATTCAATCCCTTCTTATAAGTCTCTGCCACCTCTGTGTATCTCTGGTTCTCCAATTCAGTTAGTGACTGAGTTCAAGTACCTCTTTTCTTCATCTCTATCCTGGAACAAACACATTTTTTTACATCTCTTCCAAGACCCGTAAATTACTTGGCCTTCTCTACCATCATTTCTACTGCTATTTAGACACTTCTACTCTTCTTTGCTTCTACACTTCTCTTATCCATCTCCATCTGGAGTACTGTTCTTTTCTCTTGGACTTTATCATCCCATCTTTCTTCTCATCTTGAGAGAATACATGTAAATTACGTTGTAGAATGGTCCTCGGGCTACACTTCTCTTCTCACTAAGCTTCATCTTCCATCTCTATCCTCTCGCTGCCATAATGCCAAACTTATCTTTTTCTTCAAACTTATTCACAACAGATTTTTCTTCTATCCTCCCACCATGCCAACCAACTCCCTGTAACAACCTCTGATCCTTGCTAATCCCATACAGAATCAATCAGCTTACTTCCTACTAGGCTCTGGAACTCTCTCCCCGATTACATTAAGGAAACTTTTAACTATAATCAACTTAATATATTCCCCCATGCATTTGTTTAGTTATTTTTACTCTTCATATTAGCCTCTTGGCTATTGAGTATGATCTTTTTCCATGAAAAAAAAATGGAAAAAATGCGAGCACTCGGAATAGTCATCACAAAAGATAACAATCGAGCAGATTCGAAGCTAGAGAAAAGTAAAGTAACTGAGAACGAGTTGCACGGTCAGTTGCTGACTGGGAAGGATGCTTGAGTTTCATTCTTATATGGTTAACCAGCTTGTTCTAGCGACACTGCCTCCTTAAAATAAATGCCAAACTGGAAATGATTTTCACTGCGGATCTTGAGCGTGCTCTTGTCTAAAAGTTAGGAATCTGTAAGATAATTATTATACAATGTTGTAATGAGATCAATATAATGTACACATGAGTGTATATATATATATATATATATATATACTGCATTAAGGCTTCTGCTGTGCTAAGCTCAGGACAGTGTCTGGAGCAATGCGGATTTCAAGAGTTTTGCTAGGGCATCAGCATAATATAATTTGTTGTGTTTTCTTTCTCCACACCTTCACTCACAACTCAATACTTGGCATTATTACGAGTATTTATGGGTGAACGTATGGTGCAAGAGTACCTATATACATAGATAGAAACATGCGCAGGAATACAAAGTTTCCATAATTATGCTCAGAAATAGTCATAATACTGAAGAGAGCGATTGAGAGAACACTCAGCAGCAGATTTAAAAAAATTAGAACTAGATGGGTCTGTCAATGAACTCTCAATTGACATAATAACATTACAATAACCTTAATAATCAACTTGAAATTGTACTCTCTCGACATTTGGATTAGATGCCCTAGCCTTCACGTGAGTATGGACTGCATGGTTAATAGCTGATGCTTTCCCTTACCAGATATATAGCAGAACACGCCAGCCTGAAATAGTACCAACAACAACAGACCAATATCCTAATAAACCCATGCAATGCCACACACCCCCATAGACAGGCAGGTAAGAACCACTGCATGGCTGAGAGGAAAAGATGGTGGAAAAGAAAATGGATGATTTAGCTTTTTACTTTTTTCATCTCTAGCCATTCAATGCCTAGCATTCATTACTAGTGCAATGATAGGCAAGAGAAGTAAGCCCTCAGTGGCGAGTTTGATAGAAAACTTGGTATTGACATACATGCTATATCACCGGGTGGTTCAAGATGAGATGGGAATGACTCATCACATTTGGGAGAGGGATGATCATCAGACAGTGGTGATAAGTTTTGGGGGAAAAATCCTGGAGAAATTAAGTCCAGTATTCTTCATAGTCTCTGATTTCCTACCTCATCCTTGGTCAGTTGATGTCAGCAATTTCAGATCTTGATGAGCATGTGGAAGTTCTCTTAATAGTGGTCTATCCATCTTGTTCAAATGTTCATCTTAGTTTGCTTCAGTGAAATAAGTAGCCTGGTTGGAAGCATTTGGCAGCTCAACTCCAGTTGCAGAAGCTACCTTGGAATCTAAAAACAGGCACTGTTATGTGAGTCCATGTCATGAATATCATCTCCCAATAGTTGAAATATCTACAGCTTCTATCCAGTCATATAGTGCCAAGCAACAAATCAATGAGGATTTAGACATCTTAACTTCCCTTGCGAGGGAGAAAGGTTTCACTCTGGTGGAAGCTCCTCATGACAGCAACTGTATTCTCAGTCATTCAGACGGGCATTCAGCTAGAACATACTAATTTGATGAAGCAGCTTGTGACTTACTTTGAGGATGATCACTGCACTCATGATCGTTCTGTCACTTCAGGCTGTTCAATTTCTACAACACACATATACTGACATCCCATCAAGGAAGATGAAATCATTAATGTGGTCGAAGACATTGAAACCAGGTTGCACAACCTAGTTGGCAAGTACCTCAAGTATCTGCTTGGGTCCACCACATGGCAGTTCAAGGGCACGCTGATATGCTCCACATTCTTGGAGCCTAACAAGTAAGGTTGACCAACCAATACATAACTCCTCAAGTGAATTGTGATGGTCAATTCGTAACTCCTCAAGTTAACCAATTTAGATAGAAATGACTAGCATTGTTGTCCTAAAGTGCATGCTTCAGAAGAGACCTTGAGACAATTCAAAATGAATAGTGGAGGCGAGAGAGGTAGGTGTAGGGAGAGATGATTGGAGGGAAAATAGGTGAGTGGAGATGAAGATTTAGTAGGGGAAAGGATGGTAGGAGGGGGAAAGGTGGGAGGAAGCAGAGAGGTGGGTGAGAGGAGATGGAGGAGGGAAGGAACACAATTATTATGCTGTTATTATTACTATTACTACTACTACTACTACTACTACTACCACCAAACAGGTTATTGGTTATTGCGAGCGGGTTCTAAAGTGCAATAAAAATGTTCACGTTTGTCATTTTATATTAAATGGACACGCCCACAAGCCCACGTACTGCAAAAAAAGTAAAAGTAAAGTCTATCACTCTTTCCCCCTTTTCCTCCTCACACCAGCACATTCCTCCTCACACCAGCACATTCCTCCTCTCACACCAGCACATTCCTCCTCACACCAGCACATTCCTCCTCTCACACCAGCACATTCCTCCTCACACCAGCACATTCCTCCTCACACCAGCACATTCCTCCTCACACCAGCACATTCCTCCTCACACCAGCACATTCCTCCCCACACCAGCACATTCCTCCTCTCACACCAGCACATTCCTCCTCACACCAGCACATTCCTCCCCACACCAGCACATTGCTCCTCACACCAGCACATTCCTCCCCACACCAGCACATTCCTCCCCACACCAGCACATTCCTCCTCACACCAGCACATTCCTCCTCACACCAGCACATTCCTCCTCACACCAGCACATTCCTCCCCACACCAGCACATTCCTCCTCACACCAGCACATTCCTCCTCACACCAGCACATTCCTCCTCACACCAGCACATTCCTCCTCTCACACCAGCACATTCCTCCTCACACCAGCACATTCCTCCTCTCACACCAGCACATTCCTCCTCACACCAGCACATTCCTCCTCTCACACCAGCACATTCCTCCTCACACCAGCACATTCCTCCTCACACCAGCACATTCCTCCCCACACCAGCACATTCCTCCTCTCACACCAGCACATTCCTCCTCACACCAGCACATTCCTCCCCACACCAGCACATTGCTCCTCACACCAGCACATTCCTCCTCACACCAGCACATTCCTCCTCACACCAGCACATTCCTCCTCACACCAGCACATTCCTCCCCACACCCAGCACATTCCTCCCCACACCAGCACAGGCTGCAATTAGTGCAATCGCTACAAAAAAGACAACAGAGTCATGCAGCACATTCTTGATAAGGAACTGGGAACACCATGCCATCACAGAAGCAAGTAGGCTCATTTGCTGATTGTAATTTATCACAAATGAGTCTTTCTTTGAGCCTCGTATGTAATTTTATTCCACATAAATTCACATACTAAAAAATAAGAAACATTTTCTATTTCCTGCGTTGCAGAAATAACCAGTTATATAGCCTCAGTTGCAGAAATAACCAGTTATATGGCATGTGAAGCAGAGTTGAGGCTGCATAACTGGAATCATTGGCGAAGTCATATGTATATATATGTATATATAATATGTTCTCCAAGGACTTAAGGGATCGGTGGTTGCTCGGACTAATAAACCACGATGGTCTGTGGTTTGGGTCTTGCATTCACTACTGTGTTTGCAGGTTGCAGGAGGTACTGGACTAGACATAATGTTTCCCTCAATGAACTCGCAGTTGACATAATGAATTACAATGACTTTTCTAATCAACTTGAAATTAGAGAGTCAAGTTAATTATTGAGAAAGTCCTTGTCATTATCATGTAATAGAGCTATGAATTAGTCTAGTATCATGCAACAAGCAGTACATAATACAATTGACATACATACTCTACAGATTATGCTGAAGCCTGAACGCTCATATAGTTCTTGGAAATATTTCATGAAGAAGTAACTGTTGTGGATTCAGGAAGAAATGGTTTCATAGAGGAGAACATAAAAAAGAGACTCTGTGGGTGAATAGTCCGGGACAAGCTACAATCTCTCCTAGGTACTGTACAATCCTCCCAAGCCCAAGTCAGCCTGTCATGAAGTAGCCTTTTTTTCATGCTTCACAAGCTCTGCCTTGTTGAGTCACACAAGGCAAGTCGATCCAGGTTGCTCAGCTCTTCACTGACCTGCGATTATGTGTGCGGCAGAGCGAACCACCACACCTTGTCCATCATCTTCCAAGGAAAGTTCAACTTCCATTTTTGGTCAATGCCAACCTTTCTGTGGTTGTTTAAATTGCTAGAAACACCCTTGTCTGACGTCCATGCTAGGACAAGTCTCTCTCGCGATACGGGAGCAACTGTAGAGCAAGAACGGCAAACTGACGCAAATTTTTCACCAATCACCACCTACAATACATAGAAACAATATTCTATTGTCATCGATTTGACAAAAATGAACTTTGAACTGTAGTAGTACAATGGTAAGGCGTATTAGCCGATTTGCCTTAGAGATATTGGACCGATATGCTTAAACACTCTGGGGGAGAACACTGATATACTCAAATTAACTACTAGAATATAACCTGATCTTTCAACCATTTCTCATTGTGTTGTCAACATTGCAACTCACACTTGGTCCAGTGCACTGAACGTTCAATATATCAGTAATGTCAAAGTTCTTGGGGGAAGGAAGGAAGTATATTCTAGGGGAATCCCACACCGCTATTTACTAATAATCAAGCACCGCACCTGCCAAATGTTAAAGTAGGTTGACAATAACTCTATGGGGACACACACTGGACCAACACCACGGGTTGAGGCAGGTTGAAGTAGGTTGACAATAGCTCTATGGGGACACACACTGGACTAACATCACATTTGGTTGAAGCAGGTTGAAGTAAGTTTATAGCTTTATGGAGACACACTGAATCAACATCATCATACTGGGTTGAGGTTGGTAAGTCAACTCTCAACTAACTCTCAGTTGATATGTAGAAGATAATGACTTTCTCAAAGATCAACTTTTTGTTTCTTGACATTTCAACAGGAATAATTAGATGCAACGACTCACGTGGTGTTGATAAATGGCTACCACCATGTGATGAGAACCATCCTGGCACATGGGCAATGCACGTGACAAGAAGTGGCAGCAATGAGGGGGTGGAAGAGTAATAAAAACAAATAATGGCCTGATGGTGAAATTCAACGAACCACATTCCCATCATTTCCTCCTTCCCATTGCCATCAGGTGTGGGAACACTGCAGCTATGCTCGGTTACCAGTCAGTCTGCTAGTGATGCCTATATGACATTAAATAATAGTACTTTTTGTTCGTTTCCTTTCTAATTATTTTTCAATACGAGCATGTGTTAATTAGGTGTTAATGAACTCGGTATATTTGTTAACTAGTTATTATTTTGGTATTTTTGTTAATAATAATAATAATAATAATAATAATAATAATAATAATAATAATAATAATAATAATAATAATAATAATAATAATAATAATAATAATAACAATAACAACAACAAAAACAACAACAACAACAACAACAATAACAACAACAACAACACTAATAAATTCATAAACAACAACAACAATAATAATAATGCATGTTCAGCAATTGCTGAACATGCATGAGATAATGGACATCCTATTTTATGGGAGGACGACACCATCTTGGACAAGGTCAGAAGACAAAATGAAGTGCTAGTGAATTAAGCATTGCACATCAGCCTAGCACCAAAGTTTGAGCGGTTCCATCAAGATAGTGGAATAGATGCTGAGCAGCTATTCTTACGAGCCTGAACTTGGGCCACGACCACATAAATGCAGTTATTTGTCATTTTATTAAATTTTAAGTATATATTTTAGGCGCTAAAATAATAATATAAATATACAATATATATGTAATCTAAATGATGTCCAGCTAACCCATCTGCTGTCCCATTGTCCCCAAACCAGAACTTGCATATCCCCTCTGAATCCTCTGTAGCAGGTACTGAAATGAGTCTCTATCTTCAGTGGCTGTCTTGAGGCGACGTCCAAGTTCTCGTATAAAGACCTTTGTTTTGGCCCAACACCACAGGTCTCCACTGCCACTGGCATGAACAGGTAGAATGAGTCTAGGTTGCAGTACTTTGACACTCTGCTTTTGCTGCTACTGCACCGAGTTTATTTACCGCGTATATTTTGTATTTTTATTTTTATTATTATTTTTTTAATTAATTTTTTTGTTATTATATTATTATTAATTAATTTGCTTTATTATTTTTGGTTGTTATTATTATTGCATTTGTTGTTGTTATTATTATTATATTTATTATTAATGGTCTATTTCTTATTATTTTTTATTTATTTATTTTGATTTTTGATTACTTTATTATAGTTATACAAAAAGTCATTGTAATTTCATTAGGTCAACTGAGAGTTCATTGAGAGTTTATTAAAAAGATATTATTAGGACTACTTGTGGGTCTGAAATCAGATACTAGCTAAGGAAAGGTGATACTGCTGCTAATGTTTCTCTGCACACTGCCTTTGAATGTTAACACTTGGATGTGAGTGTATTCAAATCACTCGATCAGAATTGTGAGAAGTTTGCCATGAATGCACCTAGTCAAACCTGCAAGTTGTATTACGAAGTACCAGTTTCTACTTAGCTGAACAAGGCATCGGTTAAGTTAACGACTCCATCTATTGTACATGTATGTTCAGTATTTAGGATGCTTTTTGTGTACCCTTCAACCCAGAAGTCATTGACTGCATCCTTAGTGCTGAAGTTCTGAACCTTTATTTGACATAGTGCAAAATCAAGCCAAGCAGACATAGTGTCCTGTGGGAGTGTCGAAGAAATTTTCAGAGGAACAGGAAAAGTTATTTCAGAAGCGACAGGTTCAATCCTCCCAATGCCAAATATTCACAGTAGCTAATAATACCACAGTGAAGGCATATCTAATGGACACTGTGAAGGAGGAGCATTACAGAGTGAAGGAGTGCCTAATGTTGAAATCTACTACTGTGAGTCATCCTCTCCATGATGTAGTATTTGTGTCTGTAACCAATGCATACTTATTTGTTAGAACATCTTCTCCAGTTATGGTTTAGCTTCCATGACTTCCCCTCCACAGATACCATTTAGACTCACCTCTAATCTCTGTCTCTACTGTGAGTGACACACCTCTGACACCTGTCACCAGTTTTGGTGACTCTGAAGTGACTGATTAGGGATATTTTACCGTCTAGTTGAGAACCCCTTACCTCTGGGCTAAACATGTGCTATTCTTTTTAACCAAGCATACTTGCACGACCATAATGGCTTAGCATTTCCATTGCCAGCTCATAGGCTAGCTGCCCTGAAGTTCCAATTGATGCCCATCAAATAGGTTAGATCACTAACACTGACCTTACTAGGTATCAGGATGACATTCAAGGACGACTTTCAGTGTTCTACTGCACAATGTATTTGTATCATGCTCCATTTACCTGGTGAATTTTTGACATGGGTAGCTAGAGTGAGCCCTAGTCAAATTGTAGAGTAGCTATGTTGTCTAGCTTAAAGTTACCACCATGCAACACATCCACCACCACAAATTATGTTCTCACCCAAACATGGGTGCACATGGATGATCTCCTTTTATCCTGCACTCAATTGTTTGTCCGGCATGATGCAGTCCACATTTCATTGCAGCCTCCTTACAATGGTCCCTATAAAGTCCAGCAGAGCCAAGAGAAGTAAGTCTTGGGTCCTGCATATCAAGGGTCAAGATCGTACAGTCTCGTTAGACTGCCGCAAGGCTATTCACGTGGATCTTACTGTCTGCAAAGGTGGTAAAGCAGGTGACACTTTACACCTATCTGTTGAGTCCACCTTCACTCCCACTTGTGCCACTCCACCCTGGCCACCTCACCGCCAACATTCTACTAGATCAGGCAAACAGATAAACTGACTAAAGTGGTTTTGTGACTACAAATCTTTAATTCTTCACTGGAGTGCAGTGATAGATTAATGACCCTTTACCATCTTGTTGAGAACATCCCACCTGTTAGCTTTAATATGCTATTCTCTATGTACAGTCTTGTTTGCATCACAACAGTATGGTTCTATATACAACTCATGACTTACTTCTGTCATGGCTGTGGTTGAAACAGCTCTCATCTTTGGCACTGCTGTAAGTGACACTGTTGTAAGTGAAACAATTCTGATGTCAGGTGCTGCTGTTGTTGATTCATCTCTCAAGTCTGTCTACTTCTATGAGTGAGTCCCTCAGACCCCAGGTGATGCTTGAGGTGATTCACTGATCTCTGTCACTCCTCCTCCCCCATGACCTCAGGTGCTGCTGTGTGTTACTCACTTTAACCCCTGATTTATTGCTAACCTCACATTGTGAATTGAAATTTTAAGCATTTGGTATAGAATATTCCTGCTGCAACACCAAAGAAAACTGCAGTGAAGTGAGTGTTAGGTGCTGGGGTTCTTACAAGTTCAAAATCCTCTGGTGTTCTTGAAAAGCAAGGGGAAAAAGGGGAAAAAAGACATGAGAAGAAAAAAGCAACACTGAAGAAAAGAGACGAAGAATGATCCCCAAAAATTACTAAAATATATAACTAGGATGAGGTCTAAGCCAGCAAACACAACTATTAAATGCAAGACTGCTAATGCTGCCAGTTCAAATTCCAGTTCACAGGCTACTAGTTTGTTACCTGCATTAAAAAATCAGAAATCTGTAGGTCTGGTTAGAAGACGTAATATGAGCCAGTGTTGTATGTGAGTGCAGTTTTGAACCAGATGAGCATTCGTTCACAAGATTACATTGGGTCGAGTGTGACTATCACAGATGGCTACATGAAGTGTGTATTTATGACTGAAATAAATGCTCTTGAGACTCTAGGAGATATTTTGCCCATACTATATTGTATTAATATTAAAAATAATTTGATGCTTGGTATATATTCTTCTTTTATACAACTTGAATGGTTCATCATTAGCTCATGTCACTAAAAATAGGTCTCTCCATAAATATAAATGTGGGGATTAAGTAGGTAGCTAAAGGCTCGGCAGCATGTGGACTTTTGGGGAAGTTATGTTGGTGGGAGGCGACGGTAATAATTTGTTAGATGTACTCTGAATAAAATGCTTCAACCAACTTTAAATAGCTTCTGCGTGTTTCTCGTGTGTCCTGGTATACTAATATTGCGATAGTTTATAGTTATGATGAACAATTGTGACAGACCACTTGAATAATCCTCAAACACAATCATGTTTTATATACCATACAAAAATTGTTTGACCTCTCCATTTAACAATTCAACTTGTTGGTTTGTTTTTAAATTTAATTTTTTAAATTGAACATGGGGAAGAAATAATTATGTGGGTATATATTCATCAACTAAATTTTTGAAAAACTATTAAAAACTATAATAATAATAATAATAATAATAATAATAATAATAATAATAATAATAATAATAATAATAATAATAATAATAATAATAGTAGTAGTAGTAGTAGTAGTAGTAGTAATAATAATAATAATAATAATAATAATAATAATAATAATAATAATAATAATAATAATAATAATAGTAATAACAACAACAACAACAACAGCAACAACAACAATAATAATAATAACAACAACAATACAATAACAATACAATAACAACAATAATAACAATAACAAAAATAATAACAGCAACAATAACGACAATAACGACAACAACAACAATAACGACAACAATAACAATAATAATAACAACAATATGATAATAATAATAATAAAACAAAAAAGGAATAACTTAATATTATTACTGGTGGGAGCCTAGGCCCCTCATGGGAAGCTAAGCTGGTGGGATGCAAGTAGGAGCCTCCTAGGCCTTGCCTCGTGGGAAGCTAAGCTGGTGGGAGCCTAGGCTCTGTCTCACAGGAAGCTATGCAGATAGGAGCCTAGGCCCTGCCTCATGGGAAGCTAAGCTGGTAGGAGCCTAGGCTCTGTCTCACAGAAAGCTATGTTGGTGGAAGCCTAGGCCCTGCCTCATGGGAAGCTAAGCTGGTGGGAGCCTAGGTTCTGTCTCACAGGAAGCTATGCTGGTGGAAGCCTAGGCCCTGCTTCATGGGGAGCTATTACAGGGGTGGATCAAGAGGAATTGAGGAGGGTGTGTGTGGCTTAGTAGAACACAGATATAGAATATTAATTTATTAACCTATTCTGATCTTCCACACTATTAATAATGGCATAATATTAGTGGGAATAACACCAGCTATCTCATCTTGTGCCCTGGAGCTTTTATTCTAGCATACCTCCTTCCCCCCCCCCCCCCCCCCCACTCCCCTATGGCTAAGCTGGTATGCAGGTGGCCTCTGGATTGGGTGGTGGTATAAATATATTTCAGGAAGTAGTCACACGCACAAGCACAAGAAAAAACAGCCAGCAGCACAAAATGCAGCAAGTGGCTTACACATTAAAAAAATGGTCAGACTTAACTGGTTGGATGCTCAAAAGTTCAAACGTAAAACCAAAAACACATGTATAACAATTCCTGTTTAGAAGTGCTTACAGTTTTCAATTCTACAAACTGGCACTAGAAAGCTTCAAACATCATCCACAAACACTTAGAATACCAGTAATTTCTCCCTTCATCATAGGAAATGGTTGGTTAGTATTATCACCTGTTGCAAGCCTGGTAATGATCTGGTATGACCACTTCTGTAGATCTAGGCCAGGAGCTATACTGTGTACAGCTTCTGAAGGGATAATGTCAAAATGCTAATTTTTCACTTTTTTAACAAATTTTTCAAACTATTTTAAATGGTGTATTTGCTCATATTGAAGTTATATTCCAAGTTTCCGAACATTTAAAGATTCTATGATGCAGTTACGACAGCTTTTGACTCTATTAATATTATTTTTTTACTGTCTTCTGGCACTTTTTTAGATTAGAAGAATTTCACCCAAACTCCATAATTTATATATCACCAGAATGCTTATTGTGTGCTCTTTAACCCAAGCTAATCTATTTTCACTGTTATGAGAATGTGTTGGGTATAGACCAGCATATCTGCATGTGGTTTGTATGGGATTTCCCCCCTCTCCTGTGGTGCATTATCATACTGATTCAAATAGTTTAGGTGAAACTACTACATGTACTCTTACCATAAACCCACTTTATGGGTTTTTAATTCAAGGACAGGGCAAAAGTTGGATTGCCTGGCTGACACCTTGGCATAAAAAATACCTATAACAAAAGTTAAATACATTATTAAATAGCTTATTTTCTAAGCTACATTTTGGTACAAAAATGATGTTGATAGGTGGTAGTGGGTGGAAGTTATGATTGGTATTGTCGAGATGTATTTTTTTGACATTATTCCCCCCTGAAGTAGTTATTGATTATGCACATGCGAGGGAGAATGGACCTGCTTTGAAAATGGCAGCCAGGTTATGAAGTGGTGTTCACTGGGGCTAGGAAGGTCTTCAACAATCTGAAAGTAAACTGTAGCAATGATATCTCAGACCACTCGAGTTTTAATCTCACGTGGCTAGACCCTAACACACTTGCAGTGAGGAGGCATATGGGTTAAAACCTTATATCAAAGAATGCCAGTTCAAACCTATTGCCTCAGAAATAATCGGCAATAATCGGCAGCAACATCAAGTCTTGTCCACCATGTTGGTCATGCCAGTTAGAGGTTAGGATCCCTTTTTTTTTTGTTCCCCCCAGGTCCAGGGTTCAAATATTTCATAAATGACAAACGTCTGGACACCCAGTAAAGTATTTAGACCCCCTGCAGGTCAACATTTCAGTGTTTTTTTCCTTATTTTTATATATTTTTTTACCTCTCTTCAAATATTTGGAATACTTATAAGTCTCTGGAATACACACTTGCAGGGGCAGATCTAAAATGGGGGAGGTGTCCAATTGAAACTTGATTTCACACGGGAAAAAGGAGGGTCCCAGACCCATTGACCTCCCATCCCCACTTTGGATCAGCTCCTCGATCCACTATTATTGGACTCCATGTCCTAAACATTTTTTTCAAAATTCAATTTCAAAAGAAATTGTGATAATGGTGATATTGTGAAGAGCAATGATACAATACAGCAGCTTATCAGTGGTTGTACACTCCTCACACCACTTAATTTAGAACTGTATTTGGAACTTCGATGGATGTAGCGTTTCCAAATGAAGCCACACCTTCACTTAGAGCACTGGATCATTCAGCTCAATTCTAGCAGTCGACACAAGCAATGAACTTGGGAATTTTGGGATTTTCTTAACCCAAGTTGCAGTTCATCTCCAATAAACATGGTCATTTCCCTATCCTCAAAGCATTTCAGTGGATGCTGGTGCATTTGACTTGGTTTGAAATGAAATGTTTCAGGCTTAAAGCCAAATACAATTGCTGTAACAATCCACTCCTCCACACTGCATTTGTATATTGCAGAAGTGGAGCTCAATCTCTTGATGTCTAGATTGAAGAAGTGCTGCTTTATGTCTGTCGTTGTATGAGTGAATGTACACACTGTCATACATGAGTTCTTCGGGGGAGGGGGGGGGAGGGTTAACACTGACAGTGGATACCACCAACCAATGTCCAATTCCGATACTTTTAAAAAACCTGCACGAACTCAACTTCTTGGAATGTAAATGCTAAGCCCACGCCACTGCAAACATTTTCCGTGCATAGTCTTGGAGATATATGCTTTAAAATAATCTGTGCTGCATATGATTGGATCAGTCTCAGCAAAGAAGCTGAATTATGCCAAATTTCTTTGACACCAGCAATCCAATAGTAGACAATTTGCTAACATGCTCTTCTACCACAATTGGATCTCCTGAATGGTTGCCTAAAAAGGAGTCGAAGTTTGTCGACAAATTGCCTGAAGATTTTTCTGGAAAATTGTAACACAATTTTTTTACCTGCTCAAGGTCTCTGTGTGCTGTCTGCTGACTTGTACTTGTCAATGGGAGGGTGATCTGCTGGTAACAGTTTAAAATCCAAGAATTCTTCCCCAAGTTTCTCCAGGGAGCATTTGGACCTATCTGTTTGGAAATCTCTTTGGAAAGGTAACTGCAGTGGAGAAAAATCATAAGATTCTGGATTAATAATTTTCAAATCGCAATCACCGCATCTTCTTGATTGTAGTTACGTAAAATTGTCTAACAGCTTTATAAAATGGCTTTGGATCATCTCTACTTCTAACTGTGCAAAAACAACCCAAGTATCACCACCAATTCCCAAGTGCTCATCAGCCTATTGACCTCCAACAACTAAACACTGAGATCATTTTCAGCTGCTTCGATGACACGAGTTTTCTGGAGGTTGGAAGCATACAGGTGAACTAAACTAGTATCTAGTACAATTGAGAAGTGGTACATATTTTCTTTGGAATTTTGAAAATGTTTGCTAAATCTAGAAGTATATATGAAAGAAGAATAGTCTTGGTGAGAGAATTTTGGAAACTCTCAATGATTTTTTAAAATTTTGATTGCGTAAGTATAACTTCAAGGCATCAAACTGGGCAATATAACTATCAACACAATGCAGGAGACTCAACCAACGAGTGGTGCAATGTTTGAAAATAATGGTTGGATCAGATTGAAAAAATGAACAGCAGTTGTCAGCAATTGCTGCTTTCTATTGCTGCTATGAAAAAAGAAGTAGTAAATATCAAAGAGCTGGTCTATATCAACAGGGAGAGCTCCACGCCAACTTTTACGGTTAGATCTACCAAATCATAAATACATCCGACATTATACAAATGAGGGTATTCACCCTGTATTAAATTCTTGACACCAGACCAGACCTTGTACATTTCATGACGTTTGCTGTATCAGACATGAAGGTCATACAACTATAACATCCAAGCCTTTTTTGTTGAAAGAAAGCTCGAGTGCATGGAACAGATTAAGAGCCCTACCTATGTTTACTATTGACACATCTAGAACATTTGTTCGAACATCCTCTACATAATTAAAGATCCAAATAAAGATTTATGTCTTAAAATTAGTCCATCAGGACGAGAAAAAGGGACTATTTTTATCCAGGTTTTCAAGTGTCTGTCTGGTCAAGCAAGGTGCCAATGCTTCTGTCATAATTGCTGTAGTAAGCAAAGTTTTTGGACACATACGAACCAGAAACATCTTACAAATCAACTTAGTCGCATGATCACTAGCTTTAAATGCAAGATTGTGCTCCACTACAAATGTAGTCCATATTACCTCTGCTTTAATAAACACTCGATGAAACATGAGGTCTAAATAAGAATATAACAGATTGATGATGAAGAAGCCCTATCCCTATCTTTATGCAGTTCCCTATTACATGAGTGCTCACATCATATTTTCCTCCATTAACTATATAGCTATGTTAAATTCAGAGGGCACACACTGCATCTTGTGCAAGAATCATCTATAACATAGAAATTGAGTGTGTAGAGTGGCTGGACTTTGCTTACTTCTATAACTTCTCCTTATCCCTTCGAATCCCTTTATCCAACTTCTATCAAAATGACTCTGCCTCTTAGGCATCTTACATGGAGGGGTTTCCGACCAAGCTCATTAGACTCTTCTTCTATGATTCAGATTGATATATTGGAATCTCTAGAAGCAGCTGGCAGTTAGTATACTAGTTTTACAGGGAGAGTATATCTAAAACAATTCCTGTTGTTGTATAGCTATATGTACTAGCCATTTCCAAAGTTTTAGAAGCATTGAATGCTTCATTTCAAAATTACATGACCGAAGATTTAAGTTTTATGCCAGTATATAATGGCTACCGTGTATACCAGGAAGTTCATTTCTTGCTCAGAGCATTCAATACTAGTGTATATTAATTACGAGTACATAGAAATATAGATATATAGCTAGATACAGACATGGATATGCCATGCGGGAAGTTTTCCGCCCTTCTTTGAAACAATTCATAAAGTTCCTTCTATAGGTATGTCAACACCTTCGTTAAGGGTATTGAACTTAGCCCCCAAAACCCAAACCTCAACCTTTCCTTGAAATTCATCTTCAAAAGCTATATATCAGGATTTGACAACTGCACTTCAAAATGGCAGATGCGAAAAAGACACACACAAAAAACTCTCTCTCTCTCTCTTTGGCATCTTGCTAGCATCCTAAATTGTGGTTTGGGTCTGTTTTATATACTCCAAAAACATTTACAGTGTGCCTTGAATCCTTCCCTAAGGTAGTAAACCCAATGGCAGGCAGATACAGCATTGAACCCCATTTCTGATGATCTAGTGGATTCTCTATGGTAATCATACCATTCTGTGGGGAACCCCTTGGTCTAATATTACATATCATTTGGTACTCAACTAAGTATCGGATTTCTTTGCTAAAACAGCATACAATCCGTATCTGCAACTTTTACTCCAGTGTTACCTGCATAAAATTCAGTAAAGGGTCTAGCTCATGCGTATCTTTTGCATCCACCTTTTCAAAATCTTGCATATATCTGCTACTGAAACCAGTGACAGAATTGTATCTACCATCTCATTTCTCCCGCTTGAAAAAGAGTTAGATTGCATGCTCATTTATTCCAAGGTAAAGAAACCTAGTTGAACAATGTTTGACTGTAGATAAGCTGCTTAGACAGTCAGAAAAGGGGTTCCATAGAATGATATGACAATGTCGAACAGATAACCCATGAAACCATCAGAAAAGGCAGGTCCTGCAGAGTCTACAGAATTCCCCCCGGAGTCACCGGATGAAGACTTGAAATGTTCCAGTTATTTCTCCATTCAGTGGAACATGTATCAACACAATCAAGGGCATAGGTTTCATTTTGAACTTTGGGGGGGAGAGGGGGCAGACACTTTCCGAAACCCAAATCTGGCCTTCTTACATTCTTAGTAGTCAAGTTTTGGCTAATGCTATCTCACAGTAGGATAAGGAAGCATTCAATGTTACTGGCAGCAGATGCTCGTAGGTGATCCAAGTCTCCCACGCCCTTTAGTGCGTCCACCTGGTTATAGATTCAGACAGCAGTTCCATATTCACAACACTAACTCTGTGCTTTGGGGGGGGGGAGGGGTTAATGGCAGGCTTGGCTCACTCCCATCCCCATTTCTTAGGTGGCCATTTCTACCTTGAACAAAGCATGTGACTCCATGGGGCTCTACTGGTTTTCCAATACCACCTACACGAAGTTTACGTTGTCTTCTGCAGACACTCGCTGTGTTATTAGGCAACTACACCAGTCCATGGCGACTAATGAACAACATGACATGTACCTCGACCAGAAGTACGCAAAAAAAATGTCATCGCGCATCAATAGCAGATAAGTACAGTAGGGTCTACCCTAGCAAATGATTGCACTATAACGGTTAAAAAAAAAAAAATGATGTGAGTATTAGAAGGACTGCGGACTACAGCAGCAGTTGAAAGAATCAGCGTTGAGCTTCCCGAGTAGAGAGGAAAAAGATCTCCACCGATAGGTTCAAAGGTACACTGCATATCAGGCATATGCATGCGCACTAAAATATCTTTCGACCACCATACTTACCTGCATGGCACCACTCACGTGCTGACAGTTACTCTCGCTAGCCAGACTATTATTGAGAGTCGGCCTATTTCCAAGCCACCATTGAATTTGTGCCATCTGTGGGCACAAAAATTCGAC
The DNA here is from genome assembly GCA_028752905.1 of Cladorhizidae sp. MBARI D1340-BT2. NCBI lineage: Eukaryota > Metazoa > Porifera > Demospongiae > Poecilosclerida > Cladorhizidae > Cladorhizidae sp. MBARI D1340-BT2. Next base: position 35,558,209 of record JAQNBH010000017.1, read on the forward strand.
CATTGGGAAGGAGAAAAGCGCAGTCATTTTTTAATGGACACAAAACGACAGAGCACAACCTGGTGTGACAATGATGGGACTAGGCAAGGATTACAAAGACAGCAACAACAACATAATGAATGAGCTGGATGAAGTGGTTGTGGGAGTTTGAGATGGTAGGCATTGCTGCTTGGGAAGGAGGTGGAGGGTGTGAGTAATCAAGTGATGGTGGTAGTGTCTGGGTGCATTTTGCCATTGAAGAGTTGGCAGAGGAGGAAGGGACGATTTATGCCTTGCCACACACACTCCACCATAATCAAGCAGTGTAACTCATTTATAAGAACATAGAACATTAACTCATGTGTGCATGGCATAGTGTTTATTACAGTACGAGTCGTCATCCTCATTTACTTCATTATATATTTAATTAAATTATTTATTAATAATTATTTTTGTATTGCACTGGGGTGTAATGGTCCCAGGGGACTCAACATTTTTTAAGGTGATCGTATAGTAATGTTAGTAGTGATGATGGTGATAGTCATGATGGCGATATGTTAATCAGGGGTATATGACTGACCATGTCGAATAGTTTTTAGCATGAAAAGTTGTTGTGAGCAACTGATTGGCAGTTTTGAAATTCTCTGCAATATCTTATCCACACACCCGAGATTTGAAGATCAGGCAGGAATCTTGAGAACCGTTGATGTTTCCTTCATGTAGTGGCCAAGGAAACCAATCTCGAGTGTCACATAAGTCGCTGTCACTGACAAACCACTACACTCAAGGTCTGAGTCGAAGGGAGCATTAGCACGAGGTACTGTTTGGTATGGTAATATAAGATGTGCTTCTTGTACACTTTGTGGGGGAGGGGAGAGGATCATGAAAAAGGATAGTCTTTGTGAAACATTGATGATTGCGAAAAACCGCTTAGCAATAAACGTGGCATAATAATATCTGCTATGTTTGGTTTGTTCTCTCCTGTCATACTCTTGCCAAGTCCTTTGAAGGAGGCTGTAGCTGATCCTATGAAATGGCATGTGCTGACTTGTGTAGTGTAGAGTGCAAGAAGTTCTCCCTATGCTGGTTTCATATTCTCTGCTTCCACGTACACCTCTGTTCCTCCTATGGTGGCTTCATCTTCCCTGCTCCCATGTACAGCTCTGTTCTCCCTATGGTGGTTTCATCTTCTCTGCTTCCACGTACACCTCTGTTCCTCCTATGGTGGCTTCATCTTTCCTGCTCCCATGTACAGCTCTGTTCTCCCTATGGTGGTTTCATCTTCTCTGCTTCCACGTACACCTGTGTTCTCCCTATGGTGGCTTCATCTTCCCTGCTCCCACGTACACCTCTGTTTGCCCTATGGTGGTTTCATCTTCCCTGCTTGCACGTATACCTGTGTTCATCCTAAGGTATTCGCATACTCTTCTAATGTATTGTGTAATTGTGCAGACATTGAATCCAATGCTTTTTCTCAAGTCCAATATATATAGAGACTAGCTTCTTCTCATGCATTTCCATGGCAACAGAAATTAAAATCCATGTTATAAATTAAAGGTGTCAGTAAGGTCATCTGAAATATTGAAATCTCAGCATGCAGGAATTTATGGTGGTGAGTAATTATGGATATATACACCATGGGATTCACACTCTTCAAGTCAAAAAAAAATTTAAGCAGAAATGATCACAGTCAAATGTAAAAAATGTTACCTCTTAAAATTGTATAATTTATTAACCCCAAATATTCAGTACAGTGTTGATGCTGTACATAATCTTGAAAGGAAAAGGATCAATCTCTTGGTACTCAGCATCCTTCAAGGATTTGGTAATAGTTGTACAGGATAACTCGAGAACTAAAACACAGCAGATGTTTATCTATATACTTACACTTATATATGTGCAGACATACTTTGATCACAATTAGATTACCTGGAGTTGAAATTATTTTAAGGAGAGATAGATAGATAATTGCTACAATTAATGCTTTGATTAATGTTCAGATGTATGCAAGCATCGTCATGACGCAACATGAATGGGATGGCAGGGTGGGGCTGGAGGAGAGGGAAGGCGGAATTAAAGAAAACAAGTAAATTCCATTAGAATGGTATAGAGGTGTTTCAGACTTGTATGTCATTTATCTACACTTCAAAAAAATTACTTATTAGTCCTAACTTGTTTTGTTAAGCTCATCAGTAAACATTCAATTCCTAATGGAGAAAAAGCTACTGATGAGTGTTATTATTATGTTGGTGATCTCTACCCATTTTAGGTGTTTTTTTATTATTATTTAATTTTTACTGAATTTGGACTGAATTTGAAGTCTTCTTGCACTAAAATTGATGGACAAGTTACTCAAGTTATGACAAGTTACTCAAGTTATAAGAGTGGGAGAAAAGAGATAGGCTCTTGAAGATAGAATCTGGCCATAGCATTTTTTTAGGTCTTATTACCTAACTATGGATTCAGTATTTTTGGAGTTTACAACTGCGGTTAAGAAGCTGCTAAAATGAGTTTTTGCCATGCTATGAGGTGTTTAAAAAAAAAATTTTTTTAACATTTGGTCATGCATTTTGAATCATTAAATAGGGATTTCTAATCACACTCCCTTATTGGGTTTCATGACATGGTGAGCAAGGGAAAACTGAGAGCATTCCAGTGCCAAGCTCCAGTATCAGTAGCTACTTCACATTCTGTAGTGCTAACTGTTAGCTGCTTCACATTCTGTAGTGCAAACTATTAGCTGCTTCACATTCTGTAGTGCTAACTCGTTAGCTGCTTTGCATTCTGTATATAGTGCTAACTCAGTAGCTACTTCACATTCAGTAGTGCAAACTCTTTAGCTACTTCACATTCTGTAGTGCAAACTCGTTAGCTACTTCAACATTCTGTAGTGCAAACTCGTTAGCTACTTCACATTCTGTAGTGCTAACTCGTTAGCTGCTTTGCATTCTGTAGTGCTAACTCAGTAGCTGCTTCACATTCTGTAGTGCAAAGCTTTGCATTCTGTAGTGCTAACTCAGCTTCTTCACATTCTGTAGTGCAAACTCGTTAGCTACTTCACATTCTGTAGTGCTAACTCAGCTTCTTCACATTCTGTAGTGCAAACTCGTTAGCTACTTCACATTCTGTAGTGCTAACTCAGCTTCTTCACATTCTGTAGTGCAAACTCGTTAGCTACTTCACATTCTGTAGTGCTTCTTCACATTCTGTAGTGCTAACTCAGTAGCTACTTCACATTCTGTAGTGTTAACTCGGTAGCTGCTGTGATACTGGGAACACTTCTGCGCAAGGTTACAGTTTAAAAACAACAATATCAGCAAGCAATGACAACTATGATATATACAATAATGCAACTAGTTAAGTTTGGCCCATGAGCTAATAATGAAAGAGAGAGAGGGAGGGAGGAAGGGGGGAGATGAGGTAAGAGGCTAAACTGTGTTCATGCTGAATGATGTGGCAAGTTTTGTGTGCTTTCACTTGGGACCACCACAACAGGAGGATAGGGGATGGCGGATGTGGGAACAGGAGGGCTGACCGAGGACTGGTGCTCCACCACATTGGCTTGTTCTTGCTGTACTGACGAAGAGGAAGCACACTGAGTGACGGATTCAAGAACTGCATAAATTGGCATCTGTGAAATGGTAGGATAAAGAATAAAATATTATAACAACAGCTTATGAACATGCGACTATACAGTCAGTATACCCCCGTCTTGAATGCAGTAATATCACATGTGAATTGTTCCTCCATGGAGGTAGCATATCTGCCAGGACATAAGATGCACCTGGGAATAAGTCTCACTCTTGTTGGTTTCCAGCATGCGAAGTTATTCATTCCATAACTTCATTCCACAACATCTAAAAGAAATTTTCATCACACACATGCTAAGCTGTAAATTGAAGAAGATACGGCAAAGCTGAGAAGCAAAAGGATTCTCCATTCTTTAATTTCCATTTTTTTTCTGGGAAAGAAGTAACCAGCAGCTTGAAGCCAGTGGTGTAGCTCATATGCTTCTTGCTGGTTGAAGCCACACAACTGATAGTGTAGCTTCAGAATATTTCCGCTGCACTTGTTGAGGCCATGCCTACTATTGCACTTGGTCAATATAGTATTTGTGGTATAATTTGCATTTCCTTTATAATTGGAGAGGAAATTTGTAGGTGCTACTGTAATCAATCTCGGCTAATATGATACACCATTTAAATCCTTTAGAGATAATAGTTGGGGACAGGTTGCATTACTTGCCACCCTATCATCCCATGCAAGAGATATTAGTGTCAAAATATAGATATCTCTCCGTGTGCTTAAAAAAGTATAACAGAGGTTCCTGGTGTTGCCCGGGGAAAGGATAAAATATCTAGCAGAGGAGCACAAAATGAGAATGCCCCCCTCCCTCCCTTCCCTCCCCCAAGTGTAGAATCTCAATGTTACTCACCCAAACCCCTGTTAGCAATGTCTATAAAGCTATACTTACAACAACAAAAAAGGGGGAAAACTGTCAGAACAAGACGACGCTGTCTTATGTAAACATTACCATTTCAGCAAGTGTAGTGTATTTCTAATAGAGTAGTAAGGGCTATATGAGAAGCAACCTTGCTAGTTTGCATTAGGCGAGGTCGAATGTAGCTGGAGTAGTTTGTTGGTAATGTTGCCACATTATGTTATTTGCTGCTGTAGGGGTAAAGTAAAGTGGCATGTGAAAGAGGTCATTCATATTGCATACTAACATTTATATCCAATAAAAACTTGCATTGTGTATTTATAGCTCCTGTGTTCTGCTGTGCTAACAGACTCATTCTTTGTTTTTGTGGCTGATTCACTTGGTCAGATTACTCTAGCACTTGGCATTCAGCAGTTAAAAGATGATTTAACTCTTTCAGGCTAACATAAGGCAAGCCAGTATCTTTGCCAAAAAGTAATATCAATTTCAAATATTTGTGGTTTCTATCCTGAACCATGCTGGGGGTGGGGGGAGCAATTTTAGGAGAGTTACCAAGGTTTTCAGAAGCTAGTCAGATCTCAGTGAATTAATGCACATGATTTTGTCACCAGTTCAATCAGACCTTGGAACCAATCAGAGCCCTACAATGAAGAACTGGAAATTGTGGACTCCTAGTTTAGCACCTGGCTCACTGTGAGGTCACATCGCATTTCTTCGCTTTGTACTATTGACTTTCACCCCCAATTTACAAAACTCCACCCAGTAGTTAATGAACCTTCAATCTCTAAATGACTTGCCAGATATAGCCATATACCAGGAAAGATCCTCACTGCCTCTATCAACCTTTCCTCACTGCCTCTATCAACCTTTCCTCACTGCCTCTATCAACCTTTCCTCACTGCTTCTATACATTTCCACGTTCGTCTCTTCCTTGGAGAAACATTTTTTACCAACACAAATAAAGCACACCAACACGTGTCGACCAATGCGTCTCAACCGGAACTAGACTAGAAATTGGGTCTATTGAAGTGGAACGATGTGATGCGATACGACTTATATTCACAATATGAAAAAATTGACGTGAGACAACAAGGATTCACAAGTAGCATAAACATGAGAAGTTCCGAGTGCTAAGTTTGCTAATCTATATTGTGAAGCATACTGTGTAGAGAGTCAACCAACAAATGGCGACAGGGATTCACAAGTAGCGTAAACATGAGAAGTTCCGAGTGCTAAGTTTGCTTATCTATATTGTGAAGCATACTGTGTAGAGAGTCAACCAACACATGGCGACAGGGATTCACAAGTAGCGTAAACATGAGAAGTTCCGAGTGCTAAGTTTGCTTATCTATATTGTGAAGCATACTGTGTAGAGAGTCAACCAACACATGGCGACAAGGATTCACAAGTAGCGTAAACATGAGAAGTTCCGAGTGCTAAGTTTGCTTATCTATATTGTGAAGCATACTGTGTAGAGAGTCAACCAACACATGGCGACAAGGATTCACAAGTAGCGTAAACATGAGAAGTTCCGAGTGCTAAGTTTGCTTATCTATATTGTGAAGCATACTGTGTAGAGAGTCAACCAACACATGGCGACAGGGATTCACAAGTATGAACATGAGCAGTTCTGAGTGAGTGCAATGTAGCTATTTGGTTTCAATTTTGAAAAAATACTAACACTCAATTTCATAAGAATCTGTAATGCACACATGTTGGGGCTAGAGCCGCTTTGTGTATCTACTCCTTTACAATCAGTGAGGAGTGAATATGCACCTTTTGAGGTTGCCAGCAGACATTGGGCAGCTAGATTTAATGAGATTCATTACCTCCAAGCCAACAAACACCTAATTTCTACTTAGTTGGTGAATGTGCAAAGAAAGTGAAGTAATAATAATAATAATAATAGAGTAGTAGTAGTAGTAGAAGTAGTAGTAGTAATAATAGTAATAATAACAATAACAACAACAATAATAAAAGCCAATACCTGCAGAGGGTCCTCGTGCTTGAAGACAGTAATAACACTTATACACCTGTAGCTCTTATAATAATAATGATGTGCCACATCCGAGTAAATGCAGTGTGTGCTCCAAAAGATGTGGAGGTGAAGGTATTGTCCTTATATGTTTGTTAAAAATTACTTGCTTTACTAATTGTTTCCACAAATAGTTCTTGCAGATTTGAGATTTGTGGACATTCAAAAAGGGTGCTTGCCATGTGGCAGCAGTTGATGGTCTACATATTAGACCTCTAAGCATGACAATGCTGGCCCAGTGTGGACATTGGCCCAAGGCAGGAGTTTGTATTGCTAGGACTTTCACTTGTACTTCTTCTTGTTAGTTTTTACCTTTCTCTTTTCAGTTCTCACCAGACAATTATTTCCTCATGTGGTAATTCTGCTCTTCTCTCTCCCATTCCCTATTAGGTGTTCTGATACTTACTCTTACATTTTCATCTAAACCTGCCCTTCTTCACCTCTGACTCTCTGCTGCAGTAGCTCTATCTTGGACTTGTGGGCATTTCGCAGTTGCTATGCTTTGTACTGTGTATCAGTAGTATGACACACACACATAAACAATTCTCTAACTTAGGTAAGAGTAACCATTTGTGGTACTCCTCTCCCCCCCCCCCCCCCCCCCCCCCCCCATCACTCGTAACTTATTTTGTTCTTCATTCTATAAGGTGTCAAAATGCCACTCCAAAGAGTTTTACAAATTTCTAATAAGGATAACTGAGCTAATTCATAATAGAAGTTATACAAAGCCATATTTTGTGGGACTACTCCACACCAAAGTGCCAAGGCAAACAAATTTAATACTGCTTAGACCAACCACAGATAGGCAAAATCTGCACTCTTAAAAATATCTTTTAAGAAAGGTTGTTCAAAAATATCAAAATCTTCTCCTTGGCCTCTTGGCTCAAGGGGATGTTTCGTGATAGAAGTTATGCCCCAGAGAGATTTTAGAGAATCTGTGCATTCAAATTAGAGAGCAGGAAAAGAGCTTATTAGGACAAAATGAATTAACAGGTTATGATGCTCACAAGGTGCAAAAAAAAAAGTCTTAAGGGGAGAAAGTTGCATTTTTAATTTTTTTATATTTTTGCTTATGATTACAACTTTAGAGCTCCGTAGATTCTGCAAACTTCATGGTATCGACTTGATATATAGCGTGCGGGTGGAAAATGAATTTCGTTAAAAATAATTTTCCACCCACACGCTGACCACGTACTAAAATTTTAACGCCTAATGAAACCACTCATTGAATAGCCTAGGGCTTCCTCTAGCCACTGGTAACAATTTCAAATCTTTAGCAATCTGGAGTTATTTATGTGGAGGTTGCAGGGATTCAGGTTTTTGAGGTCCCTCCACTTTAGGTCTTGTAACTTGCCTATAGTTATACCTATGAAACATATTTTAGTATCAAAAGAGAACATATTTTAGTATCAAAAGAGAGCACACAGAGCCTATCTTTTGAGCTATATATCAAGTCCATACCATGAAGTTTGCAGAATCTACGGAGCTCTAAAGTCGTAATCATAATTAAATTAAAAATGCAACTGTCCCCACCCCCTTGGAAGCAACTGTTAATGATGAAGGCTTGGATAACGTGAAGTTGCCTTCTCCACTGTCATGATTTTGAGATAATTAACATGGACAAAGGTGTGAATAACTTTAGAATGAAGCATTCAAATTTACTGCTACATGAACTGAAGTAGGGAATGAATATTTCCCTACCCCCCAAAATGGTTATTTCCTCCTTTAACTTTCTCCCCCTGAACAGCTTGGATTACAAGGAGCTCAGCTACCATGAAGTGGGTCTTTCATTGTTTACTAGCTAGATCTATACCATGTTGAGTTTAGAAACCCAGTTGTAGGCTCCGCTGAAGAAACTGAACTTGTTTTACACAAACAAACAGATGGTGTCTCTAGATTAAACATGTTTACAATACCTGACCCCCAAAAAACGATTTTAATCTTACATGTAAAAGTCAACACAAAGGACAAACGCAGTCACAGTTGTTACAATCTTCATGCAACCATTCTGCATGGAGCCACCTGTACATGCAGCCACCTGTACAGGCACTATTTAGCCACTCCCTTCCTGTGACATCACTATGTATGGTGCATGGCCAGGGAAAATTGTGCCACCAACATCACATACACTCTTCTTTCTCAACAGGTATTCCTGTGCCCACTTCTCACTGGATAAAATTTTCTCAATTCCAACTCATTTTCTTCATGCAATAATTCCATTAATCTCAACTGCATTGACATTTCCTCTCTCAACACTATTTTTGTGGGGCTTTTTTAAGCTTGCAAACAATTCCTGCTTTCTTCTTCCTATGCCATATTCTCCCCCACCCCTGCTCTACTCATTCAGTAGTGTGAGACACTCAAAACTAGTAAAAACTCGAGTTTTTCATTTTATCTTCAGCTACACATTGACCGCCAGAGAATTAAGCATGCCAGAAAGAGGAGAACGCTCAACACCTGTGCTGATGCCATTGCCAGAAATTTAAAAAAAATGCGGAGTGTCTGGCTGAGTATGGGCAAACTTTGATGACTACCATGACTACGGAATAGCAGTGATAGTTTCTTGGACTGATGAGAGGCAACACATGACAATGTCCTTGAAGGAGGAGAGAGTAAGCAATTCCACACCTGATTAAGGAATAACACAACCTGAGTATTTAGGAACTTGCCAGATGGAGGTCACGTTTGCCTAAGCTACATGGCTAGAAGATAATGCATCACACTCAGGCCTGCATATTACATTCAATAGTCACCAGGTTAGATTTTAGAAACTTCTCCCACCAATCTTACCATTTCAATGCTTGAAAATGACTCAACAAGACATCTGACATCTCGTCCATATCCCGCATAAGGGTGGTTGAAAAACCCTTTTGATCGCTTAGGGAAATCATCGAGTGTAACCTCCCACAAAGATAACGATGATGGTGATTGGTTTGTGTGAAATGTGCATATGATTCTGTGCTTGTTGTTTCACTATATATATATATACCTACAGCTTAGAACTGGGCATGTTTACAAGAATAGCTAGTGGCTGTGAATCTTTAAGGCGATATTTTTATTAAAAGTGCCAAAAAATCGTCTTTTTCATTTTTAATCAAAAATTCATTTGCTACTGAATTTTCATTTATCTTGTGTATATGTAGGACCATCAAATGATTCATCTGTTTTGGATCTTGGTTGACCTCAAGTACGGACTTCACTGAAGCCATGCATAAAACTAGAACTAACTTCTTGAAAGACGCGCATGCAGTTGAACACCCAGAAGTTTTCCATACAGTTGAGATGGAGAGGTCAAAGGGTATGCCTTATTTCGTTGAGCACCAGACAATGAAAAGAGCACATCCTCAAATAAAGGTAGGATCTATTAATGCATGATCAATTCGAAGGTGTGGGCTACTTCACCAAGACTGGAGCTAGCTATTTGAGGTCATGAAGTGATCGAGGAAATATGGCAACCAAATTACAGCCTCGATTAATCAACAATACCGTCCAGACTAGCCCAGTTAGTTTCATAGCAGAGATATCTGTTACACTCCATGATGTAGCGATTATCAAGTTCTTCACTTTTTATATTAAAGAAAATTACCATGATTATCATCGCCATCATCGTGATCTCTGTTTTCACTATAACAACTCCTTAGCTGTTCCACAAGTTCTTGATATCTCCTAACTTCCTCTCATCAAACATCAGATCTTATGATGACTCTACATTGTTGGCAAGTGTCATGAACATCCATTTCTATGAAGATGACACAGCCTGGATGAAAGCTACTCTTCTGGTTAGATTGGGTGGACTTGGTTTTTAGTGCGCAGTATACCTTGCCCTTCCTGCCATTTTGCTCGCTGCTGCAACCTAGTCTGATTTGTTCGTTGCACTGTCTTGAGTCACCTTCAATCTTTGTTATTCATGGATGGTGCTCTTCCCATGGTGTCCTTAAGATCATAAACACCTCCCAGTGAAGCTATCCCCACTAGAAGACTTGGATGTCTGAACAGTATTGACCAAGGCAGATATAACAAGAATTCCCATGGTAACAAGGCCCAGGTGAGGCTCTTAGCGCCTTCTGCTACTTATACTATCACTAGAGGATGGGAAGGAAGGGTTCAGAATGCTTTTCATATGGAAAATATCCATTGAGGATTAAGTCTAGTGCTAACTTATTGCCATTCTCAGATCTGCTTTTTTGCTTCAATGATTTGCATTGGAGGGAACATCGATCTCCTTCTTCAGGCCCGGAGGAAACAAAAATGAAGTGGTCCAGCCAAATGATCCTATTAATGACTGAAAGCCAACTGTTGCTATGACATTTTTAACTTCTCAAAGTGTTCACATTATTAGAATGCAAATACACAAATAAGCTGCAGTAGTTCTATATAAACATCAGCTCTGCTGGTAAGCAGACAAAAGCCACACATCGCAATGCAATGCTCGGCCAGCGTCGTATTGTGAACTGGCCTTAAGAATCGGCTCCATTGAGGTATGCAAACAGAAGCTACGCAGCGCTATGTCTCTATAGTATGCTTAAAGCAAAGAAATCCATCCAGGAGTGCCTCCTTGCTCAAGAGCGAAGGAATTCAAAGTGATTCTTTGTACGCATGCTTGTGCAACTTTCCACTGAAGAACTTCCATAGTAAAAACCAGGAAGAGGTCGTTCATAAGGTAGTTGCAATCGTCAGCCACTAAAAAGCCTTCTTTAATCTGGCTTGCTTAATCAGAAGTCAAGTTTTATAACTACATGTATTTCAATGCAATAGAGCAGTCTATTTGCCATGGGCATACCAAGAATGGGTTCATAGTTCAAATTCTTCAATATAGTAATTTTTCCCCCCAAGGATGTCCGAGTAGTGGTATCCATAAGCAATTTATCAGTGAAGTTTTCGTTACATCCCTACGATGAAATCTCAAAATAAATCTCACCAATACGATGCATTGTGAATGTCACTAAAAACCCAGAGCTACGCTATGTTACGCAACACATTTTCATGTTCACAATAAATGTGCGCATCGCATTGAGAATGTGCAAACGGCACGTGCATGAATGTCTAGTAGCACTTAATGACCATTACAAATTTGAATTCACTTATTTTGTTGACTCACAAAAATAATAATAAAGTGGTTAAGTTTTGGCCGGACCTGCCGGACCACTTCCTCCAGTCCTGCTCTTGCCAGGTCAAAAGCTCACATTATTGTAGCCTCCCAGTAAAAAAAAATCTTTCTAAGCCACTGCATCATGGCCAGGCTAATAGTGCCACTGGGATAGAAGCAGCCAGTGCTGGAGGAAAGGAGAATGACCAAATACCTCAATCTAAAGGCTTAGTAGTAAAAAGCTCTTTTCACCCCCATTTTTTTAAAACATTTTTAAAGTTCACAGAATCCTGGGGAGAAATATTGCTTCTTGAAGAGTATTCTCTGAGAAATAAATAGCTAAGTTTGCAGCAAAATGTCACAATATAATGGTGGGAAGCTTTTGTAGTGTCCAGCCAGAGCAGATATTTTGTCTAACAAGCCACCTCTCTACATTGAGCTCGTGCTCCAAGATGAGGATGACTAGGTGTGGCTGTGGCTAGCTGTAGCAACATTCACAACGGGGGTGTTAGTATTTTTATTTCCTCAAAATATTCGAGGAAGAAGCAGGCCGATCAAGTGAATAGGACCAGGGAGAAGCAAAAGCCACAGAACTATTCTGCACTATGCAGCAAGCATTTGAAGACAGACATTTTGAGCTGGACAGTAACCCACCATTAGCCATAGGCTTGGGGGAAAGGTAAAGTTGTTTGAGCCAGATGCTGTACCAGCTTATCCCACAAGCCTCCATCTTTGAGGAGAAAGACCCCCCCCCCCCTCCCCCCTACTCAATTTCAGCTACAGAGAAGGAGAACGGCATAGCACGAGAAGCTTTCAGTTAGTATCCTATTTATATTGTACATGACATGCATTAGTGATTACATCAGCCATCTGTATATTGTGGCCTATTCCCACAATAATCTGGCGTAGCCGACCTTAACTGTCCTATCCCTGGGATGGGGAAAGACAATACCTAATGGGTCCAATAATTTATGTCATGCCACTGTAGTCGCATGACACAAGCTCTCCATAAGCAAGGCTAATAGGTCTCGGTGCTGGAGAGGAGCACACAGAACTAACCATCAGCTAGCTGCTATTCAGTCTGAATTATCGTCACTATGCCTCCAAATGTTATTACACGTGTAAAAGGACGTCTGCCATTTCTGAGACATATTTGGCGAAGTCTTAAATCCCTGTTGCAAAGTTGTATATGTTAAAGACGCCACGCCCTTTTCTTCTCCCACCTCAAAGATAAGCAAAGTGCCATATATTCCTGCTAGTGGGTAGCTCTTCTAGTTGTCTCTATAAACAGTTACATGACTTAACCTCTACACTATAAATTGTATTTAGAGGTTGAATCTGGCAATGTTGCACTACGAGTGTCATAGAAACCAAGCTAGGGCCTAATTGGAGGACAAGCAATGTGTAGTTTTCACCCCAAGTACAAAAAGGAGGGACATATAGTTCGCAAGTTAACTGCAGAATTCTGTTGCAGCAACTCTGTCTTCACTCTGTATATGATTGATTCGTAATTGTATATGGTGTTCTTGACTCTTCATAGCTTTGGATAATACCTTACAAGTAAAGGAGGTTCACAATATGATGGATGGCAATCAGTCCATTGAATCCGTTTCCGTTGCATTGCGCAATCCGTTCCGCTCTGCTGCATGGTTCACAAGATTTGCGTTGAGTCTGCTGCGTTTGAACTTTTAACAATACAATGGACAGCAGCACTAGCAGTGAGGAAGAGTTGGATTTGGCTTTGCTATTGGTTAGCAGGAAGAAGCACAGAAAGAGGTAATAGCTAGCTGGTTACCTGGATGGCCACTTCCTTCCAGCATTTTCTTTGGCCCTAAGATCTTTCTAGCCTCTAGCTGAGACCTGCCAGAGGTTAGTAAAGCTCCTCACCACTTCAATAATTCTATAGATGTCATGGAAAGATTGTAGAGTTCAACATGTGATATTTTCTATGATTTTGATTGGTCCAATGCAACGGAACGGATTGGACATCAGAGTTGAATCAACTCCTACTCATGCATTTCGTGTCCATTCCCATCCATTACATCCGCAGTTGGTTGCAGTACCTGTTCACAATATCAGCGCAATAGATCAGAAGGATGGAACGCACGCAGCAGATTGTCTTGCACCATATTGTAAACTGGCCTTTATGCTCTGACAACTATGAGGATAATGCAATGATGGTCCCCTTCCGAATCAGCAAATAGTCCTTCATGACCTCTCTTGCCAATTCCAGTGAAATAAAATAGCCATGCCAGAATTGAGTGGGCTATCTATAGTGTCTGGTTTGAAGTGGCTGGTTTGAAGAAGTGAAGAAGGTCAAATACGAAATCATGGACCCATCTCAAACCTTCCACCCCATAGCCATGGAATTTTCGCAGAATGTTCAGATATGAAACCATCACCTTTTTAAAGGAACTAGGATGGAGGATAATACATTTTTGGGGGAGAGGGTAAGTCATTTATTGCAAAGAGGCAACACTGCATTGGTGAGGAAAGATCGGGAGGGACGTGAGCCCAGAAGACATTTTTTGTTTAGTCTTGAATTAGCGTTATCATATTACTTTCTCTAGGGGAGACGATGGTATTTTTTAAAGATTTTTTTTTTGCTTGCAGTTACAACTTTAGAGCTCCGTAGATTCTGCAAACTTTATGGTATGGACTTGATATATAGCTCAAAAGATAGGCCTCTCTGTGTGCTCTCTTTTGATACTAAAATATGTTTCATAGGTATAACTATAGGAAAGTTACTAGACCCTAAAGTGGAGGGACCTCAAAAACCTGCATCCCCAAAACCTCATCCAGAATAACTCCAGATTGCTAAGTGCAAAAAAAAATTTTAATTGGCTAGAGGAAGCCCTAGAGCATGCAATCACCTTTTTCATTAGGCGTTAAAATTTTAGTATGTGGTCAAGCGTGCGGGTGGAAAATTGATTACATTGAAAATGCTTCCTCTAGCCACTCGTACCAATTTCAATTTTTTGGCATTTAGCAATCTGGAGTTATTCTGGATGAGGTTTTTGGGATGCAGGTTTTTGAGGTCCCTCTACTTTAGGGTCTAGTAACTTGCCTATAGTTATACCTATGAAATATATTTTAGTATCAAAAGAGAGCACACAGAGAGACCTATCTTTTGAGCTATATATCAAGTCCATACAATGAAGCTTGCAGAATCTACGGAGCTCTAAAGTTGTAACCACAAGTAATTTTTAAAAAAATTAAAAATGCAATCGTCCCCCCCCCCCTTAGTCTTGAGTTAGCGTTATCATATTACTTTCTCTAGTTTGTTGGATTCTGTTTGCTATTGTTAAATTAATAAAAAATGAGTTTACCTTTTTTAAATGAATAGCTATAGCTTGCTGCTAAGAGCCCTCTCGTCTGCACCTTGGACAGATAATTCCTCATGTTGTTGAGAAGGTGGAGGACACCCTACCCTAGAGTAGATGCTTGGGTGGCGAAGGGGGGTTAATTTGAGAGGGAATAATCTACCCCCCCGTGACACCATCACCTTTGATGGCCAAGAAAAAAGGCCATGAATACAAAGTCAATGCTTCCACAGCTCTTGGTATTACCAAGGTAACTAATGGCCTCTTGGATTTTAGAGCAACCCTCAGAGATTCTGCAGCATATTGCTAGAGGAAGCTTCTTTTCCAAGATTAGTTATCAAATAGTCTTTGCAATCATCAAAACTAGTAAATGGTCATTGGCAAATATTGAGGGGGAGGGCACATGACCCCCACTGCCCTGCCCTCCCCAGTTCCTATGCCTATGTGTGTAGATAACTACCCTGTGCAAAAAGGTGCAATTCTAATTGGACATTAAAGGTATGGTTGAGATGGGAATGTATTTATTCTTCACACACTTCAGATATTTTTGACCCAACCAGCCCTAATACCATCTCATCTGCTGGCATTCTTGTACTTCCTTACAAAGAGAAAACTGAATTGCAAAAATGCACTCTAGCTAACCATCACATTTGCCTTACTCGGTGTTGTGATTCAACCATATACTCGCTTTGCAGTGGCGATATATTGTTTGGGGGATGAACATGTGTTGAACCCTGGATGCTATGTAGCCACTCTTAAATTTTCCACTTGTTGATCTTATCCAGAATCCTAGAAACGTTCCTGCAGCAAACATGCTCTGATGTTATAGTCTTATACTGCAAGTGCAACATGCACACCTGAGGAAGAGCCAGCTTGAAACACCAAAACTTCAAGTGGCCAAAAATCCCACAGTTTCCAACAGTCTACTGTCCAGCTTGGAACACCAATATTCCGTACTGAAACACCAATATTGCTTACTGGCCAGCTTGAAACACCAATATTCCTTACTGGCCAGCTTGAAACACCAAATAGCCCAAACTCTCCTAGTTTCTATGGTTTACTGTCCAGCTTGGAACACCAATATTCTCAAAATAGCCCAAACTCTCCTAGTTTCTATGGTTTACTGTCCAGCTTGGAACACTAATATTCCAAATGCTTGCTGCATAATGCAGAATACTTGTGTGGCTTCCATCTCTTTGGGAAAAGAAAAAGATGAACAACACCCTTACCCCACCTACCCCACACCCACACGCACCCTAACCTCAGAGCATTCACAGTGTGTAGTGTGGTGACTAGCTACAGGACTGCCTCCTACTTAGCTAACCACTAACTAGAGTGTGCCAATGAAACTTCCACTGTGGCATACTAGTCATCATTAGATTGGAACTAAACGTAACTGTTCTATTAACTTTCTTTCAAGAGTAATCTTCTTTTTTGAAGTGCATAATCATTTAGAATACATGCAATTTCCTTTGAGGTGAGCAAACAAAGCCATGCAGTGTTATAATAATTTTCAGTAAGCATAAGTCCTGTGCAGCCTAGCAGAAGGGGTTCTAGAAAGAGAGTACATGTAATAGCCAAGAAGAGAGAAGTTTGATTATCAGAGGGTGAAGGGGGGGGGAGGGTTCTCTCTGCTCCCTCCCTTGAATCAGAAGTAGAGTATTTTAATAATTTAGCAGTCTACTGGGCATGTTAAAAAAATTAAATCTGGTTTTCAGTATGCCACTTACCTTTTTTCCTCCCCCCCCCCACACACAATTTTTGCCCATAAGAGAGTACAGAGGTCAAGCAACTAAAGAATGGTCTGGTCAAAGCTGTGGACTGGTTCCGTTTCCTATGCCATACTAACCAGAACATCAGAATATCAACTCCTTGTTCTGTGTTTAGGAAACACCTCAGTCCTGTTTGACACTGTGAATAACTTACCACTAAGAGCATTCTTTTCAAAGTAGTCTTGGAACATCTCTATGCATTTGCTGCATGTTTGCTGGACATGTGCTACTCCAACCATTTCCCCTTGAGCATATTATTGGATGCACCATGTGCAGACTTGCAGCCAAGTGTGGTGTTTAATATGTCTTGTAGCAGATGCCTGAGGTTATGAGTAATCTCAACAGCATTTAGTTGTGAGGTGGAAGCCATAGTTCAAGCTACAAGTAATGTAACTAATGTACCTACACAACCCCATATCATATCTCATTTCCTTCTGCACCTGACTTTGATCAGGAGGGCTAGAATACGAAGAAACAGAGAGAGAAAATACATTAAAAGTTAACTACATATTTGTTGCTAGCTAGCCACGTGTATATAGCTTCATAATTCCAGGCAGCTCCATGAGCCTAAGCTACAGTTGTACACTGTAAACCAAATCGAACACTCTCACAGCAGCAAGAAACTTAGTTTCAGCCCTTCAAATTAAATTCTTATAAGGAGGGTTTAACTCTGTAGTCAAAATCTGTCAAAGATATATACATGGAAAGTATCTATCTACATACACCTTCACTATACAACTATCCTAGTGTACTCAGCTGACAATGTGCACACTCTAATGATTGTGACGTATGCATTTTAGGAATAATGTTAAGTGGCATTCAAGATTTAGAATGGCATTACATTATTATAGAGCAATATTTCTCCAGAATCTGCTGTTTTATATTTGCTCACTCATGCCACTATGCCTCAGAACTATTCATTGGGTGATGCTGTCCTACAGAGTGAGAAAGAAGAGCACCAAGAACGGCCTGAACACTCCTTCACACAACAGCATTAGATGAGCCATTCTTTTCCTTGGAGGAAAAAGAGTCGTGCCCAATCTTTGCAAGAGCGATAATAATCTGGCAGTTTTCCTTGGTTCCAGAAGACAGTACATTGACACACAAAGCTTGATTCAAAGGATTGGTGTCCCCCTACTCAACCACTGCCATTGGTAAATAAGTGTGAGTGAGTGTAAATTGACTTTTCGACTTGTAAGCAGTGAATGAAGGTGAGAGTCAGCGTTGTTATACTAGTCCATGTATTTTATGCTTGTCTCTATTCAACGAATACTTGTACTCGTCATTCTAGTTAAAGTGTATATACTAAAATAGAATGAATAGTAATTAGACATTGAAGTGGATATTCATTACCAGCTACTGTTAGTCATCACACTGGAATAGTGTGCAATGTTTGATGGGGAGGGTGGGTGGGAGTCCATTAAATATACTATTATTCATTCAAACTTTTAATATATTACAGGAATGGGCAGACTTGTATATAGCTATACACAAACATTCAAAAAAATTACCTGCTCAATACTGGAATAATGTTGTTCAGGCTGGTCATGGGGGAGTGTCGAAGACTGCCTCTCTGGGTTATTGGCGGAGTTCAGAGATCCTTCCTTGCATACTTTATTCGGCTAGTAAATTAATGAGAGAGCAAAAAGGTAAATTAATAGATAATCAATGCTGCCAGGGTTCGCTAAGTGTAGAGAATGGTTGACTTTGTAAGTATAAACTAACTTCATTTAGAAAGTTAGGAATGTCATAAAGTGCTTCCTCTGTGACATCCATAGTGTTCAAGTCTTCTCCATTTCCACATTCCTCATACACGACATGATTCTCTTCTCCTTCAGCCAGTACAGCACCAGAAGTATGTCTCCTACAAGACAAAACAAAATTCATGGGACTCTTCAAGTCTGAACATGCTAACCACTGACTGTTGATCCAATATATTGTAGATCTTTTCTATGTCCTTGGTGTTCAGATCCATTGATGTTTTGTGTAGATCCATTTTACGGTTG
Source organism: Cladorhizidae sp. MBARI D1340-BT2 (assembly GCA_028752905.1). Taxonomy (NCBI): domain Eukaryota; kingdom Metazoa; phylum Porifera; class Demospongiae; order Poecilosclerida; family Cladorhizidae; species Cladorhizidae sp. MBARI D1340-BT2. The sequence continues at coordinate 35,576,851 of JAQNBH010000017.1, forward strand.
TATGTCTTGCTATAATGCTGTTCCGTGTCATTGGTGTCCGTTTTATATCGATCCATCGATGCTCTATCATTTACTGTATGGTTGTAGGTCTTGCTGTAATGATCCATGTTATTCATGCCCATTTTCACTCCTATGAAGAAGTAAGGGAAAAGGGGGGAGGGGGGGATATGTATATGTACGCATACATACATATATATATATATAATATACATCTATAAATATATCAATAAATCTTGCAAGGAGAAACTTCATTGTGCACCCTTAAAACTGATTGATTTTGAAGTCTCTCATATGGCGTCCACAGTAGGGATGACTCGGAAAAATCGGAAGTCAGGCCAACTGATAGCCATCATTTCCATACCTGCTATTTGAAAACAATGCAAACTGGACTACCGTCATTAATAATAGTACTTAGTCTTATCACCCTCTGATAATGGAGCCAGTATGTATGTAGGTCTACCAACAATTCTGCCGTTGCCAAATGGACCAGATGGTGACGGTACCATCCATACTATTTCCACAACCAAGTCTCGTAACTCTCGTAGCCACTCATCTGGGTGTGATGGTGTGTGGTCACAAGACTAAATTCTGAGGCCTCAAAAGAATGTGCTGGTAGGGAATCCACTATTGCAGCTGCCTCTGACAGAAAATGAGGTTTCATTGTACAGGCTATGGGACCAGTTTGATTGTCCGAGTCTCCCCTGTATGGTCATAACCACAAGGTATTCATGGTCTAGTCCACCCCCCCACCCCCCCCCCCCTAAAGTGCTTCAATGTCTAGAGGAATTGCATTTATTCACAGAACTTGAAGTGAACCACTTATCTACTGAATGACATCAATATAATTATACTAGATAATTTATAACACACTTCTTTTCCTATACAATGCACAGAAACAGCACACCAGCAGGATCACTGAAACTGCAGCCAGAAAAACTCCACCCACTGCCGTAGCAATCACTGTAACAGTATCATGACCTAAGCAGGAGGAAAAATAAGGGGGGAAAGAGATCTTGAAATAGAGCATCTTGCATCTTGAAATATTCATTGCATTCTCATACTGAATATTTTTCAATAACCCGACCACTACTTGGCTCTTAAATCAGTGGAGTGGGGGTTGGAAATTTTAATTGGACAATATGAATGTTAAAATCAGACTTACTATCAGACTTACTATCATTCGCTGATAGTGCTTCTGTGGATAATGCATGCACAATCTGTATGTCAGCATAAAGACCAAGACTGCCAAGATTGCCATCTGCTTCCCAGTCGAAAACCACAATGTTTAGCTCTTTTGGATAATGCGAGGTAAACTTCTTTTCCACGGAGACTACACCTGTACCTCTGGAGACGTTACAGCTCTCCAGGATGGAATTACGCTCAGTGATTTTTATATGACATCCTCTGCTTCGACTTCCTGTTATAAACTTGCATGTTACCACAACTGAGTTGGCAGTTATTCTTGCTGTAGGCATCTGTACATCTGTAGTATCTAATGGTGCAAAGATTGTGTATATATAATATATATTATATCCATTGTTACAATGTCAGTGAAAGACTAACAGAATATATGTTCCGATGTTTGACTGCTTCTGTTGAAGATGGTTGCCTCTATTTTGTAGTTGTATCTTGCATTTTCATTGATGGACGGAAAGCCAATGGAGAATTTAGGTTCGGTAGATGGGCCCAGGTGAAGAGGAGGTTCTTGAGTCTTTGCAGAATTTTGGAGAATGAGGAAGTAGTCGGTCGGTTGGTTAGCTTGGCAACCTTCAGGAGGCTAAAATGAAAAAGAGACTCGTATACCCACATATAGTTATGTAATATTTATTCTTACACTGAAGTTGATATCTGTAGTAATCCTGCCATCTATCATGTACACAGTGTGCTTCAAGGATTCAGCAATGGCGGTGACATTCGGTTCTATGTAGGACAATGAACAAGAGGAGAACAAGAGCCAGTTAGGGTGTGTATAATAGCTCCAGTCCTATATATTTTTGTTGATTCACAGACTCTCCCACGTGTACACGACTCCATAAACCACTGAAGTATCTTTGTGTGGCTAATTAATTTGTTTTACTCTGGGTCAGAAATAATAAAAAAATTCAAAACAACAACAAATTGATTTCTCACTTCTTGAGATTTCTAAACAGCTCTAACTCACCACCTCCTAGAAGCTGAACTTAAAGCGGAAAGGTGGGCCTCGGGTAGCTGGTGGGAATAGGACAGATCCCTCAATGTAACCTAACTGCTATGGAATGTCACAAGGAAGGAAAGAGTGCCAACTTCTCTGTGTGTACAGTAACACCGATGATCTATTAGATATGGCAATCCTTTCTGATGATATGGTTAGGAACCAACGTATGACTAGTTTCATTTCCAATGTTTATTGCTTTTGGCATGTGTACATCCTTTGTGATTATCTGACAAAAATTCTCGTTTAGTATCCATCAACTGTTCCTGCTCATATATAAATAATTCAGATTACAAAACAGTTGGGGAAAGGAATGTTTGGGATGGCACGTGATAATGTGCTCTCAAATTGCGTGGGTGATGAATGTAAAGAGGATGAAGGTTGAGCAGAGGAATCCATCACTTGTTGCAGGAACCTGAGCGCAATCTGGTTCATTTTCTCTTCATGTTTGCATTCTTCAGCCCATCCCTTCTCTTCCAGCTCCACCTCATGTTGCCATCTCTTACCTTCAAGCACAGCACCAACATCACCCACTTTCATTCATTAGTTCCTATAGAGCTAGTCAGCTAACTAACATCTTTGCATACTTAAAATACACAAGCTTATCCAGCACTGATATGCAAACCTTTCTCTATCTGTGCTACAAGTTCTTAATTTTGATTTTACAGCACCGCCAAGTTCTCTCATAGCCCACTCCAACATTTACTTGGCGATGGACTCGTATGACCTGTTCCTGGAAACCGAATCCAGCATTCTATGGGTGCTCTCTCTCATCCCACACTACTAGAACTTCTGTCTCTTGCGTACTCCATCCACAGCCTCCCATCTCACCGCTTATGGCCAACCCTTGCAGACATCACGTGACAGCTGGATTCTAATTATTGGAATGCGTTCCGTTCAATCCTGAACCTGTTGTTCAAGATTGAATGCATTCAGAGTGGAACACGTTTCACTTGGGTGCAGTACGGATGGGAGAAATGAATTTTGAACGCGATCAAAATGCATTCCATTGTCAATTGTGCAGTGTGGACAAGCCTTTAAAAGCTACCCACACCATCCTTGTAACAATACCAATGTCCTACTCTTTAATGTTGCCTGTGTAATTAAACTTGTCTCAGTCAGATCCCCTTCTCTCTGCTCAGGTGCCCCAACCCAGGTGGTCCAACCCAGGTGGTCCAACCCAGGTGCCCCAACCCAGGTGCCCCAACCCAGGTGCCCCAACCCAGGTGCCCCAACCCAGGTGCCCCAACTCAGGTGCCCCAACCCAGGTGCCCCAACCCACCCAACCCAGGTGCCCCAACCCAGGTGCCCCAACCCAGGTGCCCCAACCCAGGTGCCCCAACCCAGGTTCCCCAACCCAGGTGTCCCAACCCAGGTGCCCCAACCCAGGTGGTCCAACCCAGGTGCCCCAACCCAGGTGGTCCAACCCAGGTGTCCCAACCCAGGTGTCCCAACCCAGGTGCCCCAACCCAGGTGCCCCAACCCAGGTGCCCCAACCCAGGTGTCCCAACCCAGGTGCCCCAACCCAGGTGCCCCAACCCAGGTGTCCCAACCCAGGTGCCCCAACCCAGGTGATCCAACCCAGGTGCCCCAACCCAGGTGCCCCAACCCAGGTGCCCCAACCCAGGTGCCCCAACCCAGGTGTCCCAACCCAGGTTCCCCAACCCAGGTGTCCCAACCCAGGTGCCCCAACCCAGGTGGTCCAACCCAGGTGCCCCAACCCAGGTGGTCCAACCCAGGTGTCCCAACCCAGGTGTCCCAACCCAGGTGCCCCAACCCAGGTGCCCCAACCCAGGTGCCCCAACCCAGGTGTCCCAACCTAGGTGCCCCAACCCAGGTGCCCCAACCCAGGTGTCCCAACCCAGGTGCCCCAACCCAGGTGATCCAACCCAGGTGCCCCAACCCAGGTGCCCCAACCCAGGTGCCCCAACCCAGGTGCCCCAACCCAGGTGCCCCAACCCAGGTGCCCCAACCCAGGTGCCCCAACCCAGGTGTCCCAACCCAGGTGCCCCAACCCAGGTGCCCCAACCCAGGTGTCCCAACCCAGGTGCCCCAACCCAGGTGATCCAACCCAGGTGCCCCAACCCAGGTGCCCCAACCCAGGTGCCCCAACCCAGGTGCCCCAACCCAGGTGCCCCAACCCAGGTGCCCCAACCCAGGTGCCCCAACCCAGGTGCCCCAACCCAGGTGCCCCAACCCAGGTGCCCCAACCCAGGTGCCCCAACCCAGGTGCCCCAACCCAGGTGCCCCAACCCAGGTGCCCCTACCCAGGTGCCCCAACCCAGGTGCCCCAACCCAGGTGCCCCAACCCAGGTGCCCCAACCCAGGTGCCCCAACCCAGGTGCCCCAACCCAGGTGCCCCAACCCAGGTGCCCCAACCCAGGTGCCCCAACCCAGGTGCCCCAACCCAGGTGCCCCAACCCAGGTGCCCCAACCCAGGTGCCCCAACCCAGGTGTCCCAACCCAGGTGCCTCAACCCAGGTGGTCCAACCCAGGTGGTCCAACCCAGGTGCCCCAACCCAGGTGCCCCAACCCAGGTGCCCCAACCCAGGTGCCCCAACCCAGGTGCCCCAACGCAGGTGCCCCAACCCAGGTGCCCCAACCCAGGTGTCCCAACCCAGGTGCCCCAACCCAGGTGGTCCAACCCAGGTGCCCCAACCCAGGTGCCCCAACCCAGGTGCCCCAACCCAGGTGCCCCAACCCAGGTGCCCTAACCCAGGTGCCCCAACCCAGGTGCCCCAACCCAGGTGCCCCAACCCAGGTGCCCCAACCCAGGTGCCCCAACCCAGGTGCCCCAACTCAGGTGCCCCAACCCAGGTGCCCCAACCCAGGTGCCCCAACCCAGGTGCCCCAACCCAGGTGCCCCAACCCAGGTGCCCCAACCCAGGTGCCCCAACCCAGGTGCCCCAACCCAGGTGCCCCAACCCAGGTGCCCCAACCCAGGTGCCCCAACCCGGGTGCCCCAACCCAGGTGCCCCAACCCAGGTGCCCCAACCCAGGTGCCCCAACCCAGGTGCCCCAACCCGGGTGCCCCAACTCAGGTGCCCCAACCCAGGTGCTCCAACCCAGGTGCCCCAACCCAGGATGTACATGGTATATATTCTGGTTAGCACAATAGACATGGTCATGTGTACAGCTAGGATCATTTCTACATCTTGCGAGAGACGGAGAGAGAGCGGCAATACCATATTATGGTAAAAAATCTGGTTGTTAAACCAGCATTAGTCAGAAGAAAATGGCTGCTCAACACCAAACAGGAGCTAACAAGCAATACCCATGTGCAGATGTGATTAATATCTTATCTGGTGTATGTACCAGGCTATCTAGAGGGGATGGCAAATGGTTCAAATGTTGCTGAGCAGAGCCTGGAGAGTGATAGACGTGGACATCCTATCTCATCTGCGCATTTGTCCAGTTGCCAGAAATGGGTGCACTAAACAAAATGGCGGCAACAGTAAAGTAAGTGCTAAACTCTTTCACTGGTGTGACTTTCTAGAAGCTTATGACTGCAGCTATAAAGGTAGTTGTATATCATTATATACTAGGTTTAGGAATCACTAAACTCCCTAGCAACAATACATCTAGTTGCCTAGCAATAAACCACAAATTGATTACAAGATATGAATATCACTATCAACACCAGATGGGCAAATGCTCAATGAGGATGTTCTGCAATGGGAGATTTACATGCTGGGAGACAAGACATACCAGAGATATTGGTACTCTGACTGGCTAACCTGCAAAATATACACACATGCATGCACACACACACACATGCACACACATGCACACACACACACATGCACACGCACACACAACTTCCAGTTATCCAGCCAAAAATAATGTTTTGCTTTTTTCTCCCTTCTGCTGAATTCCATATATAGGTTCTATTCACACTGCTAGATCGTTTAGGCTTACTACGAACAATCTTATAATTCTTTCCTTCCTTCTCTATCTCTGTGCTGAAGCTGGAATTGTCGAGAGAATCATCATTCATGCTGTATTCTATATCTCTGCTCAGTGTCTCGACTTCAGCACATTTCAAACCAGGCTCCCTCAAGCAAGCAGAGGCTTTTTCATCACTCAGTTGATGCATGACAGCCCGAGATCATCGTCAAAAAGTACTATCAATGCTTTACTAGCAGTATACCTAGACGCCATCAATTCAGCTGTGATGCTGGTCTCTTAACAACCTAACGATTACAGACTAGGGATTTCCCCAGCTCCTAGAGCTATGTTTTGGGCATGCAGTGTTATATTAAGTTAGCACTAATTAAAAAAATGGGCCGAGATGCAGCGAAGATTCTTGATAGCATCTTCAAACCATCATATGGCAGTTAAGTGAATGGGCTAACAAAAAGTAGGTGCTAAATATAGGCTTTGGCAGGTTTTATGCCATATATGTGCATAGTTGGTATTTTACTTAGGTGAATGATGTAGGCAGTTCATTCTTTGGTTTTATCTGGTTCAGAAGATGTTTATTATCATTGGGTGAAGATAAAGGCAACCAACACTTGGGCAGCCATAACTGTGGAAATGAAGGGAAACTAATGGCTTGGGTCACTGTTGCCACTACCCTGTAGCCTTGTCACCTACTTCTCCACACCACTTCCTACTGTGTCACCCCCCCCCCCCCCTGTCACCTCCCATCACTGTCATCGTTCCTTCATTAAGTCCATATATTTAAGAACCTCACCTTGTGTTGCCAATTCACAGTCCCGTCACATTGAAGAAGGCCAAAACATGTTGGCTGAATGGTTAATGATTTGTAAGCAGATAAAAAGTGGATTTTTCAAATGTTGTTGGCTGATTGTCCTCATTCTAATTTTCATTATGCCATAATTTACCAAACTTGACCATGGCTATTCAATATCCTTGCACATACTTGGTTGGCTCAGCAGATGGGCTAGATGTATCACAGCCTACCAGACTACAAGGAATGTGTACTGTTGCTTCCACGTGGTCCTGCGCAGGACCAGAGCTTGATTATTGCTCTGCAGGACCAGAGCTTAAAAGGGAGACGATACCATATTTTTACAAGGTGTTAAAACTGTGGTTACAACTTTGAATCTCCATATATTATGCACACTTCCCTCTATGTCCTTGGTATATAGCTCAAAAGATAGATCTCTCTATGTGCTCTCTTTTAATACTAAAAATTGTTGCATAAGTATAACCATGCCCAAGTTACAGGCAGTCATAGTTGGGATTCTCAAAAACTGAACAATTTTCTGAATTTCTGCTCCTAATTGGAAAGTGCAAGCCGATTGCAATTAGCACCATTCGCTACCCTCCTCTATCCAATGAGTGTTTTCATTAGGCTCTAACATGTAAGTATGTGGTCAACCACCGCTACAGTTGTGCAGGACCAGAGCTTGATGCTATGGCTACACAGGACCAGAGCATGGCTACACAGGACCAGAACTTGATGCTATGGCTACACAGGACCAGAGCTTGATGCTATGGCTACACAGGACCAGAGCATGGCTACACAAGACCAGAGCTTGATGCTATGGCTACACAGGACCAGAACTTGATGCTATGGCTATATACACAGGATTGATGCACTATGGATGCACAGGACCAGAGCTTGATGCTATGGATGCACAGGACCAGAGCTTGATGCTATGGATGCACAGGACCAGAGCTTGATGCTATGGATGCACAGGACCAGAGCTTGATGCTATGGATGCACAGGGACCAGAGCTTGATGCTATGGATGCACAGGACCAGAGCTTGATGCTATGGATGCACAGGACCAGAGCTTGATGCACTATGGATGCACAGGACCAGAGCTTGATGCTATGGCTACACAGGACCAGAGCTTGATGCTATGGATGCACAGGACCAGAGCTTTTGATTGGTGGTCGTGTGGATGAATTCCCTGGATGAAACACAGATATACAAGAAGGTATATTTTGTGATCTTAACCTGTTAAAAAAAAATCAAAAAACCCTCAGCTTTCTTGGACACAAAGAAGCTGGTACTAGAGTTGCATCCATACAAACCTGACAAGCTTGTTCATCCTCCCATAGAGGTGAGCAGGCCATCACTTTCAGCTTTAGCACTATTTCTGCTGTGCGGTTTGTCCAACTCTCAGAAGGATCTCCCCCACAATAAAACAAAAAACAGAAAAAGTTCCATGGCTCCAGGCCTCACCGAGGTGGGCACTGGTTTCTTCTGCACAGAGCATTTCCTTAGGTTAGCTGGCATTCATTTCAATATCATCAGAACTGTTGAATAGTCGGTGAATTTTAAGGTGCACTCGAGGCATTCAAGTTTGGTGGCTACATAGAGTGTGAAAGCATATCATGACAGACGATCACTCAATATTTCTTAACCTTTGAAAGTATCATGTGGCACTTGGGATGGTGAGCTAATGGCTGCTTAACTGATAGCCGTAAGCACCTACAGGCGCTAACTCTGAGATTGCACATAAAAAATACATAATGCGATAAACACTGTTGATTTTGATTTTTTCTCCCACCTGCACATGCCCAGTCAACTGCTTTATCATTATGAAATATCATTTGATGAGGGGGTGGGGGGAAGGAAAAATGATATACATATTATATTTGCATATTATATATACATATATTATATATACATATATATACATATATTATATATACATATACATATATATATACATATATACATACATATGTATGTATGCATATTTAGTATATATATTAAATGGCTGACAATTTTGACTGCTGTCCATCATCAATGGTCTCTTCGTGGCCATTACTATTGTTTCTGGAAGCTCTTCTTCGAAAAATAAAACGAAAACTAAACTGCACAAGCACTTATAATTCCCAAATGCCTGGTCTACAGATGCTCAAATTTGGTTTGTAGCTTACCAAGACTTTTAGCTGTGATATAACGGTGGCATATTTATCAATACATCTCGTGTTCATTAGTTCTAAGGCATTTCATTTCCAACCACGCAAAATCTGTGATGGTCACCTCTTCTAATCACCATAACTCGGCAATACTTCAAGTAAAAAAGAATTGAAACAATCATATTACAGAGCACTAAAAGAGCTCTCAAATGAACCCTCAAATACTAAAATTGAGTCAAGTGTGGCAAAGTTATGTTTGCTACAAAATCAGAACAAAATAGATTTTCAAAATTCCTGGGAATAGGTGTTTAAGTGGGGTAATAAATGCACACACAGCAGAAGTGCTTTCCTAGGTTTTACATGATAGGCATATCTTCTCAACAGGATGCTTTGAAGGGCATTTAGAATTACACTGCCAGGGTTGTGTTTTTTACATTAAAACGCTTGGCGCACTCAAATTTGCAGGAGTTACAAGTCATTTGTAATCATTACTATACTTGTTTCTAGTAACACACTCACTATCAGAGTGGCGTCGGCACTATGTAACACTGCTCTCTGCCAAGTTTGAGTTATGAACAGCACACACATAAAGGACTAGATAACTATATTCACTGTGTTGTTTACACTCGGCTAGTACAATAACCAAAGAATTCACGCTTATGGCCACCAGTACTAATTGAGATCGCATTCCTGACTAGTAGCCTGTACTGTGTCTATAACATACTCTTTTTTCTTTCTTTTTTTCTTTTTGGAAAAAGTCAATAGCAACATAGCTCTGTGATTTAAGAAGTTTCTATGGATAGGCACACCATTATGTGTTACTCTCACCTACTCTCCCTTCCAGGACCTGTTGTCTTAATGCTATATTGTACTTGTTCACAACCGTATTACTCTGCTATACTTAAAAGGCTCCCTTGTAATATATTTTAATGATCTTACCTGTCAGTGCTTCGTATATGAGGATTCTTTCATTACTGCTTCCAGCTTCGTTGAAGGCGCAAACATTAAACTTAAGGGCTGAGCATGACTTCTTAGGAATCATGTATAGAATTGAGGTGGTATTTGTCTGGGTGGTTTGCACGATGCTTCCACTCGTTTGTTCCTCCACTTTGACTTCATAACTGGTGAGGGTGGAGAATGAAGAGAAAGAGGGGGACCACGAGAGGCGAATTTTGCCATCTGTTTCAGGAGATAATTGGAAACCTTGCAGAGGAGTTGGGGGGCCTGAAATAGGAATAATTAGCCAACTTGAGGTAAACTTTATGGGATGAGCAACAAAGATCATACCACTCTATAATAGTGATTACATTTAATTTACCATAAAGCCTAAGCAGTGCACCAGAAGACTTATATAGATATATTGCTTCCACTGCAGTAGTTGCACATGCTACAGTGGTTAAGTTGTTGCTCTGGATTCCAGGTACAGTTAAAGTTGAATTCGAACCATTTCCACTGTGCGAAAAAAATCTGATGGAGGATGGAGATGAAGAAGCTGAACTCATGTCGTAAATAAGTATAGGTCCAGTTCCTTTGGTTAGCCACACTATGCTGGAATTGGATATGCACACAAACGTTCCGTTTTTACCCGTTGGAATTGTTAAGTTCTGAGGAGAGTGAGTAATGCCTGTTGTTGAAGGAGCTGTAAAAAAAAAAGATCACGCAATTTCATACCAAATAGGCATTAGCCTGACATTATTTTTACCTGCTGTTGGTTGCTCAGTTGTTAGGCTTAACAAGCTGCAGACTGCAGCCAGATGACATAGTAAGACGGTCTTTGCAGTTGGGTTGATAGCCATCCCACCGGTTCCAAGCGCAGATATCTACGTCATTAGTACGAATGTCGCAGCTTATAAGCATGACCACGAACACGCGTTACACTAAGGCGCAATTCACAAAAATGCAGTCACTTACGCGCAATATGGGTTTGGAGAATTAGCACCTAGGCTAAGGACAATACCTCTGCGGAAACTCATGGGCCAACACCTTTGGGGAAACTCATAACATGCTTGATCAGTGACATTATGAAAAATAGCCATAACTTTTTCCATGCTAGCAACATCTGAATAACTGAAGCCTATCAATCATTTTTATACTCCCTCATTTTAAACACCACTTTAAGTAATATTCTGGCTTTACAGAGTGCTAATCACTTATTGTGAGTCACCCCAATAGCTATTTGGCTGTTAAGGAACGGTGTCAGCAGACATTGCAATAAAGTAGCACACACACACACATACATGAAGAGCATTTTAGACAAACATACAAAACCTGTATGCTCTGTTGTTGGCACATTCTATCACACAGATCTTACAAAGCCCTTCTTCCTCATATCTTCTCCTTGCATCCTATGAAGTACCATGCTGTCTGAATCACCATAACAGGATTTATAGATAAGCACCCTGGCCATGGTCAATACACTACCAAGTTACCTGATGGAGTAGTGTGTAGTAGAGGATGAAGAAATTCTTGAGGAGAAGCATTGGATATTATATACGGCGATAACTTCCACAACGGCAATGCATAGACCTTGTTAGACCCTTTTTAACAATTATACTTTCTATAATTATATATTAAGGCCAAAACGACAAAACATTCTGACATTGCAGAAATACCAAAAAAAATGTTTTGGTTGATTATTCAAGGCATTATTATTATGGCCTAGACGTAATCAGGTTTATTATTCTCGGCATAGCTTTCTTATTTTTATTGCTGCACCAGATGCTGTGAAATTGTATTATAGCTCAAGGTCGGAGCCAACTGAATTATGGTCACGTCTTGGGATAGCAGGTAGCATGTGGCTGAAGATCACTAGAATTTATCAGATCCCTAATGTTATATTTTTGTTTATTATGTCCACAAACAACGGTGGGGCCAAAACCTGACCAGCCTGACCAGAGTAACTGTGGAATGGGATGTAAAAATAGGCTGGAGATTTTCACATTAGTTAGGGCATGCCCATAAGGAATGGTATGCCTTTCCACCTCTCCCATCTATGCTGTTCCAAATCTATGGAGCAAGCAATAGGAACCATTCCAGTATGAATTAACTTGGACTCAAGATTATGCTACAAGTCTGGGTGAGGATGTGGGTTGTTGCTGTTTGTATAGGGTTTGGCAGGTTCAGACATGTTGTTCTGCTGAGCTCAGGTGTATTAATGCAGCCTCAATGGTGCAGCAAGGGCAGCAGCTGCTACAGTAAGCTTGACACTTTGTGGTCTAGACAATGAAATACCTAGCTCTCAGCTTTGATATAGACAATAGGTGTAAAACCTTCTAGCCAAGTGGATTACGGTGTGTCAGAATTATGGATTTTATATATCTGTTTACATGCTCAAAATTACCTCTGTAATAAAGATGATGACCTTGGATCATGTCCCAGCAGAGTATTGTCCTATGTAGTGGAGAAGATACACACATCTTATTGATACCAGTCTCCATGAAAAAAGTCTTCGGCCGACCTCGGTAGAGTACCTTTCTATCCTAGCAGGAATTCCTCTACTGGACATCGAGTTGCAACTCTTTCACTGGCTTGCTATGCACATACACTACAGTGTACCTCCTGCTTCACAATAAAAGGGCAGAGAGCAAATCCAAGCAGCATTTGAAAATCAGATGGCCTATCATCACACAAGCTCTAGAACAACTCAGGTCATCTCCTCCAACTAAAATCGACCTCGTATTCTGAGGAAACGTCATGAAACCATGTGGAAATCAACACCTTCCCAGACTGCCGAGTTTCTTCCAGAAACCATCTGCCAAAGTCCCAGGCTCAAAATTGCCAAGAATGGAAGGTGCTGCATCAGTTATGATGTGGTGTGGGTTGTCAACATGATGAAATAGTGTCTTTCCCAAATCTCAACACGTGAATGTGTAACTGCTGAGCAGACTGCAGACCGCAGACCACATCATTGAAGACTACTCATTGTGGGCTTCTTAAGTGGTGTACGTGGAGGCCTAAAATAAATTGACCCCCCAAAAATGGGCTCCTGAACATCCTGTTGGATGTCTAGTTTGTAATTAATAAAGGAAAGAAAGAAAGGAGAGATGAAGAAGATGGAACTTTTGTTCTAACACATGTATTTAATTGTCCATAGAACTGTGTCACAGCAAGGAGAAGAATCTCTGTAGTTACAATCTTGTTATGAAATCTTTTGCTGGCTTTAGTTTTTAAACTTAGTGTACCACATAAAAGGGTCAGGAGAATTGATTTTTACAAGGCAATAATATTGCCGCTCCATTACTGTTCGTTTGACCAATATAATGCTAAAAATGATGTAGCTAATTTCTCCCTTCCCATTAGCTAATATGCTCTGTAGGGAGGTGGGTGGAGATTGGTATCACTTCCCACTGGCATTTGATTGATAGGTGTAGTGTAGTAGTCCAGCTTTCTTCGTTTGGGTTTCCTAATTTCCCTTGTATAAATGCAAGGCCAAGTTTGTGGCAGAGTACTGCTCCAGACTGATCTCCTTCATTGCTGAGGATATTGGTGAAGTGTGTTTAAGACAAGCGTTTATACACGCTTGTTAACAATGCAAAACTTGGTTGGCAGTAGCTACTCCGACTCAGGTTTCCTTCATTCCCAGTCTATGCTGTAACGTTTCTTAGGCCTGTTGCATACACACTCTTGTGTGCTCTCAGAGTCTTGTGATGGATGTGGTACCACCCACCCAAGAAAATAACAGTGAGGTACAATCGCAAAGCAATGCCTGGGGTTGTCATTGAAGGAGCTCTCACAGGATCTCGCACTGCACTGTCCTACACTGAAAATAATTTATTGAGTGACCTCTGTCTGACCTTGCCAACTCTACCACTCCATGTTGCAATTGTCCGTTTTCCTGTTTGGCTCGTCCCTAGACTTGCAGCAAAATTGTTTAATTACACCTGCTGCTTTAATGGCTCCATCTCTACACCGGAGGAATGCGGCAACTCGCACCAGCATGCTCCGTGGGCGGCACATCTCAATGGCAACAAGCAAAGTACAAACTTTGGGCCTAGACTTTGTGGGATAATTACTTTATGAATTCATTACATCCTGTAGTTTGCAGGCACTTCCTGTAGTTTGCAGGCACTTCCTGTAGTTTGCAGGCACTTTATGCATGTGAACTGTATAATAGGCAGATGTTAGTCTCAAGAGATACGGGAACCACAGAGAGCAGCTTCACACTTCTGAGTGTCCTCCATTCTTGTCTGGTGTTCTCAATCGAATTAGCATGGTCTAATTGTATTTATCAGAGCTGAGTTATAAGCTATCGTAACTCAGGGGAAACAACTGGTCAAATATCCTCTACCCCCCCCCCCCCCCCCCCCCCCCTTCGCCATCCTGTTTAGCACCATAACTTTTCCTCTCTTTTCTCCTTGGTGATTATTTTGATATCAAATTGTTGCTCATTCTGTTTTAAATAATATTCTATAGGCACATATTTTTACGAGATATATCCATGGAGCTGTTAGTTATTATACAGGACAATATAATTATAGAAGTTCTCTACACTAATAAGTCACACACAAACAACAATTAAAATAAGTCTCTCTGTTCCCTTTGCTCAAGGATCTCACAGTGCCAGCTTGACGATATGGTAGTGTGCTCTCTCTCTCTTTGTGGTAGGGCCTTACATTCTGTGTAAACGAGGGCTCTAATTTGGTCTGTGGTTTGTCAAAGCACTTAGCTGTGATATGAGAAGAAGAAAATTGGCTGCACATGCTGTGCTATGTGACTAAACTGATTAAAATTCTTGCAATCTTGCAGTAAAAAAACATCAAAACAATCTGAATGCTCATATCTAAAAGAGCTCTCAAATAAAAGATTTAGTGAATTGAGGCAAAGTTATGCACAAACCCTAAAATGGGGGGAGGGTGCAATTTGTGAGCGGACCTTGATCTTGCTGAATGGACATTCAACATATCAATTGCACACAGAATCAAGAACAAAAGTTGTATTCACGAGAAAAGATCACAGATTCGTTTCAACATCTCGGGTTTGACCAGAATAAAGCATCATTGAGCAAGAAAATGGCCACTTAATACCTTAACACAAACAATGCCCATGTAGTAATGTGTACTGGTGTTTAGGTGTGGGTTGCTGACTGAATGTACTAGGCTAGCTAGAAGGGGTGGAGAATGATCGACCTGTGGCAGAACAGAGATAAAGAGTGTATATCACATCTACAAATTTACTTATTCATCAGCCATTGGAGAAACGACTTTTGAATGGGAGTAGACATGGTCAAGATAAATAATCAACAAACAGAGGCTAAAACCAACAGCAAAGTAGGTGCTCAACAAATAGAGGCTAGAACCAACAGCAAAGTAGGTGCTCAACAAATAGAGGTTAGAACCAGCAGCAAAGTAGGTGCTCAACAAATAGAGGCTAGTACCAACAAATAGAGGCTAGAACCAACAGCAAAGTAGGTGCTCAACAAATAGAGGCTAGAACCAACAGCAAAGTAGGTGCTCAACAAATAGAGGCTAGAACCAGCAGCAAAGTAGGTGCTCAACAAATAGAGGCTAGAACCAGCAGCAAAGTAGGTGCTCAACAAATAGAGGCTAGAACCAACAGCAAGTAGGTGCTCAACAAATAGAGGCTAGAACCAACAGCAAGTAGGTGCTCAACAAACAGAGGCTAGAACCAACAGTAAAGTAGGTGCTCAACAAATAGAGGTTAGAACCAGCAGCAAAGTAGGTGCTCAACAAATAGAGGTTAGAACCAACAAATAGAGGCTAGACCAACAGTAAAGTAGGTGCTCAACAAATAGAGGCTAGTACCAACAGCAAAGTAGGTGCTTAACAAATAGAGGTTAGAACCAGCAGCAAAGTAGGTGCTCAACAAATAGAGGCTAGAACCAACAAATAGAGGCTAGACCAACAGTAAAGTAGGTGCTCAACAAATAGAGGTTAGAACCAACAGCAAAGTAGGTGCTCAACAAATAGAGGCTAGAACCAGCAGCAAAGTAGGTGCTCAACAAATAGAGGCTAGAACCAACAGCAAGTAGGTGCTCAACAAACAGAGGCTAGAACCAACAGCAAAGTTAGGTGCTCAACAAATAGAGGCTAGAACCAGCAGCAGTCAAGGAGATGGTTATAAAAGGTAGTTGCTTAATATAGATACCTACCTGCCAGTTTTTAAAGTATTTCAGGTTAGGGATGAATTTGACACCTCCTAATCATTGGAGATGATATCCCAAGCCCGTAGCCAGGGGGGGTTCTCAGGGTTCTCTAGAACCCCCCCACTGGCTGTGAGGTCCACCCTTTCAGTTGGGTCCACCCTTTTAATTGGGTCCACATTTCCACTATTGGGTCGCACTTTCAAATAATTATTGCTTTCACAAAGCTACTTAAGAATTACACATATCTACAATGGTGTTAACCACATCATGGAGTACATCTACAATGAATTTGTGTTGGTTAATTTGTGGTTTGTTAAAATTCATTTAAAGAAAAGCTGACAGCTGCATTTTATGTGGCGAGCACTCAAAAGAATCAAGTATGCCTGGTAGGTCCCAGCAAAGAAAGAGAGAACTGGGCAAGGGTATGATGGAGCTAGTAACATGTCTTCATCTAATGTTGGTGTGCAGGCACGCATCAGAGAGCATTTTGCTCTAGCTACCTACATACATTGCAGTGGACATTGTCTTAACTTGGTGTTAAGCAAGTCTTGCTCTCTACCAGAAGTTCGTAATGTCCTTGATAAGCTCAAGCATTGCTGCTTTTTCTTTCAGTTAAGTCCCAAAAGAAATGGCTTTCTTGAATTACTTTTCAAGAACAATGCTGAAACACATGGCCCTAAAAGAAAAGCTCTTATTGATTTGTGCAAAACTCGCTGGGCTGAGCGTCATAGTGCATATCAGCATTTTTATCAGTCATTTGTATTCATTGTTGATGCCCTAGAAGTTATAGGCCATGGCAAACATGTTGCTGAACATGGTGGCCTTTACAGTGATTGGGACACATGAATAGAAGTCAAGCCCAGCAAATCCTTGCTAGTATCACCAAATTTGATTTCATTGTAGTTTTCTTAATGGTTTATCAGTAGTACCTTTCCCACCTGTCAGGCATAACTGTTCAACTACAGAGCAGAACACTAGATATCATTGAAGCTTATCACATGATTGATGGTATTAAGCAAGTGTACAAAGAAGAGTGTGCCAAAGTGGAAGAAAACTTTCAGAAAATATATGACCAGGCTGTCTTGATGGCTGATAAGGTGGGCACCACCCCGAGTAAGCCAAGCAGACAGCAGCACCGTGGTAATGCAACAGCAGAATCAGTATTTGATTACTTCAAGAGTAATCTTGCTATTCCATTCCTTGACCATATCTGCACTAGCTTAAATGAAAGGTTCTCATCATTGTCAGCAACTGCTTCATCTCTTCTGGTACTTGTACCATCTCTGATTACCACAAGATAATTTGATATCAGCACAGTTGTTGAAACTTATCACCAGGATTTGCCATCACCAGAACTAATAGAAACTGAACTCACTCGCTGGAAATCAAGATATGCAAATGTACCCTTTCACAAAAGAGAATCCACACCATCTAGTGCCTTGAAGGATTGTGATGCAGCATTTCCCCCAAACATTCATGTTCTCTTGCAAATCGCATGCACTCTGCCAGTAACATTGTGAATGTGAAAGAAGTGGCAGTACACTTAAACGTCTCAACAATTACCTAAGAGCATCTATGAACCAAGAACGCCTGACATCTCTAGCACTCTTACATGTACATTATAACACAACAATTAATCTGGATGAAGTTGTTGAAATATTTGGACACTTACACCCAAGGAGAATGGAACTTGAAACTCTTATTAGATAGTTTAATCTCTAGTTTAATCTCATAATAAATAGTCATTTATTATTATGTTTAGAATGCTTATTTTGTTTCCGATATTTGCACAGGAGGGAGCACATTCCCCTACCACACCTTCCCCCTTGGGTCGCTTAGAGACCCAAAAGGTCCCAATATTTACCAACAGAACCCCCCCCCCCCACTCATTTTTCTGGCTACGGGCCTGTATCCATCAGATAAACGACTATCCTGCTGCCAATCATTTACAGAAAAGAACGCTAAACCATCTAGCCAAAGCATCGTATTAAGTTGATTATCGAGATTATCGAGAAAGTCGAATAAAAAGTTAAATGAACCTCAAATTTCTTGAGGTTTTTTTCTTCGCAACTAACCACTCCCAATTGAAGCCTATTACTAAGGTCACAAAGTGCAGGGTACCACGAGTTCTGGAACAGATTCTTGTTATTGATCATCAACATCAACTGCAAGTCCCCAAATCTAAAGTCTTTATACCTACCTCCTCCCAATATTTTAATGGATTTTTAGAAGCACTTAGAGGGAAAGCACTTGAAGGAAAAACACTTAGAGGGATCTATCTTCCGGGCACCAAAACCAAAGCAACCTGCATTATAGGTACGGGCAGGAAATAAATTATAGCACCTTAAACAACTGCCATTTAAGTCATCTTTATGTCACTGCATAATCAGCCTGGGTAACTAGCAGCGCAATACCTGAAGCATTTGGCCCGCCCAATCCAACATGTTAGGTAATTTGATCTATTCTAATCTAATTATACTGTCTGTAACTGTGGTGGTTCTGCCTACTTCAGGACCATGCAGTTAAGGGTCATTCTGAGCTCGCATAAACCAAGCAGCAGTCGATGGCAAGTCACTTCATTGTGAAGACATGTTATCAAAACTGCTTTTACCTTGTGGATGGCCAGCATGGAGTACGTACACATACCCTGTGGTTGTCTTTGTGTTATGTGCCACATGGGAACTGGGTCCATAGCACAAATTGTCCAGGGGAGAGCGGGGAGTCAAATTAGCACTCACATACACGTGCGAAAGTGCTCTAAAATCGTCTTCCACGTTTCATTTGCGGCTACTTCGGTAGACGAGAAAGATGGTCGAGCACTTGGTCCGGTCTGCTGTTTTTGTTGCCGGTTGAGGCCGAGGAGAAGCTAGGTAGCCATGGCAGGCAGACACCTGGTCACTAGTTGGTCACAAAATAGTATTACTGGGTGCAATTATGCTGTACTCTAAATATTTTATCCCAGGAGCATGTCTGCCAGATCTCCCACCTTGATACATCCCCTTTATCTGATACCATGCCATTGCTTGTGGTATGCTTATTTCATAATGCTAGATTGCAGGTTGTATGCCATTATGATCATGGCAAGGTCATAGGTACTTGCATCTGGCTGGACAGCTAATGATGTGAAGTAATCAATCACCTGTTGGATTATGACCGAACGCCTTAAAGTTAGAGCCACTTTGGAAAGGTCAATTAACACCATTACCAATTGGAGTAAAATAGAACTATATTCGGTTAAAATGTGGGGATTTCTCACCAAAAGATGTTTTCTGTCTTTTAAAGAGTAGAAACAGTTCCAACATGTTGAAAAGGACCCATTTTGACAAGAATGAGCGATTTCAGAGAGTTTTTCCTCAAAACGCTCAAAAACATCCCAATTGGAGCAAAATAGTTTTTGCTATACCTAGTAGAGGTGAGAAGACAAGTGCTGTTTGTGTGAATTTGAGAGATTGGGGGGGGGGGGAGGGAAAAGCTGCATCATAGCCACCAATGTCAGGATATTGTCAGAAGGTCTATACAAAGACTATAAAAAATTTTTTTTTAAACCCAGCATAATAGGATGCAGCCCCTGACCTTTGGCCTTTGACCTGTCAATTGTTGCTGCTTTACATATTTATTTTTTAGGCCAAGTTCGACAAATGTGCCATCCACCATCGCGAGCCGAATAAATAGGCAATATACCCCCCCCCCCCCCCCCCACACACACACCAGTTACCAGTTTCTAAGTGGAAGTGGAAGCCAGAGTTATGATTCTAGCATGAACGTGCACAGTACAATCCAGGGCTAGAGGAAGTTGAATTTTAGTGGTCAATCCAGGAAGCGCGTGCAACTTGGATGTGGCCAGGAAGTGGGTGTGGCTAAAGACGAATCATTGTAATATCCTTTCTGCTTCTCTCAGTCTTCTTAGATGCTACTACAAAACAAGATATCATGTGTGGATGGTAATGCAGCCATGGGTGGGTTGACAAGACATTAATTATATGCAAAAGGTGCTGGAGGGTTGTAAGGTGGAGCAGGAAGCTATGGAGTAACCATCAAACAGCTTAGCAGCCTCACACAAGACAGAGCAAGAATCAGCAAGCAATGATAACTGAGCATGCTCTGTGGTAGTCTGGGATGTCTGAACTTTCATTTGCTAAAAGCTAAAACCTGACCACCCTGACCTGTTCATCTGGGCCTGAATTCTGTTCATCTTGGCCTGAATCGTTATACAGGAGTCCACTGTGACCTGTTCATCTGGGCCTGAATCCTTATACAGGATACCACCCTGACCTGTTCATCTGGGCCTGAATCCTTATACAGGAGACCACCCTGACCTGTTCATCTATGCCTGAATCCTTATACAGGAGACCACCCTGACCTGTTCATCTATGCCTGAATCCTTATACAGGAGACCACCCTGACCTGTTCATCTGGGCCTGAATCCTTACACAATGACAAACATACATTGGTGAGGAGTTTTGTAATGAAGATCTGGATGGTGAAATACAATTGGGATTCATTTTTTCTATTACCAAATGGAGACTTCAGCAATAGCATAAATGATTCTAATAAGAAATAAAGAATACAGAACATTTAATAATCACCTTCACAATCAACTTCAAATTGTATTCACTCGACGTTTCAACTAGATGCTCTAGCCTTCATCACGAATAATGAGACACTAATGAGGCTCCATGAGCCTGCTATTTACTGGTAGCTAGCTATCCTCCCAAGATAATATATGAACAAAAGGATTATTAATAACATAACTAAATGTTTGAAATTTACTCTCTCCCTCTCTCTCTGGTCACTTCAATAAAACTTATTAGCTCCTCAGTTAAGCCCTTGTAACATGCATGATCATAACTCACTCGATCATTCCTACAGTACCTTGGACGTCAAACACATTTTATTTTGATTCACCTCGTTGCCTAAAAGAACTGCCGACATGCAGCATTGGTTGGTTGCAGGGGGCACAAGCAATAGGTGAATAAATTGTCCATGAGTATAATTTTTTCCCGCTCTTGACATGCCTTTAGCTATACTCTCTTTTGAATATACATATATACTACTGTCAATTTTTGGGGCATGGAGATGTGGCAGATCGTCCTCCGAATATTGTGAAAATAAATAATTTTTGAAAGCCATATACTATTCTGGTGTGTAACAAAATAAGCTGTTGAATGTGATGTTGAAGAGCCAGCGCAAAAAGGGGATGCACCCCCCAATGTCTCCACTCTATAATATCGGCAGTACAGCTTCAGCCACACCAAAAAGCAAATCACTGTGTAATTTATTGAACCTTTTGATACTGTGAACAGCTACATATAGAGCTTAGGCCTTCCTGCCCAAATCTGTTTGAAATGTAGCTGTTGACAGTATCGAGAGATTCAAAGCAAATTGCCCAGTGGTTTACTTTTTGGTGTGGTTGAAGGTGGAGGCATCGTGGAGGTCCCCTTCTATGCGGCTATATTGGCTCTTCAACGTCACACATTCAGCAGCTTATTTTGTTACACACCAGAAGAGTATCTTTCGTCATGCCTCATTGACTGCAATAGGGTCCCAAAGAAAAATAGAATAAACAAATGTTGTGATGGATACAAAACCAGTATTCAAATTACTCAGCGCACAAGCTACCACCACCAATCAACAATGCGTTCATTACACACAACCACAAATTCTCCTGCAGAAGGTACACAAACATCTACCCACAAACGATCACAATCATCAACCCACCAAGCAATCAATACCAATCAGCACACATACCACACACAACCACAAACTCCTCTGCACACAACTATTACTACACAAACATACCCACGGGCTCCTTACAGGCTATATGCAAAAATCTTACATAAACAACAACCACACTGTATAGGACTTGCTTTCAGGGTAGTCTGTTAATATAATTTGCAATCCATTGAATGTTCCATTAATGCATGTGCTCTGACTTTATAGTCATATGATGACAATGCAAAGTACAGTTCCGCATATTATACTGTATATATATATCGAGTTTGATTTCACACAGTTCTTCAGTATGTAAGGCAAAGAATCTGAAATCAACCGTATCTGGAGATATATCACTTGGTGCGATTTTAAAAGGAGCCTTATGTTTTGAGAGTACACTACAAAACCTTGTTAATCTCACAGGTGTGGTGTCTATGTTTGATTGTAGAAGGTCGCTACTTTTATGCAGATAACAATGCCAAGACTTGATTGTGGCCTTAGCAAAGAGGAAGTTTGTAGATAATTGGCTTCACTTTTTTATCAGCTTTATAATCAACATTTTACCCAATATTTATTTAATTTACCCCCTTTTAACCAATATGCCTCTCGAAGTATATTGGTTGAAACTTACCATTTAAGATGAAGAGAAGCTGATAGAAAGAGAAGTCAATGTATTATGTTGTCAGCTGATAGACATCATGAGGGAATACTGCACTAGGCTCTTCTCCTTTAGACCACTTACACTTCCTGCTCATATTCATATCACCATCACAGCGCCTTCTTCCCAATGGCAACAGGCCTGAAATTTTCTCAATGCCATGCACAAGTGTATTGGCTGTGATGACAATAGTACAAACCAATCAAGTCTTTATTACCTAACAGATTTACTCACATAAAGCATAAATCTATTCTTTACCAGATGAATCCCCCAATCATACACTAAGATAATCTGCACCTTCAACTATCTCATCAAAAATGGCATGAGGCACAAGCAGCAATATTTCATTCTGGACTGTGTATTTGGCACTTTTTCTTTCCAGCTATTCAGTCTTATAGTAAGAACAAAATGTAATTTTTTTAAAAAAATTTAATTTTAAATCGGTGATTCTAAAAAAGAAAGGAAACATCATCCCTCACCGTTTAAAACAGATTCTTAAGTAAAATAAGTATATGTATGACTTAACGATGAAGTGTTATCTATATGTCATTCTTGTTTCCTTGTTTTATTATCAAATATTGTCAACATGTTCAAACTTGTACGATTACAACGTCAAATACTCTAAGGTTTCTCTTTAAATCGGGACAAATTAAAAAATTAAAACAATGAAGACCAATGTATTTCGGTTGAAACGTTGGCACTAGAAACAAAAAAGTTGATTAAAAGAGAAACCTTCCTGTTTTTATGTATAGAATCTTTTCAATGTTATGGCAGGAGAGAACTACACAAGAAAACCAAATAGCAGAGATGAACCATTCCTTTGACTCACTTTGTCTGACTTACCTTTTATTGTTGAATGCCACAGAGTCAGCACATACTATGCTACAGAGTCAGCACACACTATGCCACAGTCATCACACACTATGCCACAGAGTCAGCACACACTATGCCACAGTGTCAGCACATACTATGCCACAGAGTCAACACATACTATGTCACAGAGTCAGCACATACTGTGCCACAGAGTCAGCACATAATGTGCCACAGAGTCAGCACATAATATGCCACAGAGTCAGCACATAATATGCCACAGAGTCAGCACATAATATGCCACAGAGTCAGCACATAATATGCCACAGAGTCAACACATAATATGCCACAGAGTCAGCACATAATATGCCACAGAGTCAGCACATACGCTCCTGATGTGTTGTTTTATTAGCCCAGGATAAGTTACAGGCTCTTTGGCCTTGCAAAATTACAAAACCCCAAAACTAACCACATAGCAGATGTAACTCTATGCCATGTTTATTACTAAAGGACACACATATATTGCTGGAGAATTGCTTGGCTTTTGCTTCTCCTTTTGTTTGAAGATTACTCCAGCCATCAACTGACCGCTCAATTCAAATTCAGCTGCAAGCATTGCTCACGTTTTGGAGAAAGAAAATCTTTGCTCATTTCTGATTATAAAGTACGTCGGCTAGCTTGATGGCATTAGTGATGACGACCGCTGTTTATCCAGCAACTAAGATAAGGATTAGTCGTGAATGTTCATTGGAACATTAGGAGTTGCTGGCACAAAAATTCTATGAATGAACTTATTGTACACAAATTACACGAGGTAAACAAGAGGCATTTAATATAATATACTTTAGCAAAGGAGTCGAGGAAAGCTGGAATTTTTTTTGCCCGAGTAGCAAGTTTTATTTGTTGTGATGTGAGCTTTGTTCTGGGTTGTTGTTTTTGCCATTGACTATATTTTTTTTAAATGAGGGGGTCAATCCAATATTGGGACTATATATATTTTTAATGAGGGGGTCAATCCAATATTGGGAATGTTCCCTGTGGGGGGTGGGGGATGGGTTGAACAAGGTCCCCAAATCATTCATTCAAAGCCGCTTGTAAGATCAATTGAGTATTTAGTACAACATTCCTATTTTATAATTACTCTCTATTGATAAGGCCGATGACAATTATGGATCACACAAACTGAGGAGGAAGAATTAAATGTTTGCTACATGATCCATTAATCTAAAGTTGAGCAGTTACTAGGGACTAGGGTTGATTTTTTTTTTAATTGATCCCTAGTTACCACCACCATAACTATAATTAAATCTTTGTTTGTTCGGGATTAGGAAGCCATTCCAAGTCCGAGTAAGATGAACCACATTCCCATAATTATCCACTTCAGATAAGCTATCCAGTGGTGGGAACACTGAAGCTGTGCTGTCTAGTTGGTCTCTATTGATGACTTCCTTTTTACCAGTGCAGAGGGAGGGAGGTGAATCCCTCAGTACAGTGGGAGGGAGGTGAGTCCCTCAGTACAGTGGGAGGGAGGTGAGTCCATCAGTACAGTGGGAGGGAGGTGAGTCCCTCAGTACAGTGGGAGGGAGGTGAGTCCCTCAGTACAGTGGGAGGGAGTTGAGTCCCTCGGTACAGAGGGAGGGAGGTGAGTCCCTCAGTACAGAGGGAGGGAGGTAAGTCCCTCAAGGGAGGTGAGTTCCTCAGTACAGTGGGAGGGAGGTGAGTCCCTCAGTACAGTGGGAGGGAGGTGAGTCCCTCAGTACAGTGGGAGGGAGGTGAGTCCCTCAGTACAGTGGGAGGGAGGTGAGTCCCTCAGTACAGTGGGAGGGAGGTGAGTCCCTCACTACAGTGGGAGGGAGGTGAGTCCCTCGGTACAGAGGGAGGGAGGTGAGTCCCTCAGTACAGTGGGAGGGAGGTGAGTCCCTCAGTACAGTGGGAGGGAGGTGAGTCCCTCAGTACAGTGGGAGGGAGGTGAGTCCCTCAGTACAGTGGGAGGGAGGTGAGTCCCTCAGTACAGTGGGAGGGAGGTGAGTCCCTCACTACAGTGGGAGGGAGGTGAGTCCCTCGGTACAGAGGGAGGGAGGTGAGTCCCTCAGTACAGAGGGAGGGAGGTGAGTCCCTCAAGGGAGGTGAGTTCCTCAGTACAGTGGGAGGGAGGTGAGTCCCTCAGCACAGTGGGAGGGAGGTGAGTCCCTCAGTACAGTGGGAGGGAGGTGAGTCCCTCACAGTGGGAAGGAGGTGAGTCCCTCAGTACAGTGGGAGGGAGGTGAGTACCTCAGTACAGTGGGAGGGAGGTGAGTCCCTCACTACAGTGGGAGGGAGGTGAGTCCCTCGGTACAGAGGGAGGGAGGTGAGTCCCTCAGTACAGTGGGAGGGAGGTGAGTCCCTCAGTATGACGTGTATGGGTATGTAGTACAATAACAATAATTGCAAACAACTATAAATTGAACAAGTCCAGTCCTGACTGGCCTCTCACTGACCCCACTGCAGATGCTGCATTCATTCTCTGTACAGCTACAGAGAGATGCTGAAGAAGGTATGCTCTCACCTTCACCTATCCAGTACATTGCCTGTGGCCCAACTCCTTCATAAAGGCCAGTGACTTCTTCCCAATGCCCCCCCCAAATCTCAATAGCCACAGGTATGGAGGAATAGTCTGGCCCTGAGCTGGTGGTACTTGGTTGACTTCAGCTAGGTCAGCCATAGCTCCCAGCACTTTTGGTGGCATAACATCGGACGGTAGGACTGGGCAAAGGTGTTCTGGCAAGTCATGTCCCATGCTAGTTAGTGGCTTATCGTTCTTCCATGGAATCATTATTTTTTGTCTATCTATTTATCTATCTATTTATCTATCTATTTATCTAATCTATTTATTAATTGTTATTGTATATATTATTGTTGTTACTTCTACTACCACTACTGCTACTACCACTACTACTACTTCTATAATCATTATTATTATTATTATTATCTTTTGTCTGTCTATTTGTCTATCTATTTATCTATCTATCTATTTATCTATTTATCTATCTATTTATCTATCTATTTATCTATCTATTTATCTATTTACTAATTTTTTTATTGTTAATAACTTCTACTACCACTACTACTAATAACTACTACTGCTGCTGCTACTGCTACTACTACTATAATCATCATTATTATTATTATTATCACCACCATCATTCTTCGTCTTCTTCTTCTTATAAGCATAGGATACATCAGGATTGGATGGTTCCATTATATAGTGTTCATGAATTAGGAGTGGGAGAGTGCAAATGACAGGGCAGTAAATGCAAATAATAGGCTCCCTTTTTTACGAAATGTAAACAGCATTATAGCCATTGAGCACCTCATAGTGACTGAGCAGACCCTTTATCCTCGCAATCCAGTTTCAGTTACAGCTGATCATCAGTTCACAAAACTCACATAAATGTTAAATGAACCAATGAGAATGACAAGTTAGCTAGCTGCAAGGCATAGTCCGGCATTGATGCCAGAACGTAATACTCCTGAGCCACAGCATGAATCTAATGACAAGTTAGCCAGCTGCAAGGCATCAACAGTCCAGGCATTGATGCCAGAACGTAATAATCAACATGACTCCTGAGCCATAGCATGAATCTAATAACAAGTTAGCCAGCTGCAAGGCATCAACAGTCCAGGCATTGATGCCAGAACATAATAATCAACATGACTCCTGAGCCATAGCATGAATCTAATAACAAGTTAGCCAGCTGCAAGGCATCAACAGTCCAGGCATTGATGCCAGAACATAATAATCAACATGACTCCTGATCCATAGCATGAATCTAATAACAAGGCATCAACAGTCCAGGCATTGATGCCAGAACATAATAATCAACATCACTCCTGAGCCATAGCATGAATCTAATAACAAGTTAGCCAGCTGCAAGGCATCAACAGTCCAGGCATTGATGCCAGAACGTAATAATCAACATGACTCCTGAGCCATAGCTTACCAGTGGAAGGACAAGGAGTGGCACAACAGCATTGTTGTCCACAGAACTCACAAAAAAAAACTACCCAGCTAAGCATGTAGCATATATTGTTGTCATTGTTGAATGTATCCATGTAGGGTCAGCTACAGCCTCCTTCAAAGTACTGACAGTGCCAGGATGGGGGAGACAGAGACTCCCATCGGGGAGGCATGCCCCCCCCCCCCCTCCCCATCAGGGACCGAAAATTTCAGAGAAACAGTGAATAAAAAGATATGAATGATAATGTAATGTATGTGATACTTGTGTAGTGTTAATGCAAAAGCCTTCACATAATGATTAATGAACATTACAACCTCCAAAACTAAGCTTCGAGTGTGAACTTCACAAAGCAAACAAGCAAGGATAATTTTCTCTGTATTAAGTTTGGTAAGAGCTTTATCTTGAGCTACAACTTCCATTTTGCCAAGGAAGAGCCCTCTTCAACGTTGCTAATGCTGAAAGCATGATGTACATCATTTCACTCTTACATATAACCAGGAATAAGAGTGGAGTCTGGATTGGTAGTCAGGGTATCGCAGTTTCATGTAGTAGAATAGAGGGAGTTGTTAGACCATCATTGGCATTTAATGGCATCTTACTATCATAATAAACACTGTTTAAAGTATAGAGAGGGGGGGGGGGGGGGGTGGGAGGTTCATAGATCAAATCTGCTTGCTTTGATACTGAGCTCAAATATGATCCTTGGCAAGACAAAGTAACCACTATAGTAGAGTTAATTTTAATAATGAATGGAAATGATAATAATAATAATAATAATAATAACAATAACAATAATAATAATATAGTAATAATAATAATAATAATAATAATAATAATAATAATAATAATAATAATAATAATAATAATAATAATAATAATAATAATAATAATAATAATAATAATAATAATAATAATAATAATAATAATAATAATAATAATAATAATATAATAATAATAATAATAATAATAATAATAATAATAATAATAATAATAATAATAATAATAATAATAATAATAATAATAATAATAATAATAATAATAATAATAATAATAATAATAATAATAATAATAATAATAATAATAATAATAATAATAATAATAATAATAATAATAATAATAATAATAATAATAATAATAATAATAATAATAATAATAATAATAATAATAATAATAATAATAATAATAATAATAATAATAATAATAATAATAATAATAATAATAATAATAATAATAATAATAATAATAATAATAATAATAATAATAATAATAATAATAATAATAATAATAATAATAATAATAATAATAATAATAATAATAATAATAATAATAATAATATATATAATATATTATACATATATATAGATATCGTCCTATATATATCTACCAATAAAGAACTAGCTAGCTAATTTAAGTAAGAATAGTCATCACTAGTATACCGACTAGTGCCTAACACCGCTGCAGTGTTCCCACGCTGGATCGCAATGGAAATTCTCTGGAGGAGAAAATGATGGGAACGTGGTTCGTCGCACTTTGCTTTGAGGCGGCCACCTAACTCCCGAAGGAACAAAGATGCCTCCCCTCCAAACACTCCAGTGGTCTCTATCCCAATTGGGACAAAGAAGTGTGTAGCAACAATGTTTCCGTATTTTTCCTTTTTCAGGGACTCGGCTCTGTTTGCCACTGCCCCAGGACCTTCATGTAATAAGTTGGCATAGGATGGAGCAAAGTTGTCCACACATGTAGCATCCCACACAAGGATATGGCCATTCTTCCAGGGGACAATGGAAGCTCCATCAGGACGCTTGCCATCCGAGCGAGAAATGCCTGAAGGCTCCAGGTGAGAGGGAATATTTATGGAAGCTAGTGATCTATGAATAATGTCATTTACAGCTGCATGCCTCGAGAAACGACCTTGACTCCTCCGACAGTTGAGACCATGAGTGCCAAACTGATTCACTTGGGATCCACACTGCAGACAATTGTGGGGATGACAGAGAGGAACACCCAAACGCAAACCAGTAGCCACCCTAATCACATCATCATCCATTCGGAGGCCTAAGGATGACATGGGAAGGGCATGGATCCAAGCCCCTGACTCCTTCCTAGCTGCAGCCTGAATACGTACCCGTGAAGCTAGATCCACACTCGAGTTCAGGAGGGAATCAAAAGAAGCCTGAACATGAGGACCATCCCAGGCTTTCTGTTGGGAGGACCTAGGATCAGATGGTGGCTCACAGCTATGACCTCGACACCAAATTTCCAAACCATCTTCAAATTCAGAGTAGTTTGAATCACCTAGGTAGTCCGGAAGAATCTGGTGGATAAGATCAAAAGCACCTGAAGCAGACGCCAAAAAGGCGGAAGGTGCAAGCATCACAGCAATAATAATAATAATAATAATAATAATAATAATAATAATAATAATAATAATAATAATAATAATAATAATAATAATAATAATAATAATAATAATAATAATAATAATAATAATAATAATAATAATAATAATAATAATAATAATAATAATAATAATAATAATAATAATAATAATAATAATAATAATAATAATAATAATAATAATAATAATAATAATAATAATAATAATAATAATAATAATAATAATAATAATAATAATAATAATAATAATAATAATAATAATAATAATAATAATAATAATAATAATAATAATAATAATAATAATAATGGACATCATTTAGATTGTACCTATACATGTATATACCTATAATATAATAATAAATAATAATAATAATAATAAATTAAAAAAAATGTAATAATTATCCATTATGACTATATACTTTCTAAAAATAATAATAATAATAATAATAATAATAATAATAATAATAATAATAATAATAATAATAACAACAACAACAACAACAACAATAATAATAATAATAATAATAATAATAATAATAATAATAATAATAATAATAATAATAATAATAATAATAATAATAATAATAATAATAATAATAATAATAATAATAATAATAATAATAATAATAATAATAATAATAATAATAATAATAATAATAATAATAATAATAATAATAATAATAATAATAATAATAATAATAATAATAATTATTATTATTATTATTATTATAATTATTACTATTATTTTCCTCCAAACAACAACAACAAAACAATAACAACAACAACACTAATAATTACACAAGACTGTCCATGCCCGAGCCTCCCATTGCCCCCATGACTGCAAGAGCATTGCCTCTCTGTACCGCCACAGACAATTGTTGCATCAATAATAATAATAATAATAATAATAATAATAATAATAACAACAAAAACAAAAACAACAAACTACTACTACTACTACTAATAATAATAACAACAATAACAACAACAATAATAATCAGTAACAACAAGAATAATATAACAACAACAACAATAATAATAACTACAAATATATAGAAGTTGTGAAGACTTTCACTGATGAATGCTAGTGATTTTTTTTTACTGTCATCCATAATACATCCATGGAGACAAAAGGAAACTGTAAAGATTATCTGAAGTTCTGCTTACTGCCTAGTGAATTAAGCATTCCAGAGGAATGAACATATAACATTACAAGTTGTGTCAATGAGGCTCACTAATATAAACTTGCATAAAAATTGTGCACTACAGATTCCTTTATTTACTTTAGACAAACAAGCCACGAATCTGATAATAAATTGGAAAACTGTGGGAAGTCAGAACTAACACCACCTAACATTTTCCCAGTGTAGAGATTTGGTAAGGCTCAGCACAAGACTAGTTCAAGTCTATACTAGTTAGCAAATTCAGCTGCTTTTGAGCCAAAGAAAATGAAGGGCTGTAGTTAGCTCTAAACAGCAAGGTAGAAGAAAGCTTTTCTTTCCATTAGCAAGATGGAATCATTACAGCTCTCCATGTTTCTCTAAAGAAATTGGAGTTAAAGATTCATATCCTATTCCAGAAAGAACAGTGAACATCAAAGTTAAAGATGGGTAGTAGAATAGTGAAGGTCCTTCATATTGGACAGTACAGTATTGTATGGGGAAAACATAACATAGAAAAAAGGTCACCATCAACTTCAACTTCTTTTGAATGTATATAGATTTAGTAGGAAGTTAACTCCAGCAAAGCAAAATGAACAACAAGCAACTATAATTGGATTGACCCGTAACAAACAAAAGGAAGTAAGATGTACCTGTGTAGAATTAGACACAGATAACCTTTTTATATTACTCCTGATGAAGGCTAGAGCATCTAGCCAAAGCATTAAGAGAATATATAGTAGAGATCCAGAAGCTTTAATCCAAAGTTGTGCAAATTAGCAGGTTCACGGTCCTCAGAGGTCAAATTCAATGTGACTCCACTATCCAAAATGACATTATCACAAATACAGACTCTATAGAGAGTTTCATGCTTTTATCACAAAATGCAGATTACTTTTCTTAGTTAAAACATACGTACTGAACACTGTCACAGATCATGCCACCAAGCTTTTATAGAGTGCTTTTATAGAGTGCCCTTAGAAAGTGCTTTTATAGAGTGCTTTTATCACTTTCTATTTGCTTTAGCAGTTCTAAAAAGAAAACTTAAATTTACATATTCGGCTATATAATTATATAGATGCTCTAGCCTTCATCATTATTCCTGATGAGCATTTAGCCGAAATGTTGAATGAGTAAATATAAGTTGGTTACCGAGAAAATCATTTATCTGTATTGGTATGTCAACTGAGAGTTTGTTGATATAAAAAAGACAAATTGCATATTCAATATTTGCAAAATGGGGTACTTCCATCCTTAACCAACCTCCCCAAATCCACTCTTGTTCCATGCTTGTAGATACCGAGTTGTCATCAACAAGTAAATATAACTAGAGTATAGTTTCAAATGGAGGGTGTGATAAATAAGAACAGACTGGAGAGAGCTATTTTCCCAAAGTGCAAATCACAGGATCAGATATTGGAATTCATACTTACCTAAACCTTCATACAGATGTTTATAAAAAAAACTCCAAAAATGAAGGATGGCTTTTAGGCAACATCATAAATTGTACAGAAGAAAAAGCTTGAGACGTTGGCAAAAAAAAAATAAGAGCTGATTAATTAGCACAAGAACAAGTGGAGGGGGGAGGGAGGGGGGAGTCAGACAAGATCACATGCATTGCCACTAGCTATTTTTGATGTTTGCAACCATGTTTCAGGTAGACATTGATTTCTATGGATAGTATGAGCTCATAAGAGTTAAGCAGTAATACTTGGAAACATTTCTATGGATAAAGAAATTCCAGATACTACTGGAATATTTATCGTGGTCAAATAGTGTCTAAATAGTCTTTTCATTGTTTTTGGCAGAAGTAAATGTGACCATTTCAATCGCAGGTGGGAGGGGCTGGCTAATGCAAGAAAAGATCATTCCTGCTTAGACCCCAGCATTACTTAGTTTCCATCATTCATGCATGCTGCAAATGAGAGCCAGTGATAGGCAAAACCTTACCCGGCGGAATCTTCTAACGGCTAAGCAAAAAGAAGATAACAATTGTCTGCAGAAATGAACAGTTTTGCACTACTAGCTAGCGAACTCACTGTAAGATTATTAGGTCACTCGATTAAATGATCCTCACAAACACTCGGTGTTCTAAATATAGTTAAACATTCAATGAACTCTCAGTTGACATAATGACATTAAAATCACCTTCTCAATAATCAATTCAATTTTTATTCACTCGACGTTTCGACTAGATGCTCTTTTAAAGACTAGAGCATCTAGACGAAACGGCGAGTGAATAAAAATTGAATTGATTGAGAAGGTGATGTTAATATTATTAAACAGTAGAGTACATTCTAGAGCTATCTAATTAACAGTTAGTATTTGGTTAATTAGCACATGCCACATCTCACAACGCCAAGAAAACATTACAGTGCATCAGTGATAACAATAAGAGACGGTCCTTTATTTTAGATGAGCAAGAAATTGGAAGTAGATGCAAGATGCCTGTTTAGTCAGAGAAAGAAGTTCAATTACTGACAAACTTCATGAACAACATAAGCAGTTTTGTTGTGCTATTCCTTGTCCTTCCACTCACTGGTCATGTATGCTATGGCTCTGGAATCATGTTGGGTTCTTGCATCAAGTGCACTGGAATGTCTATACCTTACATAGAAGATCAAATGGATTTAAATGTCATAGTGCGCATTTACCATTGAATTTTAAGGGTATTCTATGAAATAAATGCTGACTGGAACTAGAATTCCAAGGACACTATATATCAGACTGAATATGGATTGAGGCAATGGTTTTCTTCCGAAGATGTCTCAAATACATGATCGACATCACTGTCAAACTAGAATGTTGATTTTCAGCTGACATCACAAAATGCAAATAGTTTTTTTTATCAGCTTAAAAAAAGGAATATCTATCTGTATTTATTTGTATCTAACACCATTATTTGTATTTAACACCATTTATTTGTATTCATTTGTATATGGGGATGAAAATGTATATATTTTTTCTATTTTTTTCCTGCCCAAAAGTGTTGATAATGTGTCTGCAGGTTGAGTTTCAAGTTTCAGAGCAAGGGAATACTTCTATCAGAAGATATAGAAAGTTAAATCAACTTGTAAAGAAGCTGTATCGGATGGAGATTTTATTGACATAGTATCGTCAGCATGGAGAAGCGTAGATGAGGTTGAGGCGCAAGAAGGAATATCATTAGTGTAGATCAAGGAAGGGGACCAAGAATACTTCCTTGGGGGACACCAGAGATTACAGGTAGGGGCAGAGAGGAATGGCCGTCAAGGAACATTTGTTGAGACCTGGAAGAAAGGTAGGCCTTATTAAACCAGTGCCATAAATTACCAGTGATACCAAAGGACCATAACTTATAGAGAAGCTCATTATGAGGAACCTTATCGAAGGCTTTACAGAAATCAAGATAAATAACATCAACTGAGACTTTTCATTTAATGAGCAATTGATAAGATTAGTATATTTAAGTAGTTGCTGAGTCGTAGAACGACCTTTCAAAAATCCAAATTTTTGACAAAGAGATGGATTTCTTTACAAGGACAGCCATTTTGTTATATATTAGTCTCTCGAAGATAAGGGAGATGGTATTTAGAAGTGAGATGGGCCTGTAGTTAGTGACGGAAGACTTGTCACCTGATTTATATATTGGAATAATAGAATGAACTTTTGGGAGATGGTGTTGGGAAAGGCTTAGATAAAATAGATGAGTAATAGGTGTATAGATAGCAAGGGCACAGGACTTGAGAAGTTTAAGGTTGGACCTAGTTGTGTCAAGCGATGATATGATTGAATGCACTTCATGACCCAAGATCTCCATGTTATTTAGCACATCTGAAGGTGTGAAGAGAGAATCTGCAGGTTGCAAGTGCTTCTGGTGAACACAGAGTGAAATATTTGTTGAATAAAGTCGGCCTTTCCCAAGTTAGAAGATACTTTGAGATTGTCTAGAAACAGTGTTGTTTTTTTTGTTAGCCTACGAATGTACTTATAAATCTTGGAACTGTTATTATAAGTCAGCCCATATACAAGATTATTTTTGAAGGTAGATTCAGTGATGACTGAATTGAGAGTTGGGAGGTAGTGAGTTTGTTGAAGTTAGTAGAAGTGGTATGAGATCTGTATGTCCTTCTGAGTGTATTTAGGCAATTCAATTCATGTTTTAAATTGGGGGTCATCCATTTAGGACGCTTATTCTGACTTTGGGAATAAATATATCCATTGGTCTTCTTAGAGTAACACTGAATTCGTGCCAAGCAGTCTCAATCTTAAAGGAATTAAAGCAATTACTGAAATCTGTGTCCAATAGGTAAGAGGAGAGAGCCTGATACTCTACCTTAGAGAAGCCAAAAATATATCTCGGTGGCTATTTAGATGCTATGGCTGGAGGGCATATTGATATAGAAAAAGAGTGATCAGAAAAAGAAGGATAAATTAAGTGAGGGTCAATTGAAAGGTCACTAATGATGTCACTATTATTACTGAGTACAAGATTCCTTTGATGTTTGTAGGAACAGTGACAAGTTGCTCAAGATTATACTCAACAACAAATTCGCAAAATAAATTAGATAAATTAGAGGATGCAGTTAAAGTAGTCCAACAGACTGTCGGGGAAATTGAAGTCGCCTAGAATAATAACTTGTGTTGAACAGCCTACCAAATGAGAGAGGTATGACAGAAGAGATTGAAGGTAAGAAAGTCAGAGTTTGGAGGTATGTAAAGTGCACATAAAGTAATAGAATCTTGGTTGTAGCATATTTGAAATGTAACTACTTCTAATCCTTCAGGAGAAGGCAGAGGTAGAATAGGTAGTGATTCATCAAGTGTCACCAAAACACTGCCACCCCTTGACCCTCGATCTTTACGTAAAATACAGTAACCAGTTGGCAGAATTTCAGAGTTATAAATGGAGTGAATGAGCCGGGATTCTGTGATGCACATGATTGTGAAGGAAGAGGAGTGCACAAAAGATTGCAAGAGTGCAAGCATATTTACTAGACTATGTGCATTGAAACTGCATATTTGTATAGATAGTCATGAAGGGGGAGTTGAGGGAGGGGAGATATTTGGGGCAGGTGAGAAAGAGCTCCCAGTTGGGATGGAGTCGTAGTCAAGATTGGATGAGCCGGAAGTTACAGGTGTTGATGAAGTAGGATTTGAGCTTAAAGGTGCTGATGAATTTGGGCTGGAGCGGACTAATTGATGGTCTTGATAGAACATGCAGCTGACCTTTGACAAAAATACATTTACCTCGTATTTTTATGCAATTTCTATTCAAACCTGAACTAATGAGGGACCAGTGTTTCTTGCGTAGAATTGATTCCATACGCCTCTCAGGTGGTGTGAGGTCAGGCTTGATGAAATGGGGGGGGGGGGGCTTTAGTCCTTTCCTTTTGTAAAGTAGATTCACAACTTCTGAGGTACGACTCAATTTTACCACGATGGGTCTGTGACGAGTTGACTCTGGGTGTTACTAACCCAGATGATGGTGGTCTCTGATCACACTAGCCTCAATCGAAGGATCAATATTAGAGAAAATGGATGCCACAAACATTATGTTGGAAGCCGCTCATAGGTTACATGATTTTTATGGGGTTGGGCATGAAGACATCATTGATGTTAGTGTTACTGTTGAAGGCACGTGGCATAGACAGGGTCCACAAATCAAATTATGGTGTTGCTGTGATGTCTTGGGATACGGGAGAAGTTTTAGATCTTATGTCTAAGTTCTGTCAAGCTTGCGCGCAAATACCTGAAGATGAGACAAGCCAGTTACAAAGAATGGTTTGCGGGTCACAAGGTAAGTTGTGAAGCCGATTTTGAAGGCTGTTCTGGTTCCATGTAAGTTGTAGGAACACAAAAACTTTTCAGGCATTCAGTGGATAGACGGAAGCTTTTAGGTACACATACATAATTAGTGATGGGGATATAAATGGTTGTTGGATGTCAAGCCTTATGGTCCTAGAGTTGAACTAGAGAAGGTAGAATGTATAAATCACGTTAGTAAGCGCTTTTTAAAGCATTTTGAGACATGCATTAAAAGGTGCTGTTGATGACGATGGCAAGCGTGTAACTTTATGTGGCTCTAGGGGGATTACTCATGTGTCTATAATTAAAATGCAACCCTACTATAGGGAAGCAATTACAAATAACGAGGACATAGACGGGATGATTCGCGATGTGAAAGCATATATATTTTTATAATCTACTGCAGAACATCCCCAACATGAGTACTGTCCTACAAGCATTTTGAGTTGAGAGCCTGCGCTAAAGGTGAGGATCTTTTGCACAAGTGTTTAGGCGGCTACACACAGAATCAAAATGGAAGTTTTAATTCTGTAGTGTGGAGTAGAGTGGATAAGATGGAGCATATGAGTGTGATAAGTATCATGCTTGCCATCGATTTAGGTGTGGTGAGCTAGTGTTGGGAGGAAGGTTGACTTTGGTTAGATTATGTCTAAAAGGTAGTCGAGCTAACATGTCCTTTGAGTGTTCTATTTAGTTTATGTGTGTTTTGCTTTGTATTGTCAAGCTTGCAGGGATTACTGGAGGACGAGTGAAGATGTGCGTGGACGATGACGATGGAGGCATGGGGGAGACCCTGCAAATTATTATGTGTTTATGTTTGCTAATTCAATATTAGCAAGGCAACATAACAAAACAAGTCCCCGATGCATCTTAAAAAATATATATATATATATTATATATATATATATATTTAATAGCTCTGCCTTAATACAGCATTGAGCACTATTTGTAGCCTTCTCAGCAAACTACCTTCTAAGTATTATATATATATATATATAATTGGACACTGGCTGTTGCTGAAAAATAGAGGAAAGTGAAAGTCAATATATAGGTTGCTTTCAACATTTTGTTTGTGCACACATAATTCTAGTAATGAAGGGATGTATTCTAGTAATGCATGGTTTTTTTTTATCATTCGAAAGCAAATTTTATATTCTACAACTTGACGTCGAGTTTTTGTTTGAGAGAATCATTAAAAAAAGAAAGAATAGATGAAAATGTAACATGATGTCATAAAGCTATGTTCATAAAAAACACCTTTTTTTTCAAAACTTAACCCGAATATATAAACGGTCGTTGTTGGAACGTGCTTTAACGGCGGTCCGTGCTCGCAGAGCCTATAATCACTAAGGAAAAAAGTAGAGCGAAAAAGAAAATTACTATTAGAAAGCACACAGTGCAAGCTATATTTTGATATATAAATCAGGACACTAGTGTGAATGTAAGCAAAGATATGCTACTTTATATGAGACCACGCATATACACAGACTTGATCCCCTTAACACCACCATTATCTGCATTCTCCCCATCTAAAACTAGACTTCCTTGACCATTTTCAACTTGATTGTTATGTCATGTACAGTATGTATATAACAACAAGAACAACAATAATAATAGTACTACTACTACTACAACAACAGCAGGATAAACGCAAAGAACCTGAGAAGTGAAAGCTGTGTACATCTGCTGTATCCTTCTTGGTGGTGGTAAATAAAAAAGGAAGACTCGGTCTGTACGGCTCAGACTTGTTCTTTTGTATATATGTATAATGTGTTTCTGTTGCAGCTGTTGGTTGTTGTTATTGGTAATAGCAACACAACATATAATAATAAAAGGGGAAAATGTCAATTCTTAGCTAGGGAATAAATTACATCAATCACTGAATAATAACCATCAGCTCTAGATGGGTCCTGCAGAGTGATGGATCATTGCAACTAACATATATACCATGTGTTTTCTTTTCATGGCCATTGATGTCACCTGTCTCATCGCTAGAGAGCAACTATAAAGAGTCTTGTACATCATCCACACAATCCACTTTTATTTTTTTGTTTCAAGGTTTTTCTCCGTGCAGCTTTAAATTCAGGCACTTGATTGTAGGTAGAATTTCATGCATAAATTTCACGAGCAACCCTGTGAAGAGGAATGAAAGCTAATACCAACCTAAGAGGAACAGTGACTGGAGATGTAGTTCTTACTTTAGTTGTTTGGCTGATCACTTCCTTCTCAGTTGCAAGATTACATTATCATAAGAAGCCACTTTGTAATCAGCGCCTCTCCCACAGTACAGGCTATAATGATACTGAAAGAACTAAAAGTGCCAAAGAAACTAAGAGCACCTTTCATTTTTTCACCTAAATGAGTTAGAATTACTTGGAACACATGGTCGTGATAATCTCTACAGTTTTGATACAGTTGAACTGCAGCACCTTTGGCGTAACAGTCTTGAAAAATAAAGACTGTCAAGCTCAGTGCTGAACATAGT
Organism: Cladorhizidae sp. MBARI D1340-BT2; assembly: GCA_028752905.1. Taxonomy (NCBI): domain Eukaryota; kingdom Metazoa; phylum Porifera; class Demospongiae; order Poecilosclerida; family Cladorhizidae; species Cladorhizidae sp. MBARI D1340-BT2. Next base: position 35,615,996 of record JAQNBH010000017.1, read on the forward strand.
TATTGTACACTTCTATCTTCAAAACACTACGCCAGACTAGCATCACTCACTCTCATGACACAACATAATACTAACTTGAACATGCATAATGTGATCCTTAACAAACTCTCAGTTGACATGGAAGATACGTATGACCTTCTTGATAATCAGCATAGATTTATTCACTCGACATTTCAGCTAGATGCTCGTTATTCCTGATGAAGGCTAGAGCATCTAGACACAGCAGGAGGACCTCATCAACCTCCACGACCATAGGTCTTGGGTGCCCACCTGCTACAGATGCGGCAAGAAAGGCCATAAAAATCCTGATTGCCCAACTAAGGTGTCATTGGTAGTAACTAATAGTACTCGGCCAGATCTGTATGTACAAGGCATGGTAGGAAGTGAAGCTTGTAAGATGAAAATTGACACGGGCTGGGTTGACTGTTGTCAATTCTGATCTAGCACAACCTAGAGACTACACAGGCAGAACAGTGAAGCTAACTGGGTTTAGCGGTGAGGCTAGGTGTGTGCCCTTAGTAAAAGCTTGGCTAACTTTTGTAGAATACTGCATGAAATTCTACACAGTGGCAGCAGTAGAGAATAGCCCAGAGCAGGTGCTCCTAGGCATCTTGGGGTGCTAGAGTACTTGTTGAAGTTGGAGGGGAAAAAACAGAAGAAAGCGTTGCTAACTAGAGCAGAGTGCCAGAAAGAGGCTGAGTGGAATGAGAGTGACAAAGAGGCAGACCTAGTTTCAGGTGCTGTACCTATTTCCATGGATTCATTATTTGATTTCCATGAGGATATGTTTTCAGATGACCCGGTGCATTCTGACCCTGTGCAGACAGTACCTGATGGTGCAGGTGAATTGTTGCCTATCCGTAGTTTAGCAGAGGATCATGCAGATGTTGATCAGCTTAAAAAGGAACAGGAGGAAGACGAGACCTTGACAGCCATTAGGGCTCAAGCGGAGAAAATGAGAAGGGATACTATTGGAGGCAAGGGATATTGAGGCATTTATTGGAGGAAGAATAAGGGCAGATGAAAGACAGAATTGTACTCCCAGTGGTTAGGAGGAACCAAGTGCTAAGACTTGAGTGGCCATTTTTCAGTGAGGAAAACTAAGGCAGCTATACAGAAGCTATTTACATGGCCTGGACTGACAAGGATGCACAGCAGTGGTGCAGTGCGCACGCCCAGATTGCCAAAAGGCTGGAAAAATAAACCTTGCCAGAGCCGCCTTGCAACCACTCCCTGTGATTGAAACACCATTTCCTTGGGTGGCCTTTGACCTTGTGGGGTCTCTTCCCCGGACTTCACGCAGAAATAGGTACTTGTTGACATGTGTGTGTCTTGGATCCAAGTATCCAGATGCGATTCCCATTAAGAACGTAGAGCTACAACAGTCGCCGAGGTGGATATCTTTTCCCGAATAGGCTTGCCAGTAGAACTCTTAACAGACCAAGGGTCAGTTTTCATGAGTAGATTGATGAAGCAACTTTGCAAGTCGTGCACTATCAAACAATTGAAAACATCCCCATACCCCCCCAAGACAGATGGGGCACTGGAAAGGTGGCATGGCTCACTAAAACACATGATACGGAAGTGCAATGAGCGGCGGACTGAGTGGGACCTTATTGTAAAATATTTTCTTTTTGCATACCATAACTCTCCTCATAGTATGTAACACAGGTTTTTCTCCGTTCGAGGTGGTCTATGGAAGAGCTTTGCATGGACCTCTGGAACTACTCCAGGAGGGCTGGACGGATGGATGCATGACTTCCAAGAATGTGGTGGATTGGGTCAATGACCTAGCAGATCATCTGGAGACTGCCAGAGCTATAGTGCAGGAGAGGGAAGTGAAGGTTAAATCAGCCATGAAAAAGCAGTATGACGTTGGGATGCGGACCAGAAACTTCACAGTGAGCGACGTGGTGCTGCTTCGAACTCCAGACATTCGGGGGAAACTAGATGTCTGGGACGGTCCATATGAGGTAATCAGGGTAATGTCAGGTTGGAAATTGCAGTAACAACGAGACTAACCAAGCGGCAAGTGGTCCATATCAACAGGATGAAGGCCTGGATAGCATCAGAGGCAGCTGGTTGGCAGTTGCCCAAGAGGAGGAGGAGGATGGTCCAACCCAGACAAAGGAATATCTGCTCAAAGAGTCGCAGCAACAGCAGATTGATGAGCTACTACACAAGCATCAAGAGGCGTCATTGCAGATAGACATGGGACAAGCTGCTCCCATCCACGCGTACCCCTACTGAATCCCACCTGCATGGGAAGGACCAGCTGAGAGACGAGGTCTGCTCATTAGCAGAAGCGGACATTCTGAAACCCTCCTTTAGCCCGTGGTCCTCACCAATGGTCCCTGTACGGAAGCCTGATGGATCGATGAGACTTGGTTTAAATTTCAAGAGGATCGATGCGGTGACGACTCCAGATCCATACCTCATGCCAAGGGTGGATGATATGCTCGCTCAAATTAGAAATGCTCAATATCTAACCAAGATGGACCTGAACAAGGGATTTCACCAGATCCCACTTCGGGAGGAGGACCAGTGTAAAACTGCATTTTGTACTCCATGGGGGAAGTGGCCATGCTCTTCTGTTTACGCAATGTGCCTGCAATTTTCCAGCGGTTAATGCATATTATCTTGCTGATGTTCCATCTTTTGCCAATGCATACATGGATGATGTTGTTATATTTAGCGACGAGTGGAATGAGCACTTAACCCATTCGACATGGTTCTGACCAGATTTCAGCATCATGGTCTGATGGTGAAACCCAGCAAATGTCAGTGGGGGTCTAAGGATTGAATTCCTCGGCATGTGGCAGGAGAGGGTCACATCTCAGTGCCAGACTGTAGAGTGCAGGTGATAGATTACAAGAAGCCAGTCAACCAGACGGACCTAAGATCATTCCTGGGTGTCACTGGATATTATTGGCGCTTCATCAAAGACTATGCCCAGAACTCTATCCGCTTGGCAAACGCGACACGGAAATCCGCGCATGTTGTACTTGTATATTTATGCAATGTTCTTGCTGATGCTTGTTCATTGACTGTTCCCCAAGATTGTGACACATACATACAGACAGATGCCTCCGCCAAGGGTATCTCTGGCATCCTCAGTGTGATCCAGGACAACAGGGAGTTACCAGTGGGGTTCTACTCCAAGAAGCTTACCCCAGCCAAACGGAACTATGCAGCGACCGAGCTTGAGGGTCTGGCGGTGGTGGCTGCCATTCTCCATTTTGAGGTTTACCTCACTGGTCGACACTTTGAGGTGCAGACAGACCACAAAGCCCTGATGTTACTCTGCCAAACATCTTAATCTGAGGCTAACCAGGTGTAAGGTATAACCTGGCAAACAAAACATCAATGCCGATGCCCTTTTGCGACAGGCATGGACAGACAGTGGAGGACCACTGGAGTCTACGGGGTGGGGGAGATTCAGGACCAGCCCGACAGATAAAGAGAGAGAGAGAGGAAACATGCAGAAGTTGAACACTGTTATGTAATCAACACTTCTATTCAATACACTTCACACTTCCTTATTACTTGTAACATTATCGCACCCATTAAGTCATTACTTGTGTCTGTTGTTTCTTCCATGGCTTCTTCATTACCCTTTGGTGTATTCCATGTGTCATTCTACGAGAAAAGAAAGTTGAAAAGTCATAAAAAGGAACACCTGTTTTGTATATCAAATCTTGCCCATGGTATGTTGAAGAACAAGCCCATGGTCTGTTGAAGAACAAGCAAATCTTGCCCATGGTCTGTTGAAGAACAAGAACTAGACTCATTTCCAATTTCTACACAATTTCCAGAAGGATCACTTCCTTCATCATTCGCGGGGATCAGTTCCAGATCTCACTTCACTCGCTGTCAACTTCAAATTGTTCATTACCAAATTTAAATCTTGACTGAATGCTTCTGGATCAGAGAGATCAATGACTTCATCTGCAGAAGAGCTAGATAAATCTAACACGGATAAAACCTCATCTGCAGTATACAGGTGAGAAGGACCTGGCAAATATGTGGCCATGATAGTTGATACTCCACAGAACTTGTGCAAATGGTCAAAGTTAGAACTGAGTAGAAGCTTCTAGAACAATAATCCCAAGGCTTAACTTACATTTGATACTCCACAGAACTTGTGCAAATGGTCAAAGTTAGAACTGAGTAGAAGCTTCTAGAACAATAATCCCAAGGCTTAACTTACATCATCCTAATTGCTTTACACTTGTACCTGACCACTAAGTGCTAGTTTACATAGACCCTACCTTCTAGCTTTCCAACTGCGAAGGAATTTTTATTTCAATGAGTGAGAGGGTCAAAAAAATGGTTATGGGTGATCAAAAAATTTATATGGTGCACATAATTTACTCCACTTTTCCCCCAATATCACTTGTGTTGTAAGGTGTTAAAAAAAAATACTATGAACCTTCCACTGTGTGTGTAGCAAGTATCAGTCGGAAATTCCTTGCCAATATCATGGGCGATCAAAATGTATATGGTGCAGAAGGAAGAGAGTTAAGATAAAATAGTTCAACATCTATTTGACTTAAAGGTAGCCTAAACTCGGCCTAGAAGTTAGGACGGTCTCTGGTCAGCATCTGCTGAGGAGACAGAGCATTAAAACCCTCTTGACCCTCCACAACACCAAGAATAATAATAATAAATATGGATGTGGGGTTGGACCATAACATTATTTGGGGAGAAATTGTGGGGTAGGAGAGAGATACAAGTGAGAAGAGAGTGACATAAATGGAGAGTTGACAATATGCTATATAGACTAGGAGGAGTATCAGGAGGCAGTGGAGGAAATGTTCATGGGGTGAGAAGAGGAGGTGAGAGAGCTTGAGCAAGAGTTGGGAGGAAACATAGTTGAAGAGGTGTGGGGTAGGTGGAAGGAGAAAGTTTTGGCTGCAGCGGAGAAAGGAATTGGAAGGAAGAAGATTACAGACAGGTCAGAGGGATGTTGGTCAGAAGATGTGGAGGATTAATTGGTGTTAGGAAGGAGAAATGAGGGAGGCAAGGAAGAGAGGGAAAGAGAGGCTACATTAGACAACTATGGGATGACTATAGAGAAGCAAGAAAGGAGACTATTAGGAAAGAGAGGAAGGAATCGAGGAAGAGAACTATAAAGAAGATTAGAGAGCAGGGTGGGACTAGTTGTAAGCTGTTTTGGAATGATTTAAGAGCAAAGAGGAAGGAGAGAAGGATAAAAGAGTGAAAGATGATGAGGGAAGGATGGTGAGGAGGAAGACGAGAGGTGATGGCAAAACACTGGGAAGAGCTGGGGAGGAAAAAAGAGGAAGCCACAGTACAAGAATTAGAGATAGGAGAAGTGGGTGGGCATGAGTTGGGTATGTGTGAAGAAGTAAGTTGGAAAGAAGTAGTAGAGGTAATGAAGTGTTTGAAGAGAGGAAAGGCACCAGGCCCTGATGGAATGTTGATGTGATGCTAATGTATGGAGGTAGAAGGCTGGTGGAGGTGATGGTGCAGGTGATGAATGTGGTGATGAGGATTGAGTGCTGCCCAGTGGACTGGAAGAGGAGTTTGCTAGTCTCTCTACAAGGATGGAGACGAGGATGAAGTAGGGGGATTTTATTGTGTTGTAGGGTGGTGAAGGTGTTTGCGAGAGTGTTGGCAAGGAGGTTGGGTGTTCGCTGAGGATAGGATTTTGACGGAAGCACAGGGAGGATTTAGGAGCCAGAGGAGATGTTCAGACCAGTGGTTGGTGTTAAGAAGAGTTTGTGAAGTGAGGAAGAGCGAGAAGAAAGCTTCATACCTGGATTTCCTGGACATAAATAAGGTGTGTGGAGGGAGGGACTGTGGCAGAAGTTGAGGCAGTATGGAGTAGAGGAGACTCTTGTGAGGACCTGTGTAGGATTGTATAGTGGGGTAGAGACGACGGTGATATTGAATGGAAGAAGGTCAAGGTGGTTCGCTGTGGGAGAATGGACTTAGGCAGGGATGTCCTTTGTCTCCACTTCTTTTCAATATTTATTTGATGGGAATGGCTGAGGAATTGGAGAGATCGGAGCTAGGGAAGGCTGTTGGTGTGTGGCACTTATGTATGCAGATGATGTTGTTCTTCCGGGGGTGGAACTGCAAGCTATGTTGGATGTGGTACAGGCATATGTGTTAAGGTGGAAGATGAAATTTAATGCAAGAAGAGCAAGGTCATGGTAGTAGGGAAGAAGGAAGCAGGAGTGAATTGGAGGATTGGTGAGGAGATATTGGAAGTAGTCAAATAATTCCAAGTACTTGGGTGTATGATTTGATAGGAAGCTAAGGGGTAATGTTCAGTTACAGAAGATGGCAAAGAAGGCAGAAGAGCGGGTTGGAAAGGTAATATGGATGAGTAGAGTGAATGGGCAGGTGGAAGTAAACAGAGGAAGAATGGTGATGGAGCTTCTAGTGAGACCTAGTATGGAGCATGCAGCCGAAGTGTGGTGGACAGGAGGACGTATGCTTGCAAGAAGTTGGAGTCAGCACAGATGAGAATGGATAGGAGACTGTTGGGGGCAAGTAATACAGTAGCAGGAGTGGCAATACGGTGAGATTTGGGGTGGAAGCTGGAGGAGAGGAGGGAAGAGATGAAGGTTTGTTTGGTAAGAAATTAGAACAGAGCAGATTGGTAAAAATAGTTGTAAATAAACTAAGAAGGATGGAGGAATCGGATGGTGGGAAGAATATGAGATCTTGAGGAGAAAGAAAATACGAGCTAAACAATGAGGTTGGGTCAGTACATAAGTGGAAGAGGAAAATGAGAAGGGTTGGGAGGAGGAAGTAAACAGCAAGAGTACGCTGAATTTTTATAAATTGGCAAAGAATAGTGCAGGGGGTAGAGGTATGTGAGGTCCATGCATGGTCAGGAAGGTGTGCGGTTGCAATTTCGACTGAGGACTGCATCAGCTGGGTTGTTAGAGGATAAGAAGAGATGTGGAATAATTAGGGATGAGAGGTGTATCATGTGTGATAGTGGAGCAGGGGAAGATGTGGAACATTTCTTGGTGATGTGCGGGGAATTTGAGAGGGATCGGCTGGTACTGATGGATGAAGTGCGCAGAATTGTAGGGGCAGGGCAGTGGCTGGATGAATTTAGTAGAATGGGTAAGGATGGAAAGGTGGCATTGCTTTTGGGGAAAATTATGGAGGGAGTAAGTGATGCAGTGATGGAGGAGGTGGGCGGGTGTGTTATGTATTGGGTAGGGAAGTGGTGGCAGAAACTGTTGTATGGTGAACTGAAGAATGATCTTTGGTCCCCTCCCCTCCCCCCTCCTTGAGCAGCAGGACACTCATAACATTGTGGATATTTTTTACTAATTAAGAACTGTTGATTTTTATTATTAGTTACTGTTACATAGTTCAATACTGTTGTAACATGTGATGGCCTCAACAGGCTCAGCAATACGAAGATTAAATAGTAGTGTAGTTTAATATAGCGAGGGCATTACTATCGGACATGCAAACAGCTTCCTTTCATTTGGCCCTATACGACTTGCCACAACTCTAGAAGTTTCAAACGGAGGTGCAGTTCATGACGTCAGCTGCTCTTCATCAGCTGACGGTGAGGTTGATGACGTCGGATCTACACTGGCTAATTGAGTGTGCGGTTTCGTATCGTCTTGTTCAGGGTAAAGAGAATACCTACCCAGCCATCTGAGATTGATGGGGTTTTGTGATTGACACTCGTCAGTATCCCCATCGTTCGGTTGCTAAAAAATGTTTATCAAATATTCATAGCGTGACCCTTTACCGTCCTTTCCGCATATATACCTGTACATCACTTATAATCGTCGCAGGAACTAGTCTGGCCCACTGCTAAGTATGGTTTCTAGGTTATTATCAAGGATTTTAGGCGCTCAAGCCAAGCTAGGAAGGAAGGTTATGATACAATTCAGTAATGCGTCTCGGCGGCTATTTTGACTAGCGAGCTAAGTTGTCAAGTTTTTGATAATGGTGTTATGTTGTATTTTCAGGTGGTGACTTCTAGCTGTGCGTCATCTTCTGCAGCTCATACATTCACACTTCCAGTAAGTTTATAGTTTCATTTAGATTATGCTGAGCCTGTACACATCACAATTGTATATAACAACCCAAACAAACTTCACCACACATTCCTGCCCACTTACCCAACCAATGCACTACACACTCACCCACCTTCTCCACTCTGTTGCTCACTCCCTCCATGCCTTTTCCCAGCATCAGAGCCATCTTTCCCTCTTGACCAACTTTTTCAAAATCCATCCAGCCACTCTCTACCCCCCACAATTCTTCACACCTCATACCAGCACCTGCCAATCCCCTAAAGTTCCTTGTAGGCAAGCAAGAAATGGCCACATCCTCTCCTCTTGACTAGCACACATACATATCTCGTCACTGATCATTCTACATATCTTCTTGTCTGCCAAAACCAGTGCTCAGTCTGAACAGTAAACCTCACGCTGTACAGACCTCGCAAACCTCTCCATTCCTCTACCATTCTTTGCCACTTGAATCTTGCCTTAATGTTTTACTTCATCTCTCTCCTCCCTCTCAACGGTGGGGTCAAACACAACCTATGTGAAAATATGCCTGGCTACCTCAGCAATAGTTCGGAAATGTCCCAACAACCATGCCTTATTTTATATTCTCAATGGACTCTCAGTTAACAAAAGGAGATTACAATGACCTTCTCAATCATCAACTTGAATTTCTACTCTCTCGACGTTTCGACTAGATGCTCTAGCCTTCATTATAGAGCGTCTAGTCAAAACGTCAAGAGAGTAAAAATTCAAGGTGGCATTGTCATAGTGATAGACATTGTGTTTAGTGTTTGTTGCCATAGAAATGGACCACAAAACCACAATCAAGTGAATTTCATTGGAACTTGACAGAATGCTACTTTCTAGTTTTGGTGTGTTTAATAAAACAAGCTAACTTACGTCTCTTGGATTTGGCTGGGGCCACCACAACAATAGGAGGGCTAGCAACTAGAGGAAGTGGAGCTCAACTGGCCACCACAGCAATAGGAGGGCTAGCAACTAGAGGAAGTGGAGCTGGTGAAGCTCAACTGGCCACCACAGCAATAGGAGGGCTAGCAACTAGAGGAGTGGAGCTGGTGAAGCTCAACTGGCCACCACAGCAATAGGAGGGCTAGCAACTAGAGGAAGTGGAGCTGGTGAAGCTCAACTGGCCACCACAGCAATAGGAGGGCTAGCAACTAGAGGAAGTGGAGCTGGTGAAGCCACCACAGCAATAGGAGAGGGCTAGCAACTATAGGAAGTGTCACTGGAACCTTAGGATCGGTGATCGGTATCTTTTAAATTCAGTTATAGGTTTTGGCGTATATATACTGGTATATGCTTACACCAGTGAGAGGTTAATCTATTCCTTCCACCTGTGCACTGACCCACACCATGACATGCTCATACTTTCTTTTCAAAGCTTCTACTCTTCCACCACCCTATTCCTCCGTCCTCTCTTAATTGATCTACTTCCATCTTCACCAACCTCCTCTCTTTTAGTCTCTCCCGCTCTTACCAAACAACAACCCATCTCTTCTTATTCCGTGGAGTAGTCCTCTGCAGGCCTGTATATTCACACACAGGGGAAAATGGCTTCTGTGGTCACAAATTTATTGACCTGATAATGGGCGGTAACCCCTTTCATGAGGAGGCCCTGGCAAATCAGTAGTCCCAAAAGACAGGGTGGTGCCACCTAATATGGGCTCCTTCTTTGGAATCGCCCTTCACCCCCCCCCTTCACACCTCCCCCTTCACACCTCCCTCTTCACACCTTGCTTACTTCCTCTTTTATTCCTCTTTTATGCCGTTGTCCTGTCAGAGTGTGGCAGTGCTGATCCTTATTTCAAAATGGCAGATGCTAAAAGCATATGAAAGAAAAGCCTCACCTCACTGAGGAGGCTTCTCAGCATTTTAAATGGTTAGTTTTTGCCATTTTTAGCTCTGAAAACACTTCAAGTGTGTCTTGAATCTTTTGCTAAGGTAGTCAACAGCTGCCACATATATACCCCTCCCCTCCAAACTTTTCATTAAATTCATCTTTATGAATCTACCTAACCCCCTAAGTTTTCATTAAATTCATCTTCATGAATCTCCCCCCCCCCCCCCCCCCCCACACACACACACACACAACTTGCTTGCATATGATAGTTACTACCAGATGACTCCATATGGTTCAATACAATTTGCAACGACTAGATTCAGACAACACAAAGTTGGTAAAGATCATCAACAGTAATTACGCTCGAGCCTACCTAGCTGAATGTATTCATTCCGAAGTTGCACTTTTTCGCAGCAAAGAAGTGAACAGCCAGTTCTGCTCTGATTGGTTAGTTGTGGAATTATCCAGAGCAAAGTCTTACAAGTTCTCTGAGGAAGGAGGAGAGTCCTCACTCACTCAGCATATTTATAGGGAGGAACAAAACAAGCGAATAGAGAAACAGAACTTCATTTTAAACAAAAGAATATATAATATATTTGATTGACTTGTCAAAAAATATATATATACACGTATATAATATATATATACACGTATATAATATATATATATATATACATGTATGTATATACATGTATATATTACATGTATATACATGCTTATATTACATATACATACATGTATATAGATGTATATATTACATATACATACATGTATATAGATGTATATATTACATATACATACATGTATATAGATGTATATATTACATATACATACATGTATATAGATGTATATATTACATATACATACATGTATATATTTATGTACATGTGTATATTACATGTATAAAATTATTATTATAGTGGCACCAGTGCTAGCTGCTCACCAATGGATGCCTAGCTATTTGCAAAGCAGCTACTGATTGCCTGGATATTTGCTTGTCCTGGACACTGCAGTAGCCAGGCTTCCATTGTTGGGGCTCTAGAAACCTACCATTAGTCTTCCCTCATAACCAGGTAAACCATAGCAGACTGGAGAGGCTGATTTATGTCAGAACAGACTATAGAGCCTCATATATATCAGAGCAGACTATATAGAGCCTCATATATGTCAGAACAGACTATAGAGCCTCATATATATCAGAGCAGACTATATAGAGCCTCATATATGTCAGAACAGACTATAGAGCCTCATATATATCAGAGCAGACTATATAGAGCCTCATATATATCAGAGCAGACTATAGAGCCTCATATATATCAGAGCAGACTATAGAGCCTCATATATATCAGAGCAGACTATATAGAGCCTCATATATATCAGAGCAGACTATAGAGTCTCATATATATCAGAGCAGACTATAGAGCCTCATATATATCAGAGCAGACTATAGAGCCTCATATATGTCAGAGCAGACTATAGAGCCTCATATATATCAGAGCAGACTATAGAGCCTCATACATATATCAGAGCAGACTATATAGAGCCTCATATATATCAGAGCAGACTATAGAGCCTCATATATGTCAGAGCAGACTATATAGTCTCATATATATCAGAGCAGACTATAGAGCCTCATATATATCAGAGCAGACTATAGAGCCTCATATATATCAGAGCAGACTATAGAGCCTCAGAGCAGACTATATAGCCTCATATATATCAGAGCAGACTATAGAGCCTCATATATATCAGAGCAGACTATAGAGCCTCATACATATATCAGAGCAGACTATATAGAGCCTCATATATATCAGAGCAGACTATAGAGTCTCATATATATCAGAGCAGACTATAGAGCCTCATATATATCAGAGCAGACTATAGAGCCTCATATATGTCAGAGCAGACTATATAGTCTCATATATATCAGAGCAGACTATAGAGCCTCATATATATCAGAGCAGACTATAGAGCCTCATATATATCAGAGCAGACTATAGAGCCTCAGAGCAGACTATATAGCCTCATATATATCAGAGCAGACTATAGAGCCCCATATATATCAGAGCAGACTATATAGAGCCTCATATATATCAGAGCAGACTATAGAGTCTCATATATATCAGAGCAGACTATAGAGCCTCATATATGTCAGAGCAGACTATAGAGTCTCATATATATCAGAGCAGACTATAGAGTCTCATATATATCAGAGCAGACTATAGAGCCTCATATATATCAGAGCAGACTATAGAGCCTCATATATATCAGAGCAGACTATAGAGTCTCATATATATCACAGCAGACTATAGAGCCTCATATATATCAGAGCAGACTATAGAGCCTCATATATATCAGAGCAGACTATATAGAGCCTCATATATATCAGAGCAGACTATAGAGTCTCATATATATCAGAGCAGACTATAGAGCCTCATATATATCAGAGCAGACTATAGAGCCTCATATATGTCAGATCAGACTATAGAGCCTCATATATATCAGAGCAGACTATATAGAGCCTCATATATATCAGAGCAGACTATAGAGCCTCATATATATCAGAGCAGACTATAGAGCCTCATATATATCAGAGCAGACTATAGAGCCTCATATATATCAGAGCAGACTATAGAGTCTCATATATATCAGAGCAGACTATAGAGCCTCATATATATCAGAGCAGACTATATAGCCTCATATATATCAGAGCAGACTATAGAGCCTCATATATATCAGAACAGACTATAGAGCCTCATATATATCAGGGCAGACTACAGACTATAGAGCCTCATATATATCAGAGCAGACTGTATAGAGCCTCATATATATCAGAGCAGACTATAGAGCCTCATATATGTCAGAGCAGACTATAGAGTCTCATATATATCAGAGCAGACTATAGAGCCTCATATATATCAGAGCAGACTATAGAGCCTCATATATATCAGAGCAGACTATAGAGCCTCATATATATCAGAGCAGACTATAGAGCCTCATATATATCAGAGCAGACTATAGAGTCTCATATATATCAGAGCAGACTATAGAGCCTCATATATATCAGAGCAGACTATAGAGCCTCATATATGTCAGAGCTGACTATAGAGTCTCATATATATCAGAGCAGACTGTAGAGCCTCATATATGTCAGAGCAGACTATAGAGCCTCATATATGTCAGAGCTGACTATAGAGTCTCATATATATCAGAGCAGACTATAGAGCCTCATATATATCAGAGCAGACTATAGAGTCTCATACATGTATATATCAGAGCAGACTATAGAGCCTCATATATATCAGAGCAGACTATAGAGCCTCATATATATCAGAGCAGACTATAGAGCGTCATATATATCAGAGCAGACTATAGAGTCTCATATATGTCAGAGCAGACTATAGAGCATCATATATATCAGAGCAGTCATATATATCAGAGCAGACTATAGAGCCTCATATATATCAGAGCAGACTATAGAGCCTCATATATGTCAGATCAGACTATAGAGCCTCATATATATCAGAGCAGACTATATAGAGCCTCATATATATCAGAGCAGACTATAGAGCCTCATATATATCAGAGCAGACTATAGAGCCTCATATATATCAGAGCAGACTATAGAGCCTCATATATATCAGAGCAGACTATAGAGCCTCATATATATCAGAGCAGACTATAGAGCCTCATATATATCAGAGCAGACTATATAGCCTCATATATATCAGAGCAGACTATAGAGCCTCATATATATCAGAACAGACTATAGAGCCTCATATATATCAGAGCAGACTACAGACTATAGAGCCTCATATATATCAGAGCAGACTGTATAGAGCCTCATATATATCAGAGCAGACTATAGAGTCTCATATATATCAGAGCAGACTATAGAGCCTCATATATATCAGAGCAGACTATAGAGCCTCATATATGTCAGAGCAGACTATAGAGTCTCATATATATCAGAGCAGACTATAGAGCCTCATATATATCAGAGCAGACTATAGAGCCTCATATATATCAGAGCAGACTATAGAGCCTCATATATATCAGAGCAGACTATAGAGTCTCATATATATCAGAGCAGACTATAGAGCCTCATATATATCAGAGCAGACTATAGAGCCTCATATATGTCAGAGCTGACTATAGAGCCTCATATATGTCAGAGCAGACTATAGAGCCTCATATATGTCAGAGCTGACTATAGAGTCTCATATATATCAGAGCAGACTATAGAGCCTCATATATATCAGAGCAGACTATAGAGTCTCATACATGTATATATCAGAGCAGACTATAGAGCCTCATATATATCAGAGCAGACTATAGAGCCTCATATATATCAGAGCAGACTATAGAGCGTCATATATATCAGAGCAGACTATAGAGTCTCATATATGTCAGAGCAGACTATAGAGCATCATATATATCAGAGCAGTCATATATATCAGAGCAGACTATAGAGCCTCATATATATCAGAGCAGACTATAGAGCCTCATATATATCAGAGCATACTATAGAGCCTCATATCTATCAGAGCAGACTATAGAGCCTCATATATATCAGAGCAGACTATAGAGCCTCATATATATCAGAGAAGACTATAGAGCCTCATATATATCAGAGCAGACTATAGAGCCTCATATATATCAGAGCAGACTATAGAGCCTCATATATATCAGAGCAGACTATAGCCTCATATATATCAGAGCAGACTATAGAGCCTCATATATATCAGAGCAGACTATAGAGTCATATATATCAGAGCAGACTATAGAGCCTCATATATATCAGAGCAGACTATAGAGCCTCACATATATCAGATCAGACTATAGAGCCTCATATATATCAGAGCAGACTATATAGAGCCTCATATATATCAGAGCAGACTATAGAGTCTCATATATATCATAGCAGACTATAGAGCCTCATATATATCAGAGCAGACTATAGAGCCTCATATATATCAGAGCAGACTATATAGAGCCTCATATATATCAGAGCAGACTATAGAGCCTCATATATATCAGAGCAGACTATAGAGCCTCATATATGTCAGAACAGACTATAGAGCCTCATATATATCAGAGCAGACTATATAGAGCCTCATATATATCAGAGCAGACTATAGAGACTCATATATATCAGAGCAGACTATAGAGCCTCATATATATCAGAGCAGACTATAGAGCCTCATATATATCAGAGCAGACTATAGAGCCTCTATATGTCAGAGCAGACTATAGAGTCTCATATATATCAGAGCAGACTATAGAGCCTCATATATATCAGAGCAGACTATAGAGCCTCATATATATCAGAGCAGACTATAGAGCCTCATATATATCAGAGCAGACTATATAGCCTCATATATATCAGAGCAGACTATAGAGCCTCATATATATCAGAGCAGACTATAGAGCCTCATATATATCAGAGCCTCATATATATCAGAGCAGACTATAGAGCCTCATATATATCAGAGCCTCATATATATCAGAGCAGACTATAGAGCCTCATATATATCAGAGCCTCATATATATCAGAGCAGACTATATAGCCTCATATACATGTATATCAGAGCAGACTATAGAGCCTCATATATATCAGAGCAGACTATAGAGCCTCATATATATCAGAGCCTCATATATATCAGAGCAGACTATAGAGCCTCATATATATCAGAGCCTCATATATATCAGAGCAGACTATAGAGCCTCATATATATCAGAGCCTCATATATATCAGAGCAGACTATAGAGCCTCATATATATCAGAGCAGACTATAGAGCCTCATATATATCAGAGCAGACTATATAGCCTCATATATATCAGAGCAGACTATAGAGCCTCATATATATCAGAGCAGACTATAGAGCCTCATATATATCAGAGCCTCATATATATCAGAGCAGACTATAGAGCCTCATATATATCAGAGCCTCATATATATCAGAGCAGACTATAGAGCCTCATATATATCAGAGCCTCATATATATCAGAGCAGACTATAGAGCCTCATATATGTCGGTGTTTTTTTTTTTGTGTGGGAGATATATGAGCCTGAAATTATTCCCCTGGTCCCCCCACTTTTATAAAGCCACACCCACCCTCCATAAAAGGAGTGGAAGTACCAAAAATTGGTCGTGTTACCTTTGAATTTCTTCAACAAGATTATTTAATGTCCAACTACTTTCATGTTCTAAAGGGAGGGAATTTTTGCTGGGGGGGAGGGGATTTCCTAGGTCAGGTGTTGCGGATGAAAATAAATTTGGTTTTCATCATCCACGCTTGACCAAGTGCCTCATTTTAGCGCCCAATGGAAACACTCCCGAATATATATATGGAGTATATTGAGTATATAGAGTATATAGAGTAAGGCTTTCTCTTGTCACTGACAGTAATGTCTAGCACTTTCCACTGGAACCACAACTACAGAGAGTTCAGGGTGCAGGCTTTAAGGCCCCCAACTTTGATTGTAACTTTTTGGCATGGCTATATCCAAGGCAACAGTTTTTAGTATCAAAAGAGATCACACAGAGAGAGCTATCTTTTGAGCTATATCAAGTGAAGTGTGCAGAATCTATGGAGCTTGTGCTAATTGTGTTAGTGTGTGTGTGTGTGTGTGTGTGTGTGTGTGCGCACGCATTTTAGGCATGTTGGGGCTAAGTGGACATGTCAGGAGAGAGCATGTAGAATGCTGTGGACATGTTAGTCTACTTTTGTTGGACACGAAAACAATAGTTTTTAAAGATCTTTCAGTTGTCATTAGTTTGAAGGCATTTGCCTCACGTGAAATGCTGGCATGATTATCAGATGCTGGCATGCATTATCAGATGCTGGCATGCATTATCAGATGCTGGCATGCATTATCAGATGCTGGCAAGCATTTCAGATGCTAGTATGCATTATCAGATGCTAGCATGCATTATCAGATGCTGGCAAGCATTATCAGATGCTGGTATGGATTATCAGATGCTGGCATGCATTATCAGATGCTGGCAAGCATTATCAGATGCTGGCATGCATTATCAGATGCTGGCATGCATTATTAGATGCTGGCATGCATTATCAGATGCTGGCATGCATTATCAGATGCTGGCAAGCATTTCAGATGCTGGCATGATTATCAAATGCTGGCATGCATTATCAGATGCTGGCAAGCATTATCAGATGCTGGTATGGATTATCAGATGCTGGCATGCATTATCAGATGCTGGCAAGCATTTCAGATGCTGGCATGCATTATCAGATGCTGGCATGCATTATTAGATGCTGGCATGCATTATCAGATGCTGGCAAGCATTATCAGATGCTGGCATGCATTATCAGATGCTGGCAAGCATTTCAGATGCTGGTATGCATTATCAGATGCTAGCATGCATTATCAGATGCTGGCAAGCATTATCAGATGCTGGTATGGATTATCAGATGCTGGCATGCATTATCAGATGCTGGCAAGCATTATCAGATGCTGGCATGCATTATCAGATGCTGGCATGCATTATTAGATGCTGGCATGCATTATCAGATGCTGGTATGCATTATCAGATGCTGGCAAGCATTATCAGATGCTGGTATGGATTATCAGATGCTGGCATGCATTATCAGATGCTGGCAAGCATTTCAGATGCTGGCATGATTATCAAATGCTGGCATGCATTATCAGATGCTGGCATGATTATCAGATGCTGGCATGCATTATCAGATGCTGGCATGCATTATCAGATGCTGGCATGCATTATCAGATGCTGGCAAGCATTTCAGATGCTGGTATGCATTATCAGATGCTGGCATGCATTATCAGATGCTGGCATGCATTATCAGATGCTGGCAAGCATTTCAGATGCTGGTATGCATTATCAGATGCTAGCATGCATTATCAGATGCTGGCAAGCATTATCAGATGCTGGTATGGATTATCAGATGCTGGTATGCATTATCAGATGTTGGCATGCATTATCAGATGCTGGCAAGCATTTCAGATGCTGGTATGCATTATCAGATGCTAGCATGCATTATCAGATGCTGGCAAGCATTATCAGATGCTGGTATGGATTATCAGATGCTGGCAAGCATTATCAGATGCTGGTATGATTATCAGATGCTGGCATGCATTATCAGATGCTGGCATGATTATCAGATGCTGGTATGCATTATCAGATGCTGGCATGCATTATCAGATGCTGGCAAGCATTTCAGATGCTGGCATGATTATCAGATGCTGGTATGCATTATCAGATGCTGGTATGCATTATCAGATGCTGGCATGATTATCAGATGCTGGTATGCATTATCAGATGCTGGCATGCATTATCAGATGCTGGCATGCATTATCAGATGCTGGCAAGCATTTCAGATGCTGGTATGCATTATCAGATGCTAGCATGCATTATCAGATGCTGGTATGGATTATCAGATGCTGGCATGCATTATCAGATGCTGGCATGCATTATCAGATGCTGGCAAGCATTATCAGATGCTGGCAAGCATTTCAGATGCTGGTATGCATTATCAGATGCTAGTATGCATTATCAGATGCTGGTATGGATTATCAGATGCTGGCATGCATTATCAGATGCTGGTATGCATTATCAGATGCTGGCAAGCATTATCAGATGCTGGTATGATTATCAGATGCTGGCAAGCATTATCAGATGCTGGTATGATTATCAGATGCTGGCATGCATTATCAGATGCTGGCAAGCATTATCAGATGCTGGTATGGATTATCAGATGCTGGCATGCATTATCAGAGCATTATCAGATGCTGGTATGCATTATCAGATGCTGGCATGCATTATCAGATGCTGGCAAGCATTATCAGATGCTGGCATGCATTATCAGATGCTGGTAAGCATTATCAGATGCTGACATTCATGTCTGTCTGTGTTTTGAGTTGTCTATGTGGTATTGGAATTCCTTGGGTGGATTTGGATTAATATCCTAGGATGGGTTTGGATTTCCTTAATATCCTAGGGTGGATTTGGGTTTCCTTAATATCCTAGGATGGATTTTGGTTTCCTTAATATCCTAGGATGGATTTGGGTTTCCTTAATATCCTAGGATGGATTTTGGTTTCCTTGATATCCTAGGATGTTTTGGATTTTCTTAATATCCTAAATATCCTTGGATATTTTAGGGTTTCCCTAATTTAATTAATGTTCTGGGTTAAATTGGATTCCCTTAATACCCTGATATGTATCTGGATTTCCTCAATATCCTAGGATGAGTCCTTCCAGCTGTACAAGCTTGACTCTGGCCCTAGCATGGAGACGGAGCTTACTCGGGAACAGAGTCTGAACTACTACCAGGATATGGTTAGGGTTAGGGCGATGGAGATGGCCGCAAGGGAGCTTTACGGCAAGAAGAACATCAGAGGCTTCTTACATCTCTATGTGGGACAGGTACATAGATGTGGTGCTAATGATAGGGGCTGCCTTGTGTGTGTGTGGGGGGGGGGGGGGGTTATTATTATTAAGCTTGTGTTCACTCGGTCAAGATAACTATTTGAAAAGCAAAATGTGGCATCTTCAAGGGGCACCATTACTTTTTTCCCTTCCTTCTTTACACTTCATTTTAGTATTAAAAGAGAAGGAGGGCTGTGGCTAGAGCTAGGGTTGAGGCTAGAGCTAGGGCTGTGGCTAGGGTTGGGGCTGGGGCTAGGGCTGTGGCTAGGGTTGGGGCTAGAGCTAGGGCTGGGGCTGGGGTTGGGGCTAGGGCTGGGGCTGGAGCTAGGGCTGGGGCTGGGGCTGGGGCTAGGGCTGGTGTTGGGGCTGGGGCTAGGGCTGCGGTTGGGGCTAGGGCTGGGGCTGGGGCTGGGGCTAGAGCTAGGGCTGGGGCTGGAGCTAGGGCTGGGGCTGGGGTTGGAGCTAGGGCTGGGGCTAGGGCTAGGAGCTTTCTCATGGTGTCAACATATTGTGGGTTGGGAGGCTTAGGAGCATTGGCAAAGCAAAAGGTACAGGACTTCGTGGTTGTTGTTGTTGTTGTTGTTGTTGTTGTTGTTTGGGGCTCTGGTTTTGCAAGTGGTTTACCTGGACAATAAGAAGTTCCATTGTCTTCAAATTGCTTGTGGCTTGTGAGTGATCCTTATTTAGTAGGTGTTGATTAGAGGTGCAAATGGTTGACTCTATTCCTAGCTATGTTGATTAGAGGTGCAAATGGTTGACTCTATTCCTAGCTACATGTTGATTAGAGGTGCAAATGGTTGACTCTATTCCTAGCTATGTTGATTAGAGGTGAAAATGGTTGACTCTATTCCTAGCTATGTTGATTAGAGGTGTAAATGGTTGACTCTATTCCTAGCTATGTTGATTAGAGGTGCAAAGGGTTGACTCTATTCCTAGCTATGTTGATTAGAGGTGTTAAAGGGTTGACTCTATTCCTAGCTATGTTTATTAGAGGTGCAAATGGTTGACTCTATTCCTAGCTATGTTGATTAGAGGTGTAAAGGGTTGACCCTATTCCTAGCTAAGTTGATTAGAGGTGTAAAGGGTTGACTCTATTCCTAGCTATGTTGATTAGAGGTGCAAATGGTTGACTCTATTCCTAGCTATGTTGATTAGAGGTGTAAAGGGTTGACTCTATTCCTAGCTATGTGATTAGAGGTGTAAAGGGTTGACCCTATTCCTAATTAGAGGTGCAAATGGTTGACTCTATTCCTAGCTATGTTGATTAGAGGTGCAAATGGTTGACTCTATTCCTAGCTATGTTGATTAGAGGTGAAAATGGTTGACTCTATTCCTAGCTAAGTTGATTAGAGGTGTAAAGGGTTGACTATTCCTAGCTATGTTGATTAGAGGTGTAAAGGGTTGACTCTATTCCTAGCTATGTTGATTAGAGGTGCAAATGGTTGACTCTATTCCTAGCTATGTTGATTAGAGGTGCAAATGGTTGACTCTATTCCTAGCTATGTTGATTAGAGGTGTAAAGGGTTGACTCTATTCCTAGCTATGTTGATTAGAGGTACAAAGGGTTGACTCTATTCCTAGCTATGTTGATTAGAGGTGTAAAGGGTTGACCCTATTCCTAGCTATGTTGATTAGAGGTGCAAAGGGTTGACTCTATTCCTAGCCATGTTGATTAGAGGTGCAAAGGGTTGACTCTATTCCTAGCTATGTTGTTTAGAGGTGCAAAGGGTTGACTCTATTCCTAGCTATGTTGATTAGAGGTGTAAAGAGTTGACTCTATTCCTAGCTATGTTGTTTAGAGGTGTAAAGGGTTGACCCTATTCCTAGCTATGTTGAGTAGAGGTGTAAAGGGTTGATCCTATTCCTAGCTATGTTGATTAGAGGTGCAAAGGGTTGACCCTATTCCTAGCTATGTTGATTAGAGGTGTAAAGGGTTGACTCTATTCCTAGCTATGTTGATTAGAGGTGTAAAGGGTTGACTCTATTCCTAGCTATGTTGATTAGAGGTGCAAAGGGTTGACTCTATTCCTAGCTATTAGAAGTGTAAAGGGTTGACCCTATTCCTAGCTATGTGATTAGAGGTGCAAAGGGTTGACTCTATTCCTAGCCATGTTGATTAGAGGTGCAAAGGGTTGACTCTATTCCTAGCTATGTTGATTAGAGGTTTAAATGGTTGACTCTATTCCTAGCCATGTTGATTAGAGGTGCAAAGGGTTGACTCTATTCCTAGCTATGTTGTTTAGAGGTGCAAATGGTTGACCCTATTCCTAGCTATGTTGATTAGAGGTGTAAAGGGTTGACTCTATTCCTAGCTATGTTGATTAGAGGTGTTAAAGGGTTGACTCTATTCCTAGCTATGTTTATTAGAGGTGCAAATGGTTGACTCTATTCCTAGCTATGTTGATTAGAGGTGTAAAGGGTTGACCCTATTCCTAGCTAAGTTGATTAGAGGTGTAAAGGGTTGACTCTATTCCTAGCTATGTTGATTAGAGGTGCAAATGGTTGACTCTATTCCTAGCTATGTTGATTAGAGGTGTAAAGGGTTGACTATTCCTAGCTATGTGATTAGAGGTGTAAAGGGTTGACCCTATTCCTAATTAGAGGTGCAAATGGTTGACTCTATTCCTAGCTATGTTGATTAGAGGTGCAAATGGTTGACTCTATTCCTAGCTATGTTGATTAGAGGTGAAAATGGTTGACTCTATTCCTAGCTAAGTTGATTAGAGGTGTAAAGGGTTGACTCTATTCCTAGCTATGTTGATTAGAGGTGTAAAGGGTTGACTCTATTCCTAGCTATGTTGATTAGAGGTGCAAATGGTTGACTCTATTCCTAGCTATGTTGATTAGAGGTGCAAATGGTTGACTCTATTCCTAGCTATGTTGATTAGAGGTGTAAAGGGTTGACTCTATTCCTAGCTATGTTGATTAGAGGTACAAAGGGTTGACTCTATTCCTAGCTATGTTGATTAAAGGTGTAAAGGGTTGACCCTATTCCTAGCTATGTTGATTAGAGGTGCAAAGGGTTGACTCTATTCCTAGCCATGTTGATTAGAGGTGCAAAGGGTTGACTCTATTCCTAGCTATGTTGTTTAGAGGTGCAAAGGGTTGACTCTATTCCTAGCTATGTTGATTAGAGGTGTAAAGAGTTGACTCTATTCCTAGCTATGTTGTTTAGAGGTGTAAAGGGTTGACCCTATTCCTAGCTATGTTGAGTAGAGGTGTAAAGGGTTGATCCTATTCCTAGCTATGTTGATTAGAGGTGCAAAGGGTTGACTCTATTCCTAGCCATGTTGATTAGAGGTGCAAAGGGTTGACTCTATTCCTAGCCATGTTGATTAGAGGTGTAAAGGGTTGACTCTATTCCTAGCTATGTTGATTAGAGGTGAAAGAGTTGATAGCTATGTTGATTAGAGGTGCAAAGGGTTGACCCTATTCCTAGCTATGTTGATTAGAGGTGTAAAGCCGTTGACCCTATTCCTAGCTATGTTGATTAGAGGTGCAAAGGGTTGACCCTATTCCTAGCTATGTTGATTAGAGGTGCAAATGGTTGACTCTATTCCTAGCTATGTTGATTAGAGGTGTAAAGGGTTGACCCTATTCCTAGCTATGTTGATTATAGGTGTAAAGAGTTGACTCTATTCCTAGCTATGTTGATTAGAGGTGCAAAGGGTTGACTCTATTCCTAGCTATTAGAAGTGTAAAGGGTTGACCCTATTCCTAGCTATGTGATTAGAGGTGCAAAGGGTTGACTCTATTCCTAGCCATGTTGTTTAGAGGTGTAAAGGGTTGACTCTATTCCTAGCTATGTGATTAGAGGTGTAAAGGGTTGACCATATTCCTAATTAGAGGTGCAAATGGTTGACTCTATTCCTAGCTATGTTGATTAGAGGTGCAAATGGTTGACTCTATTCCTAGCTATGTTGATTAGAGGTGAAAATGGTTGACTCTATTCCTAGCTAAGTTGATTAGAGGTGTAAAGGGTTGACTCTATTCCTAGCTATGTTGATTAGAGGTGTAAAGGGTTGACTCTATTCCTAGCTATGTTGATTAGAGGTGCAAATGGTTGACTCTATTCCTAGCTATGTTGATTAGAGGTGCAAATGGTTGACTCTATTCCTAGCTATGTTGATTAGAGGTGTAAAGGGTTGACTCTATTCCTAGCTATGTTGATTAGAGGTGCAAATGGTTGACTCTATTCCTAGCTATGTTGATTAGAGGTGCAAATGGTTGACTCTATTCCTAGCTATGTTGATTAGAGGTGTAAATGGTTGACTCTATTCCTAGCTAAGTTGATAAGAGGTGCAAAGGGTTTCTATTCCTAGCTATGTTGATTAGAGGTGCAAAGGGTTGACTCTATTCCTAGCTATTAGAAATGTAAAGCGTTGACCCTATTCCTAGCTATGTGATTAGAGGTGCAAAGGGTTGACTATTCCTAGCCATGTTGATTAGAGGTGTAAAGGGTTGACCCTATTCCTAGCTATGTTGATTAGAGGTGCAAAGGGTTGACTCTATTCCTAGCCATGTTGATTAGAGGTGCAAAGGGTTGACTCTATTCCTAGCTATGTTGTTTATAGTTGCAAAGGGTTGACTCTATTCCTAGCTATGTTGATTAGAGGTGTAAAGAGTTGACTCTATTCCTAGCTATGTTGTTTAGAGGTGTAAAGGGTTGACCCTATTCCTAGCTATGTTGATTAGAGGTGTAAAGGGTTGATCCTATTCCTAGCTATGTTGATTAGAGGTGCAAAGGGTTGACCCTATTCCTAGCTATGTTGATTAGAGGTGTAAAGGGTTGACCCTATTCCTAGCTATGTTGATTAGAGGTGTAAAGGGTTGACTCTATTCCTAGCTATGTTGATTAGAGGTGCAAAGGGTTTCTATTCCTAGCTATGTTGATTAGAGGTGAAAATGGAGGTGAAAATGGTTGACCCTATTCCTAGCTATGTTGATTAGAGGTGTAAAGGGTTGACTCTATTCCTAGCTATGTTGATTAGAGGTGTAAAGGGTTGACTCTATTCCTAGCTATGTTGATTAGAGTTGTAGCTATGTTGATTAGAGGTGCAAAGGGTTGACTCTATTCCTATCTATGTTGATTATAGGTGCAAAGGGTTGACTCTATTCCTAGCTATGTGATTAGAGGTGTAAAGGGTTGACTCTATTCCTAGCTATGTTGATTATAGGTGCAAAGGGTTGACTCTATTCCTAGCTATTAGAAGTGTAAAGGGTTGACCCTATTCCTAGCTGAGGTGCAAAGGGTTGACTCTATTCCTAGCCATGTTGATTAGAGGTGCAAATGGTTGACTCTATTCCTAGCTATGTTGATTAGAGGTGCAAATGGTTGACTATTCCTAGCTATGTTGATTAGAGGTGTAAAGGGTTGACTCTATTCCTAGCTATGTTGATTAGAGGTGCAAATGGTTGACTCTATTCCTAGCTATGTGATTAGAGGTGTAAAGGGTTGACTCTATTCCTAGCTATGTTGATTATAGGTGCAAAGGGTTGACTCTATTCCTAGCTATTAGAAGTGTAAAGGGTTGACCCTATTCCTAGCTGAGGTGCAAAGGGTTGACTCTATTCCTAGCCATGTTGATTAGAGGTGCAAATGGTTGACTCTATTCCTAGCTATGTTGATTAGAGGTGCAAATGGTTGACTATTCCTAGCTATGTTGATTAGAGGTGTAAAGGGTTGACTCTATTCCTAGCTATGTTGATTAGAGGTGCAAATGGTTGACTCTATTCCTAGCTATGTTGATTAAAGGTGCAAATGGTTGACTCTATTCCTAGCTATGTTGATTAGAGGTGTAAAGGGTTGATCCTATTCCTAGCTATGTTGATTAGAGGTGCAAAGGGTTTCTATTCATAGCTATGTTGATTAGAGGTGCAAATGGTTGATCCTATTCCTAGCTATGTTGATTAGAGGTGTAAAGGGTTGACTCTATTCCTAGCTATGTTGATTAGAGTTGCAAAGGGTTGACCCTATTCCTAGCTATGTTGATTAGAGGTGTAAAGGGTTGACTCTATTCATAGCTATGTTGATTAGAGGTGCAAAGGGTTTCTATTCCTAGCTATGTTGATTAGAGGTGCAAAGGGTTTCTATTCCTAGCTATGTTGGTTAGAGGTGCAAAGGGTTGACTCTATTCCTAGCTATGTTGATTAGAGGTGTAGTGAAGTGTTAACCTCTCAAGGTACGAGGAAGAAGGCTTTGGACATTTCCCATTCATTGGATCTTGAGACCCTCAGGAAGGAATCCGTAATATCCTAGGATGTGATGGGATTCTCTAGTATACTTTCAGCTTTCTCCCTCACGTGTCCAGTGTCGTCGTCAACCCCATGCTGCCCATAGATGATTAATTGCTGGGCATATACATGGATCATTCTCGGACAGAGGGGGAAGTGGGCCTATGTGGACTGTGGACATCCCTAGTTGGATGACACCACTGGGATCGAGGGCCACACCCTCCTTTTGCCAGAGTGAAACGTAACATAATTGCCACCAGCTTAAGCCCCTCCCATGGATAATTACCACCAGTTATTATCACTGAAGCCCCTCCCATCGATTAACATTGTTAATGATTACCACCAGTTATTATCACTGAAGCCCCTCCCATCAGCTAATAATTACCACCAGTTATTATCACTGAAGCCCCTCCCATGCTGAAGCCCCTCCCATGGATAATGATTACCACCAGTTATTATCACTGAAGCTCCTCCCATCGATTAACAGCCACCAGTTATTATCACTGAAGCCCCTCCCATCGATTAACATTGTTAATAATTACCACCAGTTATCACTGAAGCCCCTCCCAATGTGCAGCTGGCACCACTTACAGGTCATTTGGAGTCATGTGCTCCCACTAAGTGGTGCTAGGATGTGCTAACACTGTATGTGTCTGAGTGGTGGGTATCAGTGGAGCTAGTGCTAGGATGTGCTAACATTGTATGTGTCTGAGTGGTGGGTATCAGTGGAGCTGGTGCTAGGATGTGCTAACATTGTATGTGTCTGAGTGGTGGGTATCAGTGGAGCTGGTGCTAGGATGAGCTAACACTGTATGTGTCTGAGTGGTGGGTATCAGTGGAGCTAGTGCTAAGATGTGCTAACACTGTATGTGTCTTGAGTGGTGGGTATCAGTGGAGCTGGTGCTAGGATGTCCTAACACTGTATGTGTCTGAGTGGTGGGTATCAGTGGAGCTGGTGCTAGGATGTACTAACACGGTATGTGTCTGAGTGGTGGGTATCAGTGGAGCTAGTGCTAAGATGTGCTAACACTGTATATGTCTGAGTGGTGGTATCAGTGGAGCTAGTGCTAAGATGTGCTAACATTGTATGTGTCTGAGTGGTGGGTATCAGTGGAGCTAGTGCTAAGATGTGCTAACATTGTATGTGTCTGAGTGGTGGGTATCAGTGGAGCTAGTGCTAAGATGTGCTAACATTGTATGTGTCTAAGTGGTGGGTATCAGTGGAGCTGGTGCTAAGATGTGCTAACACAGTATGTGTCTGAGTGGTGGGTATCAGTGGAGCTGGTGCTAGGATGTACTAACATTGTATGTGTCTGAGTGGTGGGTATCAGTGGAGCTGGGTGCTAGGATGTTCTAACACTGTATGTGTCTGAGTGGTGGGTATCAGTGGAGCTGGTGCTAGGATGTCCTAACACTGCATGTGTCTGAGTGGTGGGTATCAGTGGAGCTGGTGCTAGGATGTGCTAACATTGTATGTGTCTGAGTGGTGGGTATCAGTGGAGCTGGGTGCTAGGATGTGCTAACACTACTGTATGTGTCTGAGTGGTGGGTATCAGTGGAGCTAGTGCTAGGATGTGCTAACATTGTATGTGTCTGAGTGGTGGGTATCAGTGGAGCAGGTGCTAGGATGAGCTAACACTGCATGTGTCTGAGTGGTGGGTATCAGTGGAGCTGGTGCTAGGATGTGCTAACACTGTGTATGTGTCTGAGTGGTGGGTATCAGTGGAGCTAGTGCTAGGATGAGCTAACACTGTATGTGTCTGAGTGGTGGGTATCAGTGGAGCTGGTGCTAGAATGTGCTAACATTGTATGTGTCTGAGTGGTGGGTATCAGTGGAGCTAGTGCTAAGATGAGCTAACACTGTGTGTGTCTGAGTGGTGGGTATCAGTGGAGCTGGTGCTAGGATGTTCTAACACTGTATGTGTCTGAGTGGTGGGTATCAGTGGAGGATGTGCTAACACTGTATATGTCTGAGTGGTGGGTATCAGTGGAGCTGGTGCTAGGATGTTCTAACACTGCATGTGTCTGAGTGGTGGGTATCAGTGGAGCTGGTGCTAGGATGTGCATGTGTCTGAGTGGTGGGTATCAGTGGAGCTGGTGCTAGGATGTGTTAACACTGTATGTGTCTGAGTGGTGGGTATCAGTGGAGCTGGTGCTAGAATGTGCTAACATTGTATGTGTCTGAGTGGTGGGTATCAGTGGAGCTGGTGCTAGGATGTGCTAACATTGTATGTGTCTGAGTGGTGGGTATCAGTGGAGCTGGTGCTAAGGATGTGCTAACACTGTATGTGTCTTGAGTGGTGGGTATCAGTGGAGCTAGTGCTAGGATGTGCTAACATTGTATGTGTCTAAGTGGTGGGTATCAGTGGAGCTGGTGCTAAGGATGTGCTAACATTGTATGTGTCTGAGTGGTGGGTATCAGTGGAGCTGGTGCTAGGACGTGCTAACACTGTGTATGTGTCTGAGTGGTGGGTATCAGTGGAGCTGGTGCTAGGACGTGCTAACACTGTGTATGTGTCTGAGTGCTGGGTATCAGTGGAGCCTACTGTTAATTGGATCACTTAGTCGGTCAATGGTATACATCTGTTTGTTTGGATGTGTGTCTCTAGGAAGCTTGCTGTACGGGCATCCGTGCTGCTATTACCAAAGAGGATGCTCTGATCACTTCCTACCGCTGTCACGCATGGACTCTCATGAAAGGGGCGTCGATTAGGAGCATCCTTGCAGAGCTCACCGGTGAGGAGAGGAATTATATCCTGTGCACCTGCCTGTAGTCATGATGGTGATGGCGTTCTGTGTTTCTCTGCAGGGAAGAGTACCGGTGTGTCCCGAGGGAAAGGGGGATCTATGCACCAGTACTTGGACAACTTCTACGGGGGCAACGGTATTGTTGGCGCTCAGGTCAGTCGAAGAGGAGGAGCATGTGGTGTTTTGTAGTCATGATGAGATCAGTTGGTAAAGGGAGGATGGTTGTGCTCTATTAAAAGACTTACGTACAGTACAGAAATATCCTGTTTTCTTTTGGTTGTATGGCATTGCATAATAGTAATAATAATAGTAGTAGTAATAATAATAATAATAATAGTAGTAGTAGTAGTAGTAGTAATAATAATAATAATACTAACAATAATAGTCGTAGTAGTAGTAGTCGTAGTAGTAGTAGTAATAATAATAATAATAATAATAAATACAATGACCAACTTGAATTTTACTCTCTCGATGTTCTGCTAGGTGCTCTAGCCTTCGTCTTTCTGACAAAGGCTGGAGCAATGTAGTAAAATTCAAGTTGAATTTTGAGGAAGTTGTTGTCATTTGGTTATGTCAACTGAGCATTGGTTATCTTGCAGGAATCTTCAAGAGGATCTTCTTTCCTTCCATACATAATCTGCTCTACTGCTGCAGTCTATTGTTTGATGTTGTGTGGACTTATTTAGTACCATAATTATAATACATAATGCACAGCACATGTGCAGAAGGGGTTGCATGTGTGTGGACTTATTTAGTACCATAATTATAATACATAATGCACAGCACATGTGCAGAAGGAGTTGCAAGTGTGTGGGGCATGAACAACCTTCATTCTTTGGGGGGTTTATAATACTTCATGATAATTTATATAGTGTTTTTGGTGACTGTTAGTCCTTCGCCCTCAGTTCTCTCTAGCCCCCAATGTTTGCTGGTCTCTCCTCATCCCTTGCTCTCTCTGGGAGTGTAGCCTTCATACTCTCCTCCTGCCAATGTTTGCTGTCTCTCCTCATCCCTTGCTCTCTCTGGGAGTACAGCCTTCATACTCTCCTCCTGCCAATGTTTGCTGGTCTCTCCTCATCCCTTGCTCTCTCTGGGAGTGTAGCCTTCATACTCTCCTCCTGCCAATGTTTGCTGTCTCTCCTCATCCCTTGCTCTCTCTTGGAGTGCAGCCTCCATACTCTCCTCCTGCCAATGTTTGCTGGTCTCTCCTCATCCCTTGCTCTCTCTGGGAGTACAGCCTTCATACTCTCCTCCTGCCAATGTTTGCTGGTCTCTCCTCATCCCTTGCTCTCTCTGGGAGTGCAGCCTCCATACTCTCCTCCTGCCAATGTTTGCTGGTCTCTCCTCATCCCTTGCTCTCTCTGGGAGTGCAGCCTTCATACTCTCCTCCTGCCAATGTTTGCTGGTCTCTCCTCATCCCTTGCTCTCTCTGGGAGTACAGCCTTCATACTCTCCTCCTGCCAATGTTTGCTGCTCTCTCCTCATCCCTTGCTCTCTCTGGGAGTACAGCCTCCATACTCTCCTCCTGCCAATGTTTGCTGGTCTCTCCTCATCCCTTGCTCTCTCTGGGAGTGCAGCCTTCATACTCTCCTCCTGCCAATGTTTGCTGGTCTCTCCTCATCCCTTGCTCTCTCTGGGAGTACAGCCTTCATACTCTCCTCCTGCCAATGTTTGCTGCTCTCTCCTCATCCCTTGCTCTCTCTGGGAGTACAGCCTCCATACTCTCCTCCTGCCAGTGTTTGCTGGTCTCTCCTCATCCCTTGCTCTCTCTGGGAGTACAGCCTCCATACTCTCCTCCTGCCAATGTTTGCTGGTCTCTCTCCTCATCCCTTGCTCTCTCTGGGAGCACAGCCTCCATACTCTCCTCCTGCCAATGTTTGCTGGTCTCTCCTCATCCCTTGCTCTCTCTGGGAGTGCAGCCTCCATACTCTCCTCCTGCCAATGTTTGCTGGTCTCTCCTCATCCCTTGCTCTCTCTGGGAGTACAGCCTTCATACTCTCCTCCTGCCAATGTTTGCTAGTCTCTCTCCTCATCCCTTGCTCTCTCTGGGAGCACAGCCTTCATACTCTCCTCCTGCCAATGTTTGCTGGTCTCTCCTCATCCCTTGCTCTCTCTGGGAGTACAG
Organism: Cladorhizidae sp. MBARI D1340-BT2; assembly: GCA_028752905.1. Classification (NCBI taxonomy): domain Eukaryota; kingdom Metazoa; phylum Porifera; class Demospongiae; order Poecilosclerida; family Cladorhizidae; species Cladorhizidae sp. MBARI D1340-BT2. Next base: position 35,646,408 of record JAQNBH010000017.1, read on the forward strand.
CCTCATACTCTCCTCCTGCCAATGTTTGCTGGTCTCTCCTCATCCCTTGCTCTCTCTGGGAGTGCAGCCTTCATACTCTCCTCCTGCCAATGTTTGCTGCTCTCTCCTCATCCCTTGCTCTCTCTGGGAGTACAGCCTTCATACTCTTCCTCCTGCCAATGTTTGCTGGTCTCTCCTCATCCCTTGCTCTCTCTGGGAGTGTAGCCTTCATACTCTCCTCCTGCCAATGTTTGCTGTCTCTCCTCATCCCTTGCTCTCTCTGGCAGTGCAGCCTTCACACTCTCCTCCTGCCAATGTTTGCTGGTCTCTCCTCATCCCTTGCTCTCTCTGGGAATGCAGCCTTCATACTCTCCTCCTGCCAGTGTTTGTTGGTCTCTCCTCATCCCTTGCTCTCTCTGGGAGTACAGCCTTCATACTCTCCTCCTGCCAATGTTTGCTGTCTCTCCTCATCCCTTGCTCTCTCTGGGAGCACAGCCTTCATACTCTCCTCCTGCCAATGTTTGCTGGTCTCTACTCATCCCTTGCTCTCTCTGGGAATGCAGCCTTCATACTCTCCTCCTGCCAATGTTTGCTGCTCTCTCCTCATCCCTTGCTCTCTCTGGGAGTGCAGCCACCATACTCTCCTCCTGCCAATGTTTGCTGGTCTCTCCTCATCCCTTGCTCTCTCTGGCAGTGCAGCCCTCATACTCTCCTCCTGCCAGTGTTTGCTGGTCTCTCCTCATCCCTTGCTCTCTCTGGGAGTACAGCCTTCATACTCTTCCTCCTGCCAATGTTTGCTGGTCTCTCCTCATCCCTTGCTCTCTCTGGGAGTGTAGCCTTCATACTCTCCTCCTGCCAATGTTTGCTGTCTCTCCTCATCCCTTGCTCTCTCTGGCAGTGCAGCCTTCATACTCTCCTCCTGCCAATGTTTGCTGGTCTCTCCTCATCCCTTGCTCTCTCTGGGAATGCAGCCTTCATACTCTCCTCCTGCCAGTGTTTGTTGGTCTCTCCTCATCCCTTGCTCTCTCTGGGAGTACAGCCTTCATACTCTCCTCCTGCCAATGTTTGCTGTCTCTCCTCATCCCTTGCTCTCTCTGGGAGCACAGCCTTCATACTCTCCTCCTGCCAATGTTTGCTGGTCTCTACTCATCCCTTGCTCTCTCTGGGAATGCAGCCTTCATACTCTCCTCCTGCCAATGTTTGCTGCTCTCTCCTCATCCCTTGCTCTCTCTGGGAGTGCAGCCACCATACTCTCCTCCTGCCAATGTTTGCTGGTCTCTCCTCATCCCTTGCTCTCTCTGGCAGTGCAGCCCTCATACTCTCCTCCTGCCAGTGTTTGCTGGTCTCTCCTCATCCCTTGCTCTCTCTGGGAGTGCAGCCTCCATACTCTCCTACCAGTATTTGCTGCTGTCTCTATGCTGCTTGCAGAGCAGCCAACTTGCAGTCTCCTGCAGGATTCTGTAGTCAAGGACAAAGGATTAGATTTGTGCCTATAACCATGACAAACTTATGGATGGTAATAATAATAACAACAACAATAATATAATGATAATAATAATAGTAATAATAACAGTAATAATAGTAGTACTGCTACTACTACTAATAATAATATTAATAATAACAGTAAAACAATAATAATAACAACAATATAATAATAATAACAATAATACAATAATACCACTAGTAATAGTAGTAGTAGTAGTAGTAATAATAGTTGTTGTTGTTATTATTATACACAAGTCTATATTCACACACGTGCACTAATAAAATGGAGGGTACTGTTAATCGATGTTTGTATACTGGCACTCCACTGACAAGTACATGCAAGGTTCTGGGGTGGAGTCACAGAGAGGAAGCTAGCAAAGCATATCTAGGCAACAACAATGGCAACCCAAGTGGTGAGTGTGGTGCTCGGCTTGCAGAGGAAGCTTCTCTTCCACTCTGCTCCACAACCAGTGTTTGATATGATGAGTTATTAATCACATCAGGGCCCCTGTATTGACTACTTCATTATAACGCTCCCTCCAGAGGCAATGCGAGGCTGGGCCCTACTCCATTATAGTTACTTACAATGCTTGCTATTCTGTCTTCAGAAATATGATTAACAAGAGGATATGTTTCTTCCTGCACCACTGGTACTAGTGTATATATATATATATACACATACATGTATATACATTAGATCTCTCCTGGCAACTCACTTTGTCTCAACAACCTACGTATCTATCCATGCAGTTATTACTCTTTTCACGCTCTCTCCAGCATTGGTGGTGCTCTGGGCCCCTGTATTAACTACTTCATTATAACACTCTCTCCTGACATGTCCGCTGTGTCTCTCCCTGTGATGGTGTTGATCACAGTGCTCGGAGATTTATTGCTCTCTCCTGACATGTTCTGTAGAGACAGACATCTCTTGTTCTCCTCTCAGTGGGTCTCCATCTCTCCAAGTTGTCAATGTTGGCGCAGGAGGTTTCTTACTCTCCTGTTCTACGCTAATCTAGATGGTCCTGATGTCTCTCAGCCTTTGTCCCCGCTGGTCTGGGCTCACTCCTCAGTCTGTTTCTCACATTTCTCTCAGCCTTTGCTCCCGCTGGTCTGGGCGCACTCCTCAGTCTGTTTCTCACATTTCTCTCAGCCTTTGCCCCCGCTGGTCTGGGCTCACTTCTTCTTTGGGAAGCTGAGCTGTGTTGTGTTGGGCCACGGAGTGTGCAGGCTTCTCCAACTCTGAGCTTCTCGGCAAGTGGTGACTAGCACTTAAGTGTGTGCAGTCATTCTTATGCTCCAGTGCTGGGTGGATGGTTTTAAAACTTTTACCACCACAGTTGGCATGACGACCGACGATGACACATATAAAACACACACACACACACACACACCATTACCATGCATAAACACACACTTCCAATTCTTTATGTTTGCCAAAACTTCAAAGCTATTTTATGTGTGGCCAGCTACACTGTCAAACTCCATGGATACAGCAAATTGAGGAGCAATATACTGCATTCCTGGTCACACCACTTAGATGCCTCACCTCACCATGTAGCCATCACAGAGCAGGAGGTTTTCTGCACATAGCAGGCTGCTTGGGACACACACAACACACATAAACACAACACACACAAACACAACACACACAAACACAACACACACAAACACATACAAACACAACACACACAAACACACTACACACACACACACACACAAACAACAAGCACAATACACACAAACACAACACACACACAAGCACAATACACACAAACACAACACACACAAGCACAATACACACAAACACAACACACAAGCACAATACACACAAACACAACACACACAAGCACAATACACACAAACACAACACACAAACACAACACACACAAACACAACACACAAACAACACACACAACACACACAAACACAACACACACAAACACACTACACACACACACACACACAAACAAGCACAATACACACAAACACACACACAAGCACAATACACACAAACACATACAAACACACAAACACACTACACACACACACACACAACAAGCACAATACACACAAACACAACACACACAAACACGACACACAAACACAACACACACAAACACAACACACACAAACACAATACACACAAACACAACACACACAAATACAACACACACTAACACAACACACACAAACACAACACACACAAACACAACACACAAACACAACACACACAAACACATACAAACACACAAACACACTACACACACACACACACACAACAAGCACAATACACACAAACACAACACACAAGCACAATACACACAAACACGACACACAAACACAACACACACAAACACAACACACACAAACACAACACACACAAACACAATACACACAAACACAACACACACAAATACAATACACACTAACACAACACACACAAACACAACACACAAACACAACACACACAAACACAACACACACAAACATAACACACACAAACATAACACACACAAACACACACAAACACACACACACAACACATACAAACACACAAACACAAGCACAATACACACAAAACACAATACACACAAACACACACAAATGCAAACACACACCCACACGTGTTTTTGTTTGTTATTTATTAATTCATTCATTAGCTGTTGATAGGTGTAAAAGGGTTAATTAATTAATTATATTGTGCTAGTGTTGTGAGTGATGTCTTTGGTCACCTCATGTAATATAATGGTTGATTAAGTGTCTGAGAAAGATGAGGCTTGACATGGGAGCCTAATCATGTCACATGACTTGGTGTGAGAATATGATTGGTTTAATAACTAGGCAATACTCAATCAAGTCCAACCTGTTATATTTGGTATGTGCATGCAAACTGACTGTTCTTACTCCTTATGAGGAGCTAAGTGGGCAGATGTTATTTTTAGCTAAGCCAATAAGCTGTTCTCGTACAATATGAGGGATGATGAAAACACTTCACACCATTTCAGTCGTAATGTGTAAACCGCTTCCGGATATCCTACATATACACTGATAAAATGTTAGTAAACTGCTTCAGGATATTCTACATACATGACAATGAGTGCATATATAGGATATCCTGAAGCAGTTTACTAACACATGCACATTAAGATATCCTGAAATTTACTAACATTTTATCAGTGTATATGTAGGATAATATGTAGGATATCCTGAAGCTGTTTACTAAAGTTTTATACACTGATAAAATGTTAGTAAATTATTTCGGGATATCTTAATGTGCATGTGTTAGTAAACTGCTTCAGGATATCCTATATATGCACTCATTGTTATTGTAATGATACATTTGTTAGTAAACTACCGTAGAGTAGGTAGTAAGCGCCTACTTCCCCAATCAGAACGATTTGAACTAAGCACTCATTGACGTGGCAAGCGCACACCAGATTCCGTACGTGGCGGCTTCTAGGATCGAATTGCGCGCATAGCGATGTTATTTAAAAAAAAAATTAAGGTATGTACACGTGCTTGCGTACAAAATATTATGGACAGCTGCCCACACACCTAAAAAGAGATGTCACAGAGTCATGCTGAGAAGAAACTGACAAGTTACACAGCGAGTTTCAAAGTAGAGGTTGTAGAATGGTACAGGGGACAAAGAATGCAAAATGTGTCGGCAACTGCTAGAAAGTATGGAGTAGGCAGAAAGAGAGTAAGAGAGTGGAATGAAAGATATGATGCATTAATTGATGCCAACATTGGTGGTGGGAAGAAGAAGAGGAAACTGCATGATGGAGGAGCAATCTTCAGCCAACAAGTGGATACGGAGGTCTTCGATTACCTAGAATTGGAGCGTCCCGAAGGCAGGGCTGTTCTGAACAAAGACGTGGAGAAAGCCTCCCACATTGCTCAGAGCATAGGCATCCAAGGCTTCCTTGCATCTCCCATGTGGCTGCGTGGCTGGAAGAGAAGGTGGAATGTTGTTACAGGGGGAGAACACATACATCATAAAAGGTGCCAGAGGACTATGGAGTGCAGCTTTCCCATTTTCGGGGAACCATCTTCCGATACTGAGAGCTTCATGACTATCGAAATTCAGAAATTGGCAACATGGATCAGACAATGTGCAGGTGAGCATTGTTCACACCGACAACTTGTAATTTTACCTTTTTCTTCGCTAGGTTTGATTCAACAGCTTCTGCCGCCAACAATTGTTGTGGAGAGTGAAGTATTCGCATTGCTACCACTGGTGCCCAAAGAAGGGTTTCACAGTGGCTTTGTGTGCGATAAGAGATGGAACCAAACTCCCTGCTGTCATCATCTTCAAGGAGAAAAATGGAAGAATTAACCCACGTGTTGGTAGTGCACTTCGTATTCCTCAGAATGTGGATGTCACTGCCACCGAAAATGGCTGGATGACTCGCCCAAGAGTGCACAGATGGCTACGTAGGGTGTGGGGAAAGTCTTCTTATGGCAACCAGCGACTCTTGGTCCTTGATAGCTATCGCCCGCACAAGTGTGCCGACACCAAGGACGTTGCTGAAGAGTTTGAAACCGACCTTGTATTCATCCCAGTAGTGGACCAATTTCAATAGTGATGCAACAAATGATTCCCTCCATTTTGTGTAAGTGGCTGTACATCCCTGGCACAGCCAATGGATGTTTCAGTCATTTCAAGGATAAAATGAGGATTGAATGGAGGAGAAGCTCAAGCTCTTGCAGGACCAAGAAGGGCAACTTGAAGTCCCCCTCAAGACAGGATGCTATAGATTGAGTCTCTGCTGCATGGGTGTCTATTTCCGAAGACATGATAGCTCGCTCCTTCCTATACTGCGGGATCTCCAACAATATAGACGGTTCTGAGGACCAATACATCAGGGAATGCATTCCGAAGGAGATTGAGGAGGAGAGCGCAGATGACGAAGATCCCTTTGCTGAGCTGACTGACGGTGAAGCTGATGAGGTAGAGGGACCTGAAGAGGAGGACAAAGAGTAGAAATAGATAGCTAGCTACGAACAATAACTAGCTAGCATGCATGCAACAATAAACTTTGTTATTTTCTCGCATGGGCACGAAATCCGTGTGCAAATCCGAGTTCAAAGTTTAATCGTTATATGGGTTTTTCCCCCATTTCATGTAGTGATACACGTGTTAGTAAACTCAGGATATATTGTATACTCATTATGAGCTAGTAAACCGTCTTGGTATCCTACATATAAACTCATAATGATAATTGTTAGTAAACTACTTCAGGATATCTTACATGTGCATGTGTTAGTAAACTTCTTCATACATATATATTCAAATAACGATACTTGTGTTAGTAAACTGCTTCAGGATATTCAAAATTTACTCGTAATGTAAATGTACATGTATTAGTATTATTCAGGATATTTTTCATATTCAATGACACATGCATTAGTAAACTACTTCAGAATATCCAACATCTATACTCACAATGATACATGCATATTAGTAAACTACTTCAGGATATCCTGCATTACTCTTGACGCAGGTACCACTGGGTGCTGGAGTTGCCTTTGCCTTCAAGTACAACAAGACGGATCGGATCTGTCTGGCCCTGTACGGTGACGGCGCAGCCAATCAGGGGCAGGTGTTTGAGTCCTTCAACATGGCTGCCCTCTGGAAACTTCCCTGTCTCTTCATCTGTGAGAACAACCGCTACAGCATGGGCACAGCACTTCACAAAGGATGTGCCAGCACCAGCTTCTATACCCGTGGGGATTACATTCCAGGGATAAAGGTACTGGACTAGTTGTGACTGATAGATGCAGCTGAGGTCTCTATGTGGTCCTGACAGTCCGCTAGAGGTTCTGGCACCGTTATTACGCCTTTTGTATCGAGGCTGGTTTCAATTCTCAATAAGGGCAACCCATATACCTGGCAAGCTAGCACAACATCTGTCCAGAAACAACCTCCCTTCTTTCCTTCCTAAGATGTGTGCACTGGAACCTCCTCGCTTAACCTGGGGTTGTGTGACAAGAGGTGCCTGTAACCTTGAGCGTAACTTTGATCGTAGCTCTGAATTTGTGACTTATTCAATCTTTAAGTACATGTGGGTGTGTGGCTAAATACTTGTCATGTACACATAACCTGCTTTCTTCAGTCTACTAGGTATCAACCATGTTTACAGACTGACTAAATACTCGCCTTCAAAACCAGCCCAAAAGAGCATGCAGGTACTTGGGGGGGGGTTAGAAATGAGTTAATTCTCCAATTAATGCACATGTCCAGCCACATGCCATTTGAACCTTTCCTGCTGTTTCTGGAAGCCCATTTGCTGAGGGAAGTAAATGTTTACTCCCCAAATTAGTACATGTATTCATGAGCACATTAGGTCAACAGGGGAAGTCTGGTGATCCTAGCTTTTCCAAAGTGAGGCAGTGATAGTGTCAGACAAACTCAGCTCTCTCTTTCATTTAGGTCGCTACCAACCTTGATGGACACACACACACACACACACACACACACATACACGCATGCACACACACACACACATACACGCATGCACACACGTGTAAATAATTTAGATCATTACCAACCTTGATGGACACACACACACACACACATACACGCATGCACACACACACACACACATGTACACGCACACACACATACACGCATGCACACACGTGTAAATAATTTAGATCATTACCAACCTTGATGGACACACACACACACACACACATACACGCATGCACACACACACACACACATGTACACGCATGCACACACGTGTAAATAAATACAATTTAAAAAATCTGTTGTATGCGTAGTTGTGCAAGTAATCTGACATTAAATAAATAAGTAAATAAATAACACGAATAAATCTCATCTGTGGGTGGCACCCCTACTGCAGGTACTTTAATTAGCTGGGGATAGGCAGGTCCCATGACCTTATAAGAGTATACACCTTCAGATTGATTGCCCTGGAGTCCTCCTCCAAGGTATTGTAATCAATCCTTTATATACACCTTCAGATTGATTGCCCTGGAGTGCTCCTCCAAGGTATTGTAATCAATCCTTTATATACACCTTCAGATTGATTGCCCTGGAGTCCTCCTCCAAGGTATTGTAATAGCAATCCTTTATATACACCTTCAGATTGATTGCCCAGGAGTCCTCCAAGGTACTGAGTATGTATTCTAGTAAGGGAAATTTACTTAAAGTTCCAAAAAACCAAGACGACTGAAAAGTTGTTTTGGACCTATTATAAATGAGGATAGATTCAGCAAGGGGTCCTCACCAGTTGATCCCTGGCGGTGTGGGTTGGGTCCTCTAGTAAATGAGGATAGATTCAGCAAGGGGTCCTCATCAGTTGGTCCCTGATGGTGTGGGTCGGGTCCTCTAGTAAATGAGGATAGATTCAGCAAGAGGTCCTCACCAGTTGATCCCTGGCGGTATGGGTTGGGTCCTCTAGTAAATGAGGATAGATTCAGCAAGGGGTCCTCATCAGTTGGTCCCTGATGGTGTGGGTCGGGTCCTCTATGTAAATGAGGATAGATTCAGCAAGGGGTCCTCACCAGTTGATCCCTGATGGTGTGGGTTGGGTCCTCTTATGTAAATGAGGATAGATTCAGCAAGAGGTCCTCACCAGTTGATCCCTGACAGTGTGGGTCTGGTCCTCTATGTAAATGAGGATAGATTCAGCAAGGGGTCCTCACCAGTTGATCCCTGACGGTGTGGGTCGGGTCCTCTATGTAAATGAGGATAGATTCAGCAAGGGGTCCTCACCAGTTGGTCCCTGACGGTGTGGGTTGGGTCCTCTATGTAAATGAGGATAGATTCAGCAAGGGGTCCTCATCAGTTGGTCCCTGATGGCATGAGTTAGAACAAACATTCACCCAAACTGTAGAAACCTGTTCTGAGAAGGTCATGTGACCAAACAATGCCCGGATAATCCAAGTGTCTCAGTGTAGGCTCCACCCCCAGATTAGACTTGTTCGTTTCAATTTCACTGAGACCATGTGGGAGCCCACCAGAGCCATTCCATTTAATATACACCAAGCATAGTTGAATTAATCTAGGACTAGGGCTAGGGTTTAGCCCTTCACTATTTTTACTAAATGAAGCACATGGCTGCAATGCCAGCTCATAGATATTTAGGTTTATTCAGATCAGAAAATAGCAGAAGGCAAGCAGAATGATGTGTGCGGTGGTTAAAGGTGTCCCATGGTGCGCACACTGATGGCAGAGGAGAGATGATGGCTCAAGATGAGTGAATGCTTACATGGGAATATCAAACTAACTTCCCCGAGTTCTGGCCTACTGGACTAAGAGCAAGGATCACAATAAAAGTGGAGCAAAGCCAGTTCGTTGTCCTCTTGCCCCATGACCATATAAGGACACAGAGTAACTTCACTCGGATTATTTAAAACTCCTATGTAGATGTGTTTTGACTTGTTGTTATGCACAGGTTGAAGGTCAGAATGTCCTGGCCGTCCGAGAGGCTACCAAGTTCTGTGCTGATTACATTCGAGCTGGAAATGTAAGACTGAACTACAGGAAGTGTGAACAGTAGTCATGTGTGTGTATTTATCTGGATAGATGACCCTTTACCAGTTAATCAATATTGTATACTTGTAAGTGGTAAAGGATCGTATAACTAGTTAGTTGTGGTCTCTATGGGTACAGTCCTGTTTCCTTTCTTTTTCAACAGATCAATCTAAATATAGTCGTTTGTTGTTAATTTGTTCTTTGTTCTTGTGTAATTCGTGTGTGAAGCGAGCCCTCACTGTGGAAAAGCCACACATGGTGTGTGTGTGTTTATATATTTGCTGTATGTTCACACATAAAAAGTATTAATGGGTCACTTGCCTTTAATAACACAGCACGGGCTTAATTACATAGGCTTAATAACACGGGCTTAAAGACACTGGCTTAATAACGCAGGATTAATAACATGGGCTTAACGACACTAGCTTAATAATACGGGCTTAATGACACTGGCTTAAATAACACAGGCTTAATAACACAGGCTTAATAACTTAATGACACTGGCTTAATAATCACGGGCTTAATAACACAGGATTAATAACACAGGCTTAATAACTTAATGACACTGGCTTAATATCACGGGCTTAATAACACAGGCTTAATAACACAGGCTTAATAACACAGGCTTAATAACACAGGCTTAATAACACAGGCTTAATAACACAGGATTAATAACATGGGCTTAATAATGCAGGATTAATAACACAGGCTTAATAACACAGGCTTAATAACACAGGCTTAATAACACAGGTACGCGTCACCAGTGAAAGAATTAAGTGCACTTGCTTTAGCAGCTACTCGAGTTTCAGCAACTAATGAAAACATTGTATGGAGTAGGGCTTCCTGGCACAGGTACTAATTTCAGCTGTCTAGTAATCAGGAGCCAAAACTGTGCAAAATCACACTCGGCTTTTGATGTCCCCCACTTTAGCTGCAGTAATGGGCATAGTTTTATGAACATCTGATATCATCACCCTGCTGAGTCGTTCTTGTAACAGAGGAATACAGATACGATTTGACTTGACAATTTGCACTAAATAGTCGTTCACTGGTGCTGATTGTAGCTGGCGTAAATAGCATTTGTGCATGCACCTCCTGCTGATCACACCCTAGAACTGGTCCGGCCAAAACCGGACTGTTGGAGCCGCCACTGAATGTGATAGTATATCTCTGGTACAAATACCAGATTTTGGGTCAAGTTGATGGTGGAAGTGCCAGCTCTTCACACGGTGCACAAGTGATCATGATGGCCGTACCTTTGCATGCACAATGGAGGACCAAGGGCATGGAAGGTCTGGAGGAGAGAGGCCAATGGTGTTGGAAGCTCCTGTTAGGTGTGAATGGCTGTGGCGACATCTTTAATGAGAAATATTCCTGATCACTTTAGAGTTGCAGTTGGCTACTGCTGTCCATAGGAACTGCTCCTGGGGAGGGAGGGAGTACTCTCTCCTGTGCTGGGCACGTCGATGCCTTCTTAGAAAGAGCTGAGCCTCTGCCAGTGGTTCTCAAACTCTGGTACAATAAGTAGAGCCAACCTAATATAAAATTTAATAATCCTCTTACTAAATCAGCGTTAAAACTATAAATGCATTGCTGCTCTAAATGCATAAATCCTTACGTTCAGAGTCGTGGCGCAGATGCTGTAGTGCTGGGTTTTATGGTGTGTATTTGAAGGCTAGGCTTGGGGTAGATGAAATAGATTCCACGTTTGGGGTCATCCTGGTCTAAGTAGCAGTTTGTTGCCACCCTCGCTGTACAGGAAGTGGTAGTAATAATTATATATTTTGTGTGTGTGTGTGTGTGTGTGTGTGTGTGTGCGTGTGTGTGTTGTAGGGGCCACTAGTGATGGAGCTGGACACATACAGATATTACGGGCACAGTATGAGTGACCCAGGGAAGAGGTACGTCAACAACTTCCTTGTCTATTTCAGTTTGCTCATGTAGATGCATTAACTCCACCCGAGGATATCCTTATACACTAGTACATGCATCACTACTACTAGTATTATAGCCTGCACACTAGTACATGTGGCACTACCAGTATGCATATCATTATAGCCTGCACACTAATACATGTGGCACTACCAGTATGCACATCATTATAGCCTGCACACTAATACATGTGGCACTACCAGTATGCACATCATTATAGCCTGCACACTAATACATGTGGCACTACCAGTATGCATATCATTATAGCCTGCACACTAATACATGTGGCACTACCAGTATGCACATCATTATAGCCACACACTAACACATGTGGCACTACCAGTATGCACATCATTATAGCCTGCACACTAATACATGTGGCACTACCAGTATGCACATCATTATAGCCTGCACACTAATACATGTGGCACTACCAGTATGCCTCATTATAGCCACACACTAATACATGTGGCACTACCAGTATGCACATCATTATAGCCTGCACACTAATACATGTGGCACTACCAGTATGCACATCATTATAGCCACACACTAATACATGTGGCACTACCAGTATGCACATCATTATAGCCTGCACACTAATACATGTGGCACTACCAGTATGCATATCATTATAGCACACACAATAAGTGTGCTTGGGAGTTGCTAATTGCACTCTAATACCCAACAGGTGTAGTAGGTGTGCCTTGCGGCTTTTGGTAAGGCATCAGAAGTGAGACCAGCACCAACTATCTCCATGGATGCCATGGCCAGGGCCTAATATCTGGCTACTGCCAAAGCTGTTCAAGATATTAATTGAAGAGAAAAGTACTTCCATTCCTTGTCATTAATACACTAATAAAGAACTAACTAGAAGTTCTCATTTTATTAGTATAGTTCCACAAAGGAACTTAGCCCCTGAGATTGTAGCCCAGTTAGCTTCCTGCCGAGCGTTTAAACAACTAGATAGTGGTGTGTTTCTCCTCTCATCGCCATTGTCACTGCTTTATGTTCGGGCCACCATTGCTGTTAGCTTTCCAGCTGGTTGGTAAGGTCCTTTAAAGGGGGGACAGTTGTATTGTATTTTTATTTTTTAAATATTTTTTACTTGTGGTTACAACTTTAGAGCTCCGTAGATTCTGCAAACTTCATATGGACTTGATATATAGCTCAAAAGATAGGTCTCTCTGTGTGCTCTCTTTTGATACTAAAATATGTTCAAGTTACTAGACCCTAAAGTGGAGGGACCTCAAAAATCTGGTATACTGAGTGGACAAAAGGGAAAAGGTCAGGAATGTACTCCTCTACAGCACACAACATCTTGTCCCTGCATCCCAAAAACCTCATCCAAAATAGCTAAGTGCTGAAGAACGAATTTTTCAACGTAATCAATTTTCCACCCAGGCGCTTGACCAAGGACTAAAATTTTAACGCCTAATGAAAAATGTGATTGAATAGCTTAGGGCTTCCTCTAGCCACTCGTACCAATCAAAAAAAAATCAATCAGTTATTCTGGATGAGGTTTTTGGGATGCAGGTTTTTGAGGTCCCTCCACTTTAGGATCTAGTAACTTGCCTATAGTTATACCTATGAAAACATATTTTAGTATCAAAAGAGAGCACACAGAGAGACCTACCTTTTGAGCTGCTATATATCAAGTCCATACCATGAAGTTTGCAGAATCTACGGAGCTCAAAAGTTGTAACCACAATTATAAAAATACAACTGTCTCCCCTGTCTTTGACATTAAAAAGTTTTTAAAAAATAATAATAATAAATAAGATAACCCCAAAAAATTATCAAGGTCCGGTGTAAGTGACTTATGTAAGTGACTGGTGTAAGTGACTGGTGTAAATGACTGGTGTAGGTGACTGGTGTAGGTGACTGGTGTAGGTGACTGGTGTAAGTGACTGGTGTAGGTGACTGGTGTAGGTGACTGACCAGTGTAGGTGACTGACCAGTGTAGGTGGCTGGTGTAGGTGGTTGGTGTAGGTGACTGGTGTAAGTGACTGGTGTAGGTGACTGGTGTAGGTGACTGGCGTAGGTGACTGGTGTAAGTGACTGGTGTAGGTGACTGGTGTAGGTGACTGGTGTAGGTGACTGGTGTAAGTGACTGGTGTAGGTGACTGGTGTAGGTGACTGGTGTAGGTGACTGGCGTAGGTGACTGGTGACTGGCGTAGGTGACTGGCGTAGGTGACTGGTATAGGTGACTGGTGTAGGTGACTGGTGTAGGTGACTGGTGTAGGTGACTGGCGTAGGTGACTGGTGTAGGTGACTGGTGTAGGTGACTGGTGTAGGTGACTGGTGTAGGTGACTGGTGTAGGTGACTGGTGTAGGTGACTGGCGTAGGTGACTGGTGTAGGTGACTGGTGTAGGTGACTGGTGTAGGTGACTGGCGTAGGTGACTGGTGTAGGTGACTGGTGTAGGTGACTGGTGGTGGTGACTGGTGTAGGTGACTGGTGTAGGTGACTGGTGTAGGTGACTGGTGTAGGTGACTGGTGTAAGTGACTGGTGTAGGTGACTGGTGTAGGTGACTGGTGTAGGTGACTGGTGTAGGTGGCTGGTGTAGGTGGTTGGTGTAGGTGGCTGGTGTAGGTGACTGGTGTAGGTGACTGGTGTAGGTGACTGGTGTAGGTGACTGGTGTAGGTGACTGGTGTAGGTGACTGGTGTAGGTGACTGGTGTAGGTGACTGGCGTAGGTTACTGGTGTAGGTGACTGGTGTAGGTGACTGGCGTAGGTGACTGGTGTAGGTGACTGGTGTAGGTGACTGGTGTAGGTGACTGGCGTAGGTGACTGGTGTAGGTGACTGGTGTAGGTGACTGGTGTAGGTGACTGGTGTAGGTGACTGGCGTAGGTGACTGGTGTAGGTGACTGGTGTAGGTGACTGGTGTAGGTGACTGGTGTAGGTGACTGGTGTAGGTGACTGGTGTAGGTGACTGGTGTAGGTGACTGGTGTAGGTGACTGGCGTAGGTGACTGGCGTAGGTGACTGGCGTAGGTGACTGGCGTAGGTGACTGGCGTAGGTGACTGGTGTAGGTGACTGGTGTAGGTGACTGGTGTAGGTGACTGGTGTAGGTGACTGGTGTAGGTGACTGGTGTAGGTGACTGGTGTAGGTGACTGGTGTAGGTGACTGGCGTAGGTGACTGGCGTAGGTGACTGGCGTAGGTGACTGGTGTAGGTGACTGGTGTAGGTGGCTGGCGTAGGTGACTGGTGTAGGTGACTGGTGTAGGTGACTGGTGTAGGTGACTGGCGTAGGTGACTGGCGTAGGTGACTGGTGTAGGTGACTGGTGTAGGTGACTGGTGGTAAGCATGTCTAGTTGAGTCGAGGAATATCATACATACAGGTATGCTTTATTCTGAAGTTTATTTCTCAAACAACCTCTAAAAGCCAAGATTGAGATGTGGGTCCTTTTTGACTGCTGAAATGTGTTTAGCCATCGAAGCAGGTGTGCGTATGGGGAGGGCGAGTGCACGGGGGTGGGTGGGTTTTCTCGGAATAAAAACTCTTGTCTCCTCAGCTCTAGCAGCTGCTTGGCTGGTTAGCTATGCAGAATGCTGACAATCAATGAAGTTCATCAAAGTTCAATATCTGCACATGCTCCCAGGGGGCATACATTAGAGAAACGTCAATGGAGAGAAAAACTAACAATATACCCCGCTTGGAAGTTTCAGCACTTTAGATATTCTGTTGATAAAATCTGCTTCCACTTTCATATTTTAATGTTGTAGTTACCGCAATGCCAAGGAAGTGAAGACTGAGCGTGAGAACAGAGATCCTATCAACTTGTTGAGTGCCTATGCACTGGAAGGCAACCTAGTCACAGAAGATGAGCTCAAGGTCAGTCAGTACCTTGCGGTACACTTATTTGATACTAGGACATTTCTACTGCAAGCAAACTCCCCCCTTCCCCTAAACACTTACAGTTATTTTCAATAGTGTTAATAAGATATAAATGTACAAATGTTTCAAGCTATTATTGCCATGGTGTACATATGATGGAATCAGTTGGATTAAAAGGAGCTACTGGTGCTACATATAGCACTCTGTACACAATACTTAGCAGTTCCTCCTTGGCTCCTCCCTAGACTTGCAGCAAGCAAAATTGGTGAACTTGCAGCTGCTGCTGATCACCAGAAGCTTCCATCATTATACCAACGGATAGCTACATTCCAGTATGTGCTGTGGTGGTCCAGATCAAAAGCTAAACTACCAACTTTTCTCATGTTTGGTAGTGTTTGTGTGGGATTAATCTCATACAGCATTTCCTAGACACTCAAGTGATAGCTCCTTTAAATATCATGTCCATTTAAATTTTACTGCAAAATGTTTGATCATACCATTTAAAGTTTGACCCCACCCACTAGTTGCCACACCCATTAAATATTTTGACACAGTCATTACAATTTGACCACAACTTTGTAAATTTTGGTTACAACCATTACTCATGACCACACCCATTCTGGAGATGACCCAACTTGAGTTTGGTACATTGTAAGTTAGCAAACAGACTTTGGGTAACTAATAACTACCAGCTAATAATTATCAAATGACTTGCAGTGTCTCGAGTCTGTTTAGAAATCTGCAATACAATGTCATGACAATTATGAAGGAAACTTGTTCTATGATTAGAGTCTAAAGAAGAAGGCAAGTGCTGAGGTAGAGGAGGCCATTGCTACTGTTCTTGAGGATGCTGAACTTCCGCCCAGCGAGCTCTTCACCGATATATTTGTGGACCAGGGTGACCTCCGAGTGAGGGGCTGCGATCCATTCACATGGAACTACTCCGTATAGCCACTGTGTGCCTGTGGCTATATATGTGTTTCATTATGTTCATAAGCTAAAGTTTGACTTTTGTAGAACACGTCCATGCTTTCTCAGCACACCGTGTGCGTGCATGCGTGTGAACACTGGCTATTCCAGAATAATATGTTAACTGGCATGTATTTGTGTTGTGGATGTTAGATGTTAGAATGGTGTATATTGTTTCATATCGATGATGGTCATGTACATATATGCAAAACTTATTTTTGTAGATCGACTGTTTATTCGGCCATTTTTATTTTATATAGCTTCCAATGTTCCTACCACCAGGAGATTTGATTTAAAAGTATGAAAGCTGGAAAAAATGGTTTTCTGCAACTGCAGGTAATTCTCATGCCAAAAGTCGCTTCATTTTTGCAGATTTTGTACCAAACTTCATGAGGAGTTGCAAATGCCATAGGTATAATAATGATGATGTAGGTAAAATATATAATAGTAGCTAGTAGTATATAGTAGTAGTAATTGTTTATATTAGTAATAAGAAATGGGGGGGGGGGGGGGGGGAATTTACCATTTGTAAGTTTAGCTAGAGGTTACCTAAATTAATATAACTATCAACCCACCAAAAAAAATACGTCGAGCATTTTTAGGTGTTCTAGGTCATTAGGTCATGTTTCCAACGCTTCGACCCTTTACCTGCTTAGTGGGGATGGATAGGTCAGCAGCGGAGGACGCCTGCAAAATGGAGAAGGGACGAGTGCTATCTGTTCAAAGTCATGTGGTACATGGCTACGTGGGTAATAACGCAGCTACCTTCCCGCTTCAGGTAGGCGCTGTAGCCACCGTAGAAATGGACTGGATTAATTTACTTTTGTAACTTTCCAGGTACTTGGGTATGAAGTTGATGCCATCAATTCTGTTCAGTTCTCAAATCACACAGGCTAGTCAAATCTTACGTGCGTGTTTTAGTCTCCCATAGCAACAGCGTTATGATTGGTAAAGGGTCTCGCTAAGGGAGCCGAGTATGTGCTTAGAATTACTGTATCAGCAACCCTCGTACAGCATTCTTCAATCTAGAACATGTCCGTTAGTCTAGCAAGCTACACTTCTCTTGTACCAAGAAAAAGGTCTGGACAAACTTGTGTGCCTCTTGTATTAGTCAGCAATGTGTACAACTTATTGTGCAGTAAGAAATTATTAAATCCAAAGCATGTGAAATGAAGTGATTATGGAGTTTGTCCAGACTAGTTCTTTGTATAATGGAGATGGAGATGTGTTCACAAGTCCACTGTTCTAGCGCATGTATAAGATATTTTCATCTCTTGCATGAATGTTGCTGTGTCTATACTGCCACGACTTGTTCCTCTTTGTATGTGTGTTGCTATGTGTCTTGTACGTGCCTATTACTGTCACAATTGATACCCTGGAATATCTTGTCTACACGCTGCAAACAGCCATGAGTAAGAGGATGGAGTAGCTGCACAGCACAGGAGGCCCTGGGTAAGAAGATGGAGTAGCAACATCGGCTGAGGCCACCATTTAGGCTGAAGCCACCATTTAGGATGAGGTTATCATTTAGGCTTAATTAAGGGGGGATGAGATGAAACCATTTTATTTTAGTATATAGTACAGAGTTTAAAAACTTGTGGTTACTACTTTATAGCTCGATAGATTCTGCAAACTCCCTGGTATGGACTTGATATATGGCTCAAAAGATAGGTCTCTCTGTGTGCTCTCTTTTGATACTAAAACCTTTTTCATATACATCAAAACCTGAATGCCTGATTTTGCCACATAAATATCTCCAGATTGCCAAGTGCTTGAAATTAGCACCAGTGGCTATATAGTACTCTTATGGCAACAGTGTTAGTACGTGGTCAAGAGAGGTGGTTGGGAAATGAATTTTAACGAAATTCATTTTACAACCAGGCGCTTGCCACATACTTATTTAGCGCCTAATGAAACCACTCGGAGAGTACCACTGGTGTTAACTTCAGCTCTCTAGCACTTGGCAATCTGAAAATCAGGCACTGGTTTTAAGGTACTGTCATGATAAATTTGGTCCCCCCATATTTGGTTCCCCCTGGAACTTTTTCTTTAAAAAATATGTTCCCCCTTGAAAAATAAAGGGCTAGGGCTGGGGCTGGGGCTGGGGCTAGGGTGGGAACAAAACTTTCAATAAGGGGGGAACAACTTTTTGGGGGGAACAAATTAAACGTTACAGTACCCCCCACTTTAGCTCCAGTCACTTGGCTATAGTTTTACCTATGAAAAAGGTTTTAGAGAGAGCACAGAGAGAAGAGACCTATCTTTTGAGCTATATATCAAGTCCTTGCCATGAAGTTTGCAGAATGTATGGAGCTATGAAAGGTAACCACAATTTTTTTTTAACACTTGACTAAAATCCTTACGTCCCCCCTTAGCTGAAGCCACCATTTAGGATGAAGCCACCATTAGGATGAAGTCACCATTTAGGATGAAGCTAGGATGAAGCCCACCATTTAGGATGAAGCACCATTAGGATGAAGTCACCATTTGGGATGAAGCCACCATTAGGATGAAGTCACCATTTAGGATGAAGCCACCATTTAGGGTGAAGTCACCATTTAGGCTGAAGCCACAATTTAGGATGAAGCCACCATTTACCATTAGGATGATGAAGTCACCATTTAGGCTGAAGCCATCATTAGGATGAAGTCACCATTAGGATGAAGCCACAATTTAGGATGAAGCCACCATTTAGGTTGAGGCCACTATTTAGGCTGAAGCCACCATTTAGGCTGAGGCCACCATTTAGGATGAAGTCACCATTTAGGATGAAGCCACCATTAGGATGAAGCCACCATTAGGATGAAGCCACAATTTAGGATGAAGCCACCATTAGGATGAAGTCACCATTTAGGATGAAGCCACCATTTATAATGAAGCCACCATTATGATGAAACCCACCATTTAGGCTGAAGCCACCATTTAGGCTGAAGCCACCATTAGGATGAAGTCACCATTTAGGCTGAAGTCATCATTTAGGATGAAGCCACCATTTAGGATGAAGTCATCATTTAGGATGAAGCCACCATTTAGGCTGAAGCCACCATTTAGGATGAAGTCACCATTTAGGCTGAAGCCACAATTTAGGATGAAGCCACCATTAGGATGAAGTCATCATTTAGGATGAAGTCATCATTTAGGATGAAGCCACCATTTAGGATGAAGTCATCATTTAGGATGAAGCCACCATTTAGGCTGAAGCCACCATTTAGGATGAAGCCACCATTTACCATTAGGATGATGAAGTCAACATTTAGGCTGAAGCCATCATTAGGATGAAGTCACCATTAGGATGAAGCCACAATTTAGGATGAAGCCACCATTAGGATGAAGCCACCATTTAGGCTGAAGCCACCATTAGGATGATGCCACCATTTTAAAGATTTAGGATGAAGCCACCATTATGATGAAGTCACCATTTAGGATGAAGCTACCATTTAGGATGAGGCCACTATTTAGGTTGAGGCCCACCATTTAGGATGAAGCCACCATTTAGGCTGAAGCCACCATTTAGATGAAGCCACCATTTAGGCTAGGCCACCATTTATAAAGCCACCATTATGATGAAGTCACCATTTAGGATGAAGCTACCATTAGGATGAAGTCACCATTTAGGATGAAGCCACCATTTAGGATGAGGCCACTATTTAGGATGAAGCCACCATTTAGGCTGAAGCCACCGTTTAGGATGAAGCCACCATTAGGATGATGCCACCATTTAGGATGAAGCCACCATTATGATGAAGTCACCATTTAGGATGAAGCCATCATTAGGATGAAGTCACCATTAGGATGAAGCCACCATTTAGGCTGAAGCCACCATTTAGGATGAAGCCACCATTTAGGTTGAGGCCACTATTAAGCTGAAGCCACCATTTAGGCTGAAGCCACCATTTAGGCTGAAGCCACAATTTAGGCTGAAGCCACAATTTAGGATGAAGCCACCATTTAGGATGAAGCTACCATTTAGGCTGAAGCCACCGTTTAGGATGAAGCCACCATTAGGATGAAGTCACCATTAGGATGAAGCCACCACCATTTAGGCTGAAGCCACAATTTAGGATGAAGCCCACCATTTAGGATGAAGCCACCATTTATAATGAAGCCACCATTATGATGAAACCCACCATTTAGGCTGAAGCCACCATTTAGGCTGAAGCCACCATTAGGATGAAGTCACCATTTAGGCTGAAGTCATCATTTAGGATGAAGCCACCATTTAGGATGAAGTCATCATTTAGGATGAAGCCACCATTTAGGCTGAAGCCACCATTTAGGATGAAGTCACCATTTAGGCTGAAGCCACAATTTAGGATGAAGCCACCATTAGGATGAAGTCATCATTTAGGATGAAGTCATCATTTAGGATGAAGCCACCATTTAGGATGAAGTCATCATTTAGGATGAAGCCACCATTTAGGCTGAAGCCACCATTTAGGATGAAGCCACCATTTACCATTAGGATGATGAAGTCAACATTTAGGCTGAAGCCATCATTAGGATGAAGTCACCATTAGGATGAAGCCACAATTTAGGATGAAGCCACCATTAGGATGAAGCCACCATTTAGGCTGAAGCCACCATTAGGATGATGCCACCATTTTAAAGATTTAGGATGAAGCCACCATTATGATGAAGTCGCCATTTAGGATGAAGCTACCATTTAGGATGAGGCCACTATTTAGGTTGAGGCCCACCATTTAGGATGAAGCCACCATTTAGGCTGAAGCCACCATTTAGATGAAGCCACCAATGACCATTTAGGCTAGGCCACCATTTATAAAGCCACCATTATGATGAAGTCACCATTTAGGATGAAGCTACCATTAGGATGAAGTCACCATTTAGGATGAAGCCACCATTTAGGATGAGGCCACTATTTAGGATGAAGCCACCATTTAGGCTGAAGCCACCGTTTAGGATGAAGCCACCATTAGGATGATGCCACCATTTAGGATGAAGCCACCATTATGATGAAGTCACCATTTAGGATGAAGCCATCATTAGGATGAAGTCACCATTAGGATGAAGCCACCATTTAGGCTGAAGCCACCATTTAGGATGAAGCCACCATTTAGGTTGAGGCCACTATTAAGCTGAAGCCACCATTTAGGCTGAAGCCACCATTTAGGCTGAAGCCACAATTTAGGCTGAAGCCACAATTTAGGATGAAGCCACCATTTAGGATGAAGCTACCATTTAGGCTGAAGCCACCGTTTAGGATGAAGCCACCATTAGGATGAAGTCACCATTAGGATGAAGCCACCACCATTTAGGCTGAAGCCACAATTTAGGATGAAGCCCACCATTTAGGATGAAGCCACCATTTATAATGAAGCCACCATTATGATGAAGCCCACCATTTAGGCTGAAGCCACCATTTAGGCTGAAGCCACCATTAGGATGATGCCACCATTTAGGATGAAGCCACCATTATGATGAAGTCACCATTTAGGATGAAGCCACCATTATGATGAAGTCACCATTTAGGATGAAGCCACCATTAGGATGAAGTCACCATTAGGATGAAGTCACCATTTAGGATGAAGCCACCATTTAGGTTGAGGCCACTATTTAGGCTGAAGCCACCATTTAGGCTGAAGCCACCATTTAGAATGAAGCCACCATTTAGGATGAAGCCACCATTAGGATGAAGTCACCATTTAGGATGAAGCCACCATTAGGATGGAGCCACCATTTAGGCTTAAGCCACCATTTAGGCTGAAGCCACCATTTAGGATGAAGCCACCATTTAGGCTAGGCCACCATTTATAAAGCCACAATTATGATGAAGTCACCATTTAGGATGAAGCTACCATTAGGATGAAGTCACCATTTAGGATGAAGCCACCATTTAGGATGAGGCCACTATTTAGGTTGAGGCCCACCATTTAGGATGAAGCCACCATTTAGGCTGAAGCCACAATTTAGGATGAAGCCACCATTTAGGCTGAAGCCACCGTTTAGGATGAAGCCACCATTAGGATGATGCCACCATTTAGGATGAAGCCACCATTATGATGAAGTCACCATTTAGGATGAAGCCACCATTAGGATGAAGTCACCATTAGGATGAAGCCACCATTTAGGCTGAAGCCACCATTTAGGTTGAGGCCACTATTTAGGCTGAAGCCACCATTTAGGCTGAAGCCACAATTTAGGATGAAGCCACCATTTAGGATGAAGCCACCATTTAGGATGAAGCCACCATTTAGGCTGAAGCCACCGTTTAGGATGAAGCCACCATTAGGATGAAGTCACCATTAGGATGAAGCCACCATTTAGGCTGAAGCCACAATTTAGGATGAAGCCCACCATTTAGGATGAAGCCACCATTTATAATGAAGCCACCATTATGATGAAGCCCACCATTTAGGCTGAAGCCACCATTTAGGCTGAAGCCACCATTAGGATGATGCCACCATTTAGGATGAAGCCACCATTATGATGAAGTCACCATTTAGGATGAAGCCACCATTATGATGAAGTCACCATTTAGGATGAAGCCACCATTAGGATGAAGTCACCATTAGGATGAAGTCACCATTTAGGATGAAGCCACCATTAGGATGAAGCCACCATTTAGGTTGAGGCCACTATTTAGGCTGAAGCCACCATTTAGGATGAAGCCACCATTAGGATGAAGTCACCATTTAGGATGAAGCCACCATTAGGATGGAGCCACCATTTAGGCTTAAGCCACCATTTAGGCTGAAGCCACCATTTAGGATGAAGCCACCATTTAGGCTAGGCCACCATTTATAAAGCCACCATTATGATGAAGTCACCATTTAGGATGAAGCCACCATTTAGGTTGAGGCCACTATTTAGGCTGAAGCCACCATTTAGGCTGAAGCCACCATTTAGAATGAAGCCACCATTTAGGATGAAGCCACCATTAGGATGAAGTCACCATTTAGGATGAAGCCACCATTAGGATGGAGCCACCATTTAGGCTGAAGCCACCATTTAGGCTGAAGCCACCATTTAGGATGAAGCCACCATTTAGGCTAGGCCACCATTTATAAAGCCACCATTATGATGAAGTCACCATTTAAGATGAAGCCACCATTTAGTTAACTAAAAAGCTGCTGCTGTGAGTTTAGCAGAGAGAGACATGAGCTTGGGTGTGTATGTGTGTGTGGATGGATGTGTAGGTGTCAATAAAGGGAGTGTCTCTACCGTACTCATGATATTTGGAAACAAAACTTCCCCAAATATTAGTCTGATGAGTGTTGTTTGCTTGGTCTGTTCTGCTGGAACTGGCATGACAACACACACACACACACACACAGAGAGAGAGACACACACACACACACACACACAGTGTTTGCCTCCCCCAGTTACTGAGTGTTTCTACACAACTGCCCCTCCCCTCAATCCCTGATAATCTGCCCTGACATGTATTTGCCATCTGAACCGTTTGCCTTGCTCATGACATATGACATGGTAAAGGGTCACCATGCTTGCATGGTAAGGAGTCACTTGGATTCTGTATGTAAAGTATCACTTTGATTCAGTAATGGTAAAGGGTCACGGTCACGTAGCAGAGTTTCATTTGGAGGGGGGGGGGGGAGGTTTGGTGGGAACTCCCCGCCACCCTAAATGAAACCCTGCCCTGTATAGTAAGAGATTATGATTCTCTATTATTGGTAAGGTGTAAGAGGCCAATTACATGGTAAGGGGTCGATTACATGGTAAGGGGTCATTTTCGCTGAATTTATATCGGGAACTGTAGATAATGTCTTAGTACTTCACAGAGCATCAGTATCCTAGCGATTGACCACTGAGTTTAATTGTGGTGTTCTTTACAACACCACTCCAGAGGAAGTGTCTTATGTCACCATTCAGGTATATCTCCTAATTGGTAGGTGGTACAAAGTCTTTGTCATGTGCAACAGTTAAATAAGCTGAGGTGCATGTTGAGTGTTGATTGGTTCCGACTGCTACTTGTGAAGCCGAGTCACGGACAGTTAGTTACTTGCCTCTCTTTTTTAATGTTTGTCCCCTGGGCAATAGAAGATCCATTCATGGGACACTTCCCCCCCCTCGGCATGTGTGTCAAGAAGTCTAGGCCCAAGGCTGGAAGTTATGATGGCTAACGAACATTTTGCAAAGTGAAAATGACATGGAAGAGGTCATGAAGTAACTCACTTCTGGGGTAAATGAATGCCAGTATATACCTCCTCCTTAAAGACCCTTAGCTGATAGGGTAAAGGGTCATCTGAAGTATGGAAGCAAACCCATAGTGAATACTGTCCTGGCACTAGTTGAAGAGATATCTCGAACTTGACATCTTGTGTACACGACAGAATGTGTACACAATGAGTTTTTCCACTCACAAGAACCTTGGCTTTGGCAAATTCAAAATGTTCAGGGAGAGATGGTCGGTTTAATCTTGCTTATACCCCACTGGCCATCCTCAAGGCTGACAATCTTGAGCTCTCTTGTGTTGAGGCCTTCAATCCAGAAATTGTGAAGATTTTTTTAACTTTGTGATGTGACACTGACTGAGTACAACAGCTTCAAGACCAGTCCCGGGAGGCACTGGAGCACAGCCTCAAGACCAGTCCAGGGCAGTTCTGTAACTGTGATGAGGCACTGGAGTACAGCCTCAAGACCAGTCCAGGGCAGTTCTGTAACTGTGATGAGGCACTGGAGTACAGCCTCAAGACCAGTCCAGGGCAGTTCTGTAACTGTGATGAGGCACTGACTGAGTACAGCCTCAAGACCAGTCCAGGGCAGTTCTGTAACTGTGATGAGACATTTAGTTGAATGTGGTTGCTGGGTCCACAGTATCTGTGCCTTTGGAAATAACATTGAAAGTTGTAAATATATGCCCCCAAGTCCTCTGAAGTAAATATGTGCCCACAAGTGTTCTGATATGTAAATATATGCCCCCAAGTGCTCTGATAAGTAAATATATGCCTCAAGTGCTGATAAGTAAATATATGCTTCTGATAAGTAAATATATGCCCCCAAGTGCTCTGATAAGTAAATATATGCCTCAAGTGCTCTGATAAGTAAATATATGTCCAAGTGCTTCTGATAAGTAAATATATGCCCCCAAGTGCTCTGATAATTGTTTGTTTGAGTTTGTTGATGTTATTGGATGCTGTATTGAAACATTATACCCTCATTTTCATTAACACCACCACTCAGTCAGTAACTTCAAAGTGGGTAAGGGGTCTATTCCCATACATACTCCTGGAGCTAAGCTGTGAAGTACGTACCAATGCTATTAAAGTTGTTGATCAGAAGTGAAGCATAGCTTACCTGCAGTGTGATTGGACAGAAAGTGGTGATAATAGGTACGCTTACGCTAAATTTTCAAGCTGTCAGAATGCAACTATAATGCAGTCATGTAAGAATCAGCTCATTGAGGTGAGCTAACAAAAGCTATGAATCACTATGTCGCTCCATGTCTAGACAAAACTTACCGCGATGAAATCCATCCATAAAACTTCCTTCCTCAAGAGCAAAGGGATTCCAGAGAAGCATAAATGCCTGTGCAACTTTCCTATCAAGAAGAGCTTCGAGAAACAGCTCAGTGAAGGTCTGGAAGGGAGTGTTCATGACTGCAGTTATGATTGGAGATGGCAAGTCGGTGGTGTCTGTCTCATGCACTCCCGGGATTAGCACTGGGAGTGATTGTAGAGGCATGTGGATAGTTAGCCTGTGTGTGTGTATGGAGGAGGGAGTGATTGAGCAAAGAGACTCTTACTGTTGCTGTTAGTGGGGTAGGTAGGTGGTTGATTCTCTTCGACTGGTGGTCCTGTCAGCCAAAAAAAAAAAAAAAAAATTTAAATAAAATAACAATAACAATAAAAATACAATAAAAAAATAAAATAAAAATATTTAAATAAAATAACGATAACAATAAAAATACAATAAAAAAATAAAAATAAAATATTTAAATAAAATAACAATAACAATAAAAATACAATTAAAAATATATATATATATATTTAAATAAAATAATAACAATAAAAAATAAAAATAAATTAAAAATAAATTATAAAATTAAAAAAATAATCATTTTCTCACTTCCACCGGCACACTGGAAGTCAAGTTTTATGACTATCTTATACCAACACAGCAGTCTACTGAGCATGTGCAGGTAAAAAGCCAGTGTTTAGTGCCTATGGTTAATAAAACGATGTCAAGTTTGTGGATATATCTGCTCATCACTTAATGCACTCAACAGGTTGATGCTTCATCTTTCTGCTCTTGGTTGTGTATTTGTATGCGATACAGGTTATAGTTGCTTCAAAGGAGGAGTGCTTGATTCCTCTGATCTGGAAGTCCTCATCACTGGCCTGAGAGACAATGACTTGCTGAGCAAATACTCCCATGTTCTTACTGGTAAGATTCCTGTTATGACCACTCCCTCTGGCAACATGTGATAAGTTGTGGTCATGTCACAGACTGATTCTAATGAGGTTTATAAGTGCCCCCCTTGTCACATTGTTCTAAGTTGTAATATCATCAATTATCCAAGTCAGTACTGAAGCTGTAACTTACCATACAGGCTGTTAGTGGTTTCATGGTGACAAGCTGACAAGCTGCTAACTGGTGTAGGTTAATATAGCTCTACTCTATTCAAGTGATTAGAAGCTATTCAAGTAATGAGATTAAATGATGGTTGGAAACACATCTCACTGTTTGTTATCACTTATAAAGGACCATCATTTTTGTGGTATTGGGAGCTTCGTTCGCAGCACTTCTATCACTTGAATAGAGTAGAGTGCTTCTAATCACTTCAACCGAGTAGAGTGCTTCTAATCACTTTAATCGAGTAGAGTGCTGCTAATCACTTCAACCGAGTAGAGTGCTTCAGAGTGCTTCTAATCACTTGAATTGAGTAGAGTGATTCTAATCCTTAACCGAGTAGAGTGCTTCTAAATCACTTGAATTGAGTAGAGTGCTTCTAATCACATGAATGGAGTGCTTCTAAATACTTGAGTAGAGTGCTTCTAAATACTTGAGTAGAGTAGAGTGCCTCTAATCACTTGAACAGAGTGCTTCTAATAACTTGAACTTGAATATAATAGAGTGCCTCTCATCACTTGAACAGAATGCTTCTAATCACTAGAATAGAGTGCTTCTAATCGCTTGTATTGAGTAGAGTGCTTCTAATCACCGTTTCTAATCACTTGAAAAGAGTAGAGTGCTTCTAATCACTTTAACAGAGTAGAGTGCTTCTAATCACTTGAACAGAGTAAAGTGCTTCTAATCACTTGGACAGAGTAGAGTGCTTCTAATCACATGAATAGAGTGCTTCTAATCACTTGAGTAGGTAGAGTGCCTCTAATCACTTGAACAGAGTGCTTCTAATCACTTGAATAGAGTAGAGTGCTTCTAATCACTTGAATAGAGTAGAGTACTTCTAATCACTTGAACAGAGTGCTTCTAATCACTTGAACAGAGTAGAGTGCTTCTAATCACTAGAGTAGAGTGCTGCTAATCACTTGAATAGAGTAGAGTGCTGCTAATCACTTAAATAGAGTAGAGTACTTCTAATCACTTGAATTGTGTATAATCGCTTGAATTGAGTAGTGCTTCTAATGTTTCTAATCACTTGACTAATCACTTGAATAG
Source organism: Cladorhizidae sp. MBARI D1340-BT2 (assembly GCA_028752905.1). Classification (NCBI taxonomy): domain Eukaryota; kingdom Metazoa; phylum Porifera; class Demospongiae; order Poecilosclerida; family Cladorhizidae; species Cladorhizidae sp. MBARI D1340-BT2. The sequence continues at coordinate 35,674,730 of JAQNBH010000017.1, forward strand.
AGTAGAGTGCTGCCAATCACTTGAATAGAGTAGAGTACTTCTAATCACTTGAGAATTGAGTAGAGTGCTTCTAATCACTGTTTCTAATCACTTGAATAGAGTAGAGTGCTGCTAATCACTTGAATAGAGTAGAGTACTTTTAATCACTGCCTAATCACTTGAATAGATTAGAGTACTTTTAATAACTCGAACTGTGTAGAGTGCTTCTAATCACTTTCTCATCATTAGAATAGAGTAGAGTGCAGCTAATCACTAGAATAGAGTAGAGTACTTCTAATCACTGTTTCTAATCACTTGAACAGAGTAGAGTGCTTCTAATCATTTCTAATCACTTGAATAGAGTAGAGTGCTGCTAATCACTTGAATAGAGTAGAGTGCTTCTAATCACTGTTTCTAATCACTTTAATAGAGTTCAGTTCTACTACCGGTTGTTGCTTACACAGATTGGTGTTGTAGGTTAGTTGTGCTTTATTGAGTTTCTGCTGACCCTCAAGGCTATGAGAGACTTCCCTAGCATATGTGAGTGTCAATATGCTTGATGGAGTTGATGTGTTCTCCCTGTGTGTATTCACACACAGCTCTCCCTACTCCCTCCATGTTAGAGGTAAAAGCAGGTGTAGGTTGAGCTTTCTTGATCACTGGTGAAATTGTTATCTTCATGGCCATTGCTTAGAGTGAGCTTTGTTTGGAATATCAGGGTTTGAAGCCCTTAAATCAATTGGCGGGATTCATAATTCTCCGCCTGCTCACTTCCCCCGATACTTAGGGAACAGACAGACCTGTAGACATGGCTGCCTGGCCTCTCTTTAATAGCTGCCATCTTTATATTGAATGAAAGTGTACAACGACACACCGATTGCCCAGTGCAAGGTTTTGTTGGGTTTGGTGCACAGAGTTGTAAGCATTGGGTCATTTTCCACTTATCTCAAGTGCAACGTATCCACTAGCCACTCCCTAATTATAGTTACACTGATTGGCTGCGGCTAATACCTGCCGAGACTTGCAGTTATATTTTTCTGTAATAATTAATGCTAGAGATGCCACTAATAATCCTTATCAGGACATAATTTATATATACCCCCCAAGACATATGGACAAATACCCCCCATGCCCATTACCGACTAGGACATAATTATACCCCCCATAAAAAAAATTGGGGGGGGGGAGGGGGGAGGGAATAGGCTAGGGCTAGAGCTAGGGCTAGGGCAATAAGGTTTAGGGCCATGGTTAGGGCTAGGGCAATAAAATCCCATGTTTCATCCTAAAATCCTATATGTGATAGGTGAAAATATTTATGGGGTGGGTAAATTTCCAGGGGATATTTGGCATGGGGGGTATTTGCCCAGGTGGTAATTGTCTGGGTTTTTTGTCCGGGGGATATATGTCCAGGGGGGGGGGTATATGTCCTAGAACTGACTATACACATGTTTGCAGTGTTTGTGGGCACTAGGAAAGGGTGCTAGACTGATCTTGCATTGTGGCAGCAGTTGAAGGTCTCCATGTTAAACCTCTAAGCATGACAATGCTGGCACAGTGTGGACATTGGCCCAAGGCAGGAGTTTGCATTGCTAGGACTTACACCTGTACTTCTTCTCACTAGTCTCTGCCTTTCTCTGTCAGCTCTCTCCTGACTTGACTTTAGTTGTCTGCAACAGCTCTCACTAGTCTCTGCCTTTCTCTGTCAGCTCTCTCCTGACTTGACTTTAGTTGTCTGCTACTGCTCTCACTAGTCTCTGCCTTTCTCTGTCAGCTCTCTCCTGACTTTACTTTAGTTGTCTGCTACTGCTCTCACTAGTCTCTGCCTTTCTCTGTCAGCTCTCTCCTGACTTGACTTTAGTTGTCTGCTACTGCTCTCACTAGTCTCTGCCTTTCTCTGTCAACTCTCTCCTGACTTGACTTTAGTTGTCTGCTATTGCTCTCTCTAGTCTCTACCTTTCTCTGTCAGCTCTCTTGGGACATTGCATTCCTCATGTGGTGATGCTGCTCTCCTCTCTTTCTCTCTCTCTCCTGTTAGATATTCTGATACTTGCTCATATATTTTCATCTACATCAATCTTTCTCAGACACTGACTCTCTGCTCAGTGTCTGGCTGATGTATTTCGCAGGCTAATGGCAGTTGCTGTGTGTTGCACTGCACATGCTCAGTAGCAAGACACACACACTCACACACAAGCATATTATTGTTGTTGTTGTTGTTGTTGTTGTGTTCATTAAATGTGCAAAAGGAAGTAGACATATAAACAAGCTTAAAATGTGCAGGAGATCTTGTCCTCACAGCTGCTGCTTGTGTGTGCCTCCATTGCTGGTGGGGCAAACAAGTACTGACGGTCGACAAAGTTCAACATCTCCAAACAGAAGCTGTCATGTATTTTTTGCATCAGAAACATCACAAAGCTACAAGGGAATAAACCCTCTAAGACCGCTACTCCCACATGTTCGGGGTCATCTATTTTCTAGGATGTCATGGTTTTGTATCTATCCCTTTACCAATTTTTATTTCCCATTCAGGTTATGTGGGGTCAAAGTCTTTCCTGGAGCACTTGGGAAAGCTAGTCATTGAGCTAAAGGAGATGAACAAGGACTTGATATTTGGTAGAGTTGATGCGTATAGTGCACACAATGCACTGGAACAAATGAATCTATGCAAGGCTCTCTATGCAAGGCTCTCTATGCAAGGCTCTCTATGCAAGGCTCTCTATGCAAGGCTCTCTATGCAAGCCTCTCTATGCAAGGCTCTCTGTGCAAGGCTCTCTATGCAAGGCTCTCTATGCAAGGCTCTCTATGCAAGGCTCTCTATGCAAGGCTCTCTATGCAAGGCTCTCTATGCAAGGCTCTCTATGCAAGGCTCTCTATGCAAGGCTCTCTATGCAAGGCTCTCTATGCAAGGCTCTCTATGCAAGGCTCTCTATGCAAGGCTCTCTATGCAAGGCTCTCTATGCAAGGCTCTCTATGCAAGGCTCTCTATGCAAGGCTCTCTATGCAAGGCTCTCTATGCAAGGCTCCCTGTGCAAGGCTCTCTATGCAAGGCTCTCTATGCAAGGCTCTCTATGCAAGGCTCTCTATGCAAGGCTCTCTATGCAAGGCTCTCTATGCAAGGCTCTCTGTGCAAGGCTCTCTATGCAAGGCTCTCTATGCAAGGCTCTCTATGCAAGGCTCTCTGTGCAAGGCTCTCTATGCAAGGCTCCCTGTGCAAGGCTCTCTATGCAAGGCTCTCTATGCAAGGCTCTCTATGCAAGGCTCTCTATGCAAGGCTCTCTATGCAAGGCTCTCTATGCAAGGCTCTCTATGCAAGGCTCTCTATGCAAGGCTCTCTATGCAAGGCTCTCTATGCAAGGCTCTCTATGCAAGGCTCTCTATGCAAGGCTCTCTATGCAAGGCTCTCTGTGCAAGGCTCCCTGTGCAAGGCTCTCTGTGCAAGGCTCTCTGTGCAAGGCTCTCTATGCAAGGCTCTCTATGCAAGGCTCTCTATGCAAGGCTCTCTATGCAAGGCTCTCTATGCAAGGCTCTCTATGCAAGGCTCCCTGTGCAAGGCTCTCTGTGCAAGGCTCTCTATGCAAGGCTCCCTGTGCAAGGCTCTCTATGCAAGGCTCTCTATGCAAGCCTCTCTATGCAAGGCTCTCTATGCAAGGCTCTCTATGCAAGGCTCTCTATGCAAGGCTCTCTATGCAAGGCTCTCTATGCAAGGCTCTCTATGCAAGGCTCTCTATGCTAGGCTCTCTATGCAAGGCTCTCTATGCAAGGCTCTCTATGCAAGGCTCTCTATGCAAGGCTCTCTATGCAAGGCTCTCTATGGAAGGCTCTCTATGCAAGGCTCTCTATGCAAGGCTCTCTATGCTATGCAAGGCTCTCTATGCAAGGCTCTCTATGCTATGCAAGGCTCTCTATGCAAGGCTCTCTATGCAAGGCTCTCTATGCAAGGCTCTCTATGCAAGGCTCTCTATGCAAGGCTCTCTATGGAAGGCTCTCTATGCAAGGCTCTCTATGCAAGGCTCTCTATGGAAGGCTCTCTATGCAAGGCTCTCTATGCAAGGCTCTCTATGCTATGCAAGGCTCTCTATGCAAGGCTCTCTATGCTATGCAAGGCTCTCTATGCAAGGCTCTCTATGCAAGGCTCTCTATGCAAGGCTCTCTATGCAAGGCTCTCTATGCAAGCCTCTCTAAGCAAGTCTATAAGGCTCTCTATAAGGCTCTCTGTTCTGCCATGCAGTTGTTCCGCAGGATTTTCATTGCATTGTGTACCTTTGTAAACACACGCACGCACACACCTATATACACCACACATGCACATCATACATGTACACACACCACACACACACATATACACCACACATGCACATCATATATGTACACACACACCACACACACACACACACACACACACCACACACACACCTATATACACCACACATGCACATCATATATGTACACACACACCACACACGCCACACACACACACACCTATATACACCACACATGCACATCATATATGTACACACATACCACAGACACACACATGCATGCCACATTCACTGGTGCACACACAACACCACATATCACACATGCACCCTATCCACACACCATACACACAGACACACACACACACACACATGCTTATTTGTTGTTGTTGCTTGGACAGTGTGTGATCCAGTTCTGGGAGACAATGGAGAGCTAGTGAGTGCAATATATATAAATACAGTATTATGTTATAATTAGTCTTCTTCTGCTCGAGTTTTAAGTTAGTGCATCTCTGCCTGATCTTCTATGAATATTTAACCAGTTGACTGCCGTGAACACCAGCAGGTGCAAACTAGGACATTGGTTACAGTAAATGCGTATAAAAATGAGCGATATTTTCCCCCACCTGTGCATGTCCAAGTGGACTGCTGTATCAATTGATAAAATAATCATAAATCTTTACTTCCAGTTTGTTGGGGCAAGCGAGTGTAAAGTTAGTGATCACAGCTGCCGTCATGCACGGCCTCTTCCTGGCATTTGCTGCTGCTCCTGGAAGTCTTTCTCCTGAGGAAAGCTACGCAGGCAGCCATGCTTACTTGGAATCACTCTCAATCCCTTTGCTCTTAAGAAGGGATATACTTGACTGGACTCCTCTGCTGTAAGGTTTGTTATAGACGTAGAGCGACCTTTTGTTTGCCCACCTCTACAGAGCTGATGCGTCATGAGCAGACCCTTTACCAGATTCCCTTGCTGGAAAAGGTTTGGGACATTTGATATATTTGTCTTTTTGACATAAATTTGATAGAGCCAATGAGCTACAGGTTGTCACATGACACTGCCTAGTGGGTCTGACCTAGCATCCTGGGTGCTGCTCGAGCTTGATGGCATGAAAATGGCTCTGCACTGAAGCCAAGATGGGTTGTGGAGGAATGAGGACACATTGGAGGATAATCCCCACGTACTCTCCTTCATCTGCGGGCATCCCGAGGCACACCTCGGACTCGGAGCCTCTATAGATGTATGCCGCAACTGGCTAGTCTCTGCTGCCCTGCTCCCATTTAGCGTAGTGCAGTGGGTGTTGCATTCCCAGCACTTCATTAAAATTCCTCGAGCACAGAGCTCCTATAATCTTGAGCACTCTGAAGCATGTCAAGTGTCTCTAGAACTTTTTTCTCCATGTGCTGGCCATGTGCTGGTATGATGCATGATGCTGTGGAAGGGGCTGGTATTTGATTCCAGTTCCAAACTGCAGCTTATTATATTTGCATTCTAATGGCACGAGCAGTTTGAAAAGTTTATTCTTTGGGGGGAAAAGTTAAGACTATGAATATAATTATTATTTAACAACCAACCCACACACACTAACAAAGTTGGTGGTCATATCTAATATATACAATGACACATTGCTAATTTATTATAATTTATATTGTGGTCTTTGTTTAGTATGTTCCCAAGGAGCTGATAGAGGTATACAAGGATGTAATCGTTCCATTAGCCAACGTCTTGACACCCAACGACTTTGAAGCTAGGTGAGTTGATGAAGAACAGGTCTCGACTCTTGGTCGTTGAGTTGTTCTTTTACTTGAACTGCAGTTTGCTGACAGGGGTTGCCATAGAAACGGAATCGGATGCACTGAAGGTAAGAGCTTCTTATCCAGTCTGTGTACAAAAGCAAATCAAATACCTGCCATGTTGAACAATATTCAGTTTTGTTCTCTAAGAGTAATTATATTATTTGTCAAACCGATTTTTTTATGATCCAATGGAATGTATGTGTTGTAGGTGTGGTTTGGTAATATAGTGGTCTGTAGCGCAGGATGACTAGGCATGGTTCAGAAGTGGGTGATTCTAATCTCTCTGGCAAGCACCGAGAGATTAGCGTTGATTCTAAGTGGAAGGTAAACTTTACATGGATGTTGGAAAATGTCAAGGTACGGTGTGTTTTCTACGTCGCAAACATAGTCACTGGCTCAAAGAAGGCCACCACACCACCTTATTTTGACAGGTGTGACAGAGAACAACGTCACTTGCCATGTTCGAGTGAAGAAACAGGTGAAAGATGTTTCCAAAATCTTCTTTTTTCTTTTCTTTTTTGGAAACTGAAGTTTTTGATCAGGTGGTTCTCTGAAAAGGCTCCACATCAAGCTCTGGTCCTGCTGCAGCAGTACTAACATCAAGCTCTGGTCCTGCTGCAGCAGTACTAACATCAACTGGTCTTGCTGCAGCAGTATTAACATCAAGCTCTGGTTTGCTGCAGCAGTACTAACTTCAAGCTCTGGTACTGCTGCAGCAGTACTAACATCAAGCTCTTGTCCTGAACATCAAGCTCTTGTCCTGCTGCGGCAGTACTAACATCAAGCTCTGGTCCTGCTATAGCAGTACTAACATCAAGCTCTGGTCCTGCTGCAGCAGAACTAACATCAAGTTCTGGTCCTGCTGCAACAGTACTAACATCAAGCTCTGATCCTGCTGCAGCAGTACTAACATCAAGCTCTGGTCCTGCTGCAGCAGTACTAACATCAAGCTCTGGTCTTGCTGCAGCAGTACTAACATCAAGCTCTGGTCCTGCTGCAGCAGAACTAACATCAAGTTCTGGTCCTGCTGCAACAGTACTAACATCAGGCTCTGATCCTGCTGCAGCAGTACTAACATCAAGCTCTGGTATTGCTGCAGCATTACTAACATCAAGCTCTGGTCCTGCAGCAGCAGTACTTACATCAAGCTCTGGTCCTGCTGCAGCAGTACTAACATCAAGCTCTGGTCTTGCTGCAGCAGTACTAACATCAAGCTCTGGTCCTGCTGCAGCAGTACTAACATCAAGCTCTGGTCCTGCTGCAACAGTAACTAACATCAAGCTCTGGTCCTGCTGCAGCAGTACTAACATCAAGCTCTGGTCTTGCTGCAGCAGTACTAACATCAAGCTCTGGTCTTGCTACAGCAGTACTAACATCAAGCTCTGGTCCTGCTGCAGCAGTACTACTAACATCAAGCTCTGGTCTTGCTGCAGCAGCACTAACATCAAGCTCTGGTCTTGCTGCAGCAGTACTAACATCAAGCTCTGGTCCTGCTGCAGCAGTACTAACATCAAGCTCTGGTCCTGCTGCAGCAGTACTAACATCAAGCTCTGGTCCTGCTGCAACAGTACTAACATCAAGCTCTGGTTGTGCTGCAACAGTACTAACATCAAGCTCTGGTCCTGCTGCAGCAGTACTAACATCAAGCTCTGGTCCTAGTGTAATATATATGGACATGCTATGAATGCTAGTGTAATATATATAGACATGCTGTAGACATGCTCGTGTAATATATACGAACAGTTTCTATCAGTGGGCACAGCAAATGTCTTTTATTTCTTTAGGCCATTGATTTACTGCTGTCATATGGAGCCGAGACAGTTATTATCACTAGTGTGGAGGTCAAGGATGCCCCAGGCAAACTGGTTCTACTGGCCAAGAATAGAAGTGGTAAAACATCATTAATTACCAGAGTGAACTTGTTGCCATAGGTACAATCAAAATAATACAGATGCTGTGACTTTTCTCAATTTTAAACTTAAAATTTATTCACTTGACATTTCAGCTAGATGCTCTAGCCTCCATCAGGAATAGAACAGTGGGATGATGATTCCTGATGGAGGCTAGATGCTGTAGCCTCCATCAGGAAACTAACAGTGGGATGTTAATTCCTGATGGAGGCTAGATGCTCTAGGCCCTATTCCTGAGGCTAGAGCATCTAGCTGAAATGTCAAGCGAGTCAAATTATCCAAAAAGTCATTGATTGTACTATGCTAGCTGAGAGTTTGTTGAGAGTCATGATGATGTTTGCAGCATCAATGCACCTCAAATAACTGCATTGGATAGAACTTTTTTATATTTTAATGGTTGAAAATAATTTCTGGTTTTTTGTTATTGCATAAAGTAGTCTATCAAAGGAGGAGGTCTGTCACTAGAGGTGGGCGGAGCATGGGATTGCCCACTTTATATTACTATGCAGTATGCCATTATGGTTGTGCATGCACCATGACCCCGTGACCACCAGGAAAAAAGCTTTGGAAGAGTTGGCATTTTAAAGAAGATCGAAAGTGGCAAATCATGATTATTTTGCATTGCATTCAAGTCTTGCTATAAATACCATGCATTATTCAGAGAAGAAACTTCGCCACAGCAGGTTGATAGGTTGATAGCCAAGTCTTGGGAATTATATAAACCCAGTGTTCATCTTTTTTGAAGGAGTTCTGCTGCAGGTAAGACATGCTTTAAGACAGAAAGATTAAGTTGTTCCTTCCTCATCCAGTGATTGGCAGTTGCGCAGAGGCAACAGTGCATCTGTGAGGAGCATGTCAGGGAGGGACATGAGGTCAGAGGACTTTTTGGCGACTGCCTTCTAATTCTTAATAGTATGTTGATTGAAAGAAAATCATCTTTTTTTTTAACTAATAATTTTTTAAACATTTATTTGCCTTCTCTATGTTTATCTAAAAAAAAGTATGTACATCGTGAATATTAAAGGGTTGTCCTCCTAAATACTCATTTTTCTTCTTTCTTTGTTTTGCTGTTTTGTTTCCAGCACTACTGGGTAGATCAACTACTACTGTAGTACTCTATTTATTAGTTGTCGTCCGAGGTGGAATGCACAAGCAACCACCCCTACCATAATCTTGGTCTCTAAGCTAGCTTACATAGCAAAGCCAACTCAGACATCCGGAGGGCCATGGTACAACGCATGCACACACACACACACACAATGTGAACAGAGAGAATGTGACATTCTGTGAACTTGAGCCAAGAGGCTTTATGGAAGAATTAACATCATTTGCCATGGAAGTATAGTTAACTCAAGATGGATCTGTATCATGGGCAGCCCCCCTCCTCCCCCCTTTCCCTCCTCTCACTGAAACTCAGCCCTATTTTATTGTCTTTGTTACTCTAGGAGAGACTGCTCGTGTCGTAGTGTCTAAAATCATGGCACACTTCACAGGTACTGGGGACCTCTTCGCAGCACTACTGCTGGCCTGGAGACACAGAGGACTACAGGTAGACCGAACCAGGCAAAGATGCACACACACACACACACACACACACACACACAACATTGGCATGTGCCAGTAGACACTGTAGTTTTCATCATTTTACCTTTAATTTCGAGGGAAGCATGTACTCCTTTTTTTCCTTGTTCCTTGTCGAGACCAGTCATTGATTTTAAATGTGGAAGTTGTCTCAGCGTGAAGTACTCATCTATGACTTCTCAAGTAGTGAACTCTTCTTTTCATCATGCAATGGATGAGTGGATAGGGGCTAAGTATACTAGATGGATAAGGATTGTATGTACTTGGCTAAGTATACTAGATGGATAAGTATTGTATGTACTTGGCTAAGTATACTAGATGGATAAGGATTGTATACTAGATGGATAAGGTATGTACTTGGCTAAGTGTACTAGATATAAGGATTGTAGCTAGATGGATAAGGGTTGTATGTCCTTGGCTAATGGATAAGGATTGTATGTACTTGGCTAAGTATACTAGATGGATAAGGGTTGTATGCACTAGAGTGATCAACAACTAATGCACTGATCCAAGCAGACGTGCTGCAGCTATGAACATGCACTAGGATTATGGCTGCTCGTTGGTTGTATAATTGATTATTGTCTGCTGTAGTGTGGGTGCGAGAAGGCCATGGCTACCATGCAAGCTGTCCTCCAACGAACATTGAACTATGCCTCAAGTAAGTCATGACAAGTGGCCACAAATGGCCCCTTTTCTCAGATCCCATCATGACTGACGTGCTCGATTATATACCCCACCTTGTGCATGCATGGCAAAAGTAGTCCCTCAAGGCTGGTGTTATTGGTGGGTGCTGCTATTTATTAGATGTGGCAGATAAGAAGATGTGGCAGATATGAATTTAGCTCTTTTTCTGCTATAGTGAACCAGCTATTTAACAAGCTACAGTGCAACTAAAATGCTATGAGCTGGTAAACAATTATCAGACCACTAGCAACCACACTACCAAAATTGCTATATTCCCTAGCAAAACTATATCTAGCTATAAAATACACTAACAACCTCACTCCAGGCCTTGTCCATATGTTCCTGTCTTGATGACTGCCATTAAGACTGTCTCCAATAGCATGTCATCCATAAATGTCATGATCTTTACTAGAATCTGATTGTGCAATTCATAACATGCTTGATCTAGCATTTTGGTTGGTCTGACAATGCGTAGTTTATACTAGGATAGAATCTTCCCCTGATCAGCATTCCATGGTATTCTGTTGTTGTATTCTTTTGTCAGTTCATGATGGCACAACATTACAGAGTGATGTTTCTGAACTGAATGCAGCGCTCCTCATGGCCTTCATCATTTAGTGAACCAACATTTAGCTTTTGGCTTTTGCCCAATGAACTCTCAGTTGACATAATAACATTAAAATAACCTTCTCAATAATCAACTTCAAATTTTATTCACTCGACATTTCGACTAGAGCATCTAGATGAAGGCTAGAGCATCTAGTCGAAACGTCAAGTGAATAAAATTTGAAGTTGATTATTGAGAAGGTGATTTTAAAATGAGATTTTTTATTTGCCAGCCTGACTTGCCAGTTCGTAAGTCCCTATAGGGACCTATTGATGACACAAGTAGGCAATAACTTTAACTGTTCCTTGCAGCCAGCAGGAGTGGCTGGTGTCTTGTACCGAGGGTAAGGTTAATAGCATGTTACAATGAGAACACCCATCACAATATGGTATTGTGTGATTCTGCCTATATTCTCTACAGTGTTCTTTTAAAGGCTTATATACCACCTTTTTAATTGCTGTTACATGTTTTAAAAATGCAAATAGTTTTTTCCCTTCTATTGAAAGTGTGCTATTTGAGTAATTGCACCATGACACAGGTATTACTAAACTTAAGTCAAGCATCTCTCTGCTTCTTTAGCATGTGGGGAGTTGTTGAGGAAGGCTATCATTAACTTCTCTAACATTTGGAGAGTTGTTAAGCTGAGCCAATAATATCAGGAGGGATTATTACTAGACTCGAGTCAAGGTTCTCTCTGCTTCTCTAGCATGTGGGGAGTTGTTGCAGGAAGGCTATGATTAAAACTGCTGGAGCCAATATTATCAGCGGGGGGGAACACAACCATATTCCTAGGACCTAGTTCTAACTATGCTAATAAAGTGCTTCAGCACTTATAGTTCAACGAGGTTGCTGCAGAATACCAGATCACTTGAAGTGTCAGGGCTCCTTGCTCCTGCCACGTTCAAGTGCTGCAGAGGAAGTTTGGCTCAGAAGGATGAGAACAATGAGGGAGGCAGACAACTCCTTAGTCCAAGTGTGCTATGCATGGGAATAGGCTTGTTTGAGTTCACATCATCAAAAGTCTAATACAGTAATAGTTCTATTCCCTTCCAAATGAGTGGCATTGGTATATAAACTTGGTCTTTCCCCATGTCCCATGTTGGAATTGTCAATGCTTGAAAAATATGGAGGAAAATAAAGTTGTATATGTTAGACTGCACCGGGCAGCTCATGAGTGTCCTGATCTATGATTCCTTATCATCTCTATAGAGCACTATGATCCTGACAAGAAGCTGTCACCGGAGCACATAGAGTTGAGACTGATCCAGAGCAAAGAGGACATTGAGAGGCCTCCTTCTCTTCAGTCTATCGCGGGCACAGCACTAGCTCTGGACTGATGTACTAGCCTTAGTCGAGTATCATGTGTGGACTAGAATGTGACTTCATGCAGATGCTGATCCACTCTACATGATTTTTTCAACCATATTTTATATATTATATATATTATGTATGTACATAACATATTTAAAAAAATCTTCAAGAAAACTAATATTTACAATTGTGTTAAACTCTTCACCCCTTCCTTCTTTCAGCTGAGGCCCATTATGAGCTTCATGCTCCAGCATCTTGTCCATTATGAGCTTCATCCTCCAGCATCTTGCCCATTATGAGCTTCGTGCTCCAGCATCTTGCCCATTATGAGCTTCGTGCTCCAGCATCTTGCCCATTATGAGCTTCGTGCTCCAGCATCTTGCCCATTATGAGCTTCGTGCTCCAGCATCTTGCCCTTCGTGCTCCAGCATCTTGTCTTCATGCTCCAGCATCTTGCCCATTATAAGCTTCATACTCCAGCATCTTGTGTTAAATGCCATTGGTGTGGGTTTGGGGTCGTCGAAATATTTTCTTGTGCTAAAAATGTGCCAGCAGCATTTTTAGTCCAACTAAGGTATTTTATTGACAAATAATCTTATACTTGTGCCTATTATATACTACAAGAAGAAGAATTTTTTTTTTTTTAATGGCTGATAATAGGAAGGTAAATAGACTGTACCCACGTAGACCATGATCATATTGATGGTGGGCTATATAGTCTTGTTGCCTTTCAGGTCAATTCATTGTTCTCAGTCAAGTTTATTTTCATTTTCCGTGTTGCTGTTTCTGACTAGCATAGCCGACTAATGGAAGGCTTGAACCAAGTCAGAAGAGCTGCAAGGTCTCCAGGGCTTTTAAACACATTTTTTAATATTATTGTACACCACATTTCTCCATAACTAATATATGCCATGTCCTGTTGCTATTGTTGACTGTACCCAATGTAGGGTCATCAACAGCTTCATTCGAGGACTTGGTAAAGTTGCACAGGAGAACTCCATGAAACAAACAGGAGTAGGCACGAGTTATTCATTCTACTTCTTACACAAGTGTATCGGCTTGAAAATATTTTACTTTCTAGATGATCCTTACCAACTTTAATTCTTTAGTTATAAACTTGATGATCCTTACCAACTTCACTTCTTTTCCATGTAGCATGCAGCATGTATATCAAGTAAATTATTGTCACAAGAGTAAGCTTCTGAGGGAACCAACTGATCACTTCCTTATAGCGAAAACTGCACTTGCTGCTGACTCAGCTCAGTTCAACTTGATATAACTAGTGTAGCATGTTTATTGGACAATTTGGAGCCACTAGTATAAATGTACTCATATTTGTGTGGGGTGAATTTCATATTTTTATGGTAATTTGTGCTACCAGTTGTCGTAGTAAGGCTGCTTGAAGTGTTTTTGGAGCTAAAGTTGTACTGAGCTAAAGCTGATATACATATAAACATCTTTTTGTGTGTGGCATCAGGTATTTTGAACAAACCAATAAAGCACTCCCTGATAGATCTTGCAAGAATTTCAAATGTTTTTTGTTGCTTTGGGGGGGGGGGACCCCAGCTGCCATTTTGAAATGGGGGTCAAAGAGCATCGAGGACCTTGAGCATTTGAAACATTTGAAACTTTATCCCTGAATATTTTTTCCATCCCTTATTTCCTTTTCCTGACCAAGCTGCCGTCGTCGTCTCAGTGCCTAGCAGCAGCCCTGTAGCCCCTCCCCTTCCTTAATGTTGACACACAGAGGAGACAAACAACCAGGCAGCCATTAGTATGGATATATGGAGTATTTCCCACAGTAAAACTATCAACCTAGAGGATAATGCAGCAACAGTGAGCTTCTTCATACTTTGGACAGCCTCAGTCCTAGGGTTCAGCTGAGAGAGCCAACCCAGGTTTGTGACAGAGACGGGTATACAAGAGGTGACTGCTGTGTAGGCTATATATATAGGAGAGCTGATCAGGGCAAAATTGTTAGGATATATGCCAACCTTGACTGGTGGAATCGCTGGACAGATGGTTCATTATCTGGATTTTTGCACTTCATTTAATTTTCCTCCTATAAATATTAAAACAGGAAAACTAACTCTGAATCAGTATATAGTCCAAGTTTGAAATGGGGACTATGAATACATGGTATACTATCTGCGGTTGGTAGGATCATTACAGCTGCAAGCTGATACGTACAGAATATACAGATCCCTGGACAAATCCAATACTTCCCTAGACTACTAGACAAAATTGTGGAAGAAAGAAGCAAACTCCCTGGACAATCCAGGGAATTACTGGGCAGTGAGTCATGCAGAGGGAACCACAATCTGTATGAGGGTAATCCCATAGAACATAAATTATTTGGCCATTTAGCTAACTTGTATTGGCATGCATTGAAAAAAATTAAATTTATTTTTTTCTTAGGAAACTAGTGACAGAAGTAGCCCCTACATATTTTCTCATGTGGCATGTAGGTGTAGGGAGTTCAAATATTGACCACAGTCACGCTTCCCATACAATTATATATATAAATAGTTGACTTTCAACTTATTGACTTTCAACCTAACAGTTATATTCCAATGTTCAGCCAACATGCCACCTTTGGCTTTCTTTAGAGTGAAGGGAATGAAGAAAGCCAAAATTGAAATAATAAGGCCATTTTTAAGCTGATAAAAAGAGAGACCAACGATACAAAATATATAGTAGAGATCGGTCAAGGAAGGATTGGTTATGCAAGATTGCCTATATCTGCCTTATATAGAAGTGTGGATCACCAATTCTGTATTACGTTACTTTTGTCCCCACACACACGCATGCGTGCATGTACTTAGCTTGAAACGTTGGCACAAAAATTAAGACGCCTTAAGGGGGTCCACTACCCAAAAAAAATTATTTTTGTTTTTTTATATTTCCCCCCCAAAATAATGATGACTGTACATGCAATATGCTGCCTTCCAAATTGGAGAAGATTTGGATGCTCCATTCTGGACTTATACTAACTTGAGTACTCCCGATTGGTAAGTTATGAAATCCCAAAGTAAACTAGTCTCCAAATATGACCGTCCTCGTGAAATCTTAAATGTTCACTAAGTCCGGATCAGTTGGAGCTGGGTAGTTGGCACAGCACCAGAAGGTAGGTCTAAAAATAGGTACACATCATACAAGATTTCAAATAAAAATTCTGAAGCAGAGAGAAGTTGTGTTTTTTTTTTGTTTTGTTTTTTTGGGTAGTGGACCCCCTTAAAGTATATATTATGTTGTCAGTTGATAATCATCAATCCTGCACATGGACAACCATTTAGTGATCCTGCCAACCTTTGCATTGGCTACGTGATGACTGCTAGTGGGTTCATGAATCTTATCATCCAGCTATTATATTTGCTATTCCTGCTCTGACATGCTTGCAGAATGAGTACCAAGGTAGAGATCGGTAAAGGAAGGATGGATTATGCAAGATTACCTATAGAAGTATATATATGAAACTGTATTATGTCTGCTGTATAACTTTTGTCCCCCACCCACAAAATTACGAGTAGAAATGAAACAACTTCATCTGCAGTATTGTGCAAAGTGTCTTGTTCTTCATCTTCACTAGCGTCTCCTAGGATGAAACAACATAAAGAGATTGAAATATTATATACCAATGGAGGGCACTTCCTACATACTTGACAGTATTATGAAGGACATTGCTTACTATCAGATGAAAACTCGTGCTAAATTAGACCAATCGTCCCAGTACCTGCAAATGAGACGAGAATTGTAGCCATACATAATGTTACAATGACCTTCTCTACTAGATACGCTAGCCTTCATTTCTAGAGATCATTTCTACTAGATGCTCTAGCCTTCATTTTGAGAGATCATTTCTACTAGATGCTCTAGCCTTCATCAGAATAATGACGAAGGCTAGATCGTCCATTGAGAGAGTAAATTTCAAGTTGATGATTGAGGTCATTGTAAGTTCGTTATGTCAACTGAGAGTTCGTTGAGAGTATAATGTACTTGCACCTTAACATGCATGCAGGAAACGACATAACATCCTAACTCAACGGACTTGTTCATTAGATGGAAAATTCTGATTGTTTTGTTATGCACTCATCCAGTGAAAATTAAATCTAAACGGCTTTGCTCACATCAACAGCCACACCCACATAACTGAGCCATGTCCAGGTATTGCTGGCCATGAATTGCACAAATTGAGGTGCCTTGGAATATTCTGCTCGTGTTGGTATAGAAGGCTGACTAACATAAATCCACTAGTATGTTTGTCTGAGGGATAAAACCAGTAACTACAGAGACACCAACTCTGTAGTAAGATTTGAGCTAAGTTCCTCATCACTGATCAGAACAAACTCAATAAAATTCCTTTTTCAGTGAGCTTGCCTCCAACAGATCTCCATATGTTGCACAGATCTCATTGATTACCACTGGAGTCAGAGGCACAACAAGTGATTGAGCAAGATCTAGAATTTTCAGGGGAAGGTGGCCCCCTATTGCTCCATCTTACTGTAGTATTATTATTACTCACTCTTGTGAAGGAAGACCTAGTGATGAATAGGCAAAGCTTAACTGACTGGCCGTCATTAGCATCATCTAGCTTTTTTCCAAACAACAGTAAGACCGGCGCTTCTTATATGCCTAACAAAGGGTGCTTGTGATGGCAGCAAGACCAGCTCTTAACTGCTTATGTTCACTAAATGTGGAGAGGCTTAAGTAATTAATTACTGTCTAAATACAGAAAATTTTTATGGGGTTCGGTGGGTTCAAGTTGAGGCTCTTGAGTGGCCACAGCTGGCACTACTGGACCACACTGTCAACTACTACACCCACACTGTCCACTACTGCACCACACTGTCAACTACTGCACCACACTGTCCACTACTGCACCACACTGTCCACTACTGCACCACACTGTCCACTACTGCACCACACTGTCCACTACTGCACCACACTGCCCACTACTGCACCACACTGTCCAACTACTACACCACACTGTCCACTACTACACCACACTGCCCACTACTACACCACACTGTCCACTACTACACCACACCGTCCACTACTGGACCACACTGTCCACTACTGCACCACACTGTCAACTACTGCACCACACTGTCGACCTACTGCACCACACTATCCACTACTGCACCACACTGTCCACTACTACACCACACTGCCCACTACTACACCACACTGCCCACTACTGCACCACACTGTCCAACTACTGCACCACACTGTCAACTACTGAGTCATCCTTTACCAGTTAATATTACATGATTATAAATGGTAAAGGGTCACCTAACTGGTGTGGTCAACATGGGTGGGTACAGTCATATTTCCTTTCATTTTTAACAGCAATATGATGCTTGATGTTAAATACTAGACATCATAAATACTAGACATCATAGTTGAGTGGTGGAGGACTACACCAAACCACAGCGAGTTCTACAGCGTCCCACTTCAACTTTTACTGTTGCTAAATACTACACATACTAGCACGTGCCACGTCTTGTTGCTACTGCCGACTATGCCTGCATGCATCATGTTGTCCACTACACAAAACGCTTATCTTGTTGCTATTTTTGACCATTTTTGACCATACACATATACGGTCTGCTACAGCCTCCTTCAAGGCCTTGGTAACCATCCAACGAAACAGCAAATGATTTGGTAGAGCATTAACTATAGCTTCTTGTGGACTTGGTACAGATCCCCAGCAGCGACAACTTCACAGGCAAACAACTGTTCTGTATTGTATTAGAGTTGGTGTATAAGTTATCTTTTACCAATCTTATGTCCTAACACTGCATAGAGGCTTGTTTAGCCAGATACAGGCTAAACACCAGGAAGAACCTAACGATACGGAATGTACAATATGAACTCCTGTACCTACTGGTATAGTGTATTTGTGCAGAGCAGGACATGAAGAAAGCAAGAAAGAAGTAGCATAAACGAAGAAGATGGCTGAAGAGGATGTGGATGAGGATAACTAACACACACACACATTGCTGTTGAAGAGAGAGAGATTTTTTAAAAGACTAAAGATTATGATATGGTGTGGAAAACCAAATCACTTCCCTGAAGTAGATAGGGTGATGATCCTACATCTGAGATTCCACACTAAATGACCTACTCAGGAGGGGGGCTGCCTTTGGAAATGCTACATACCTTTCATTTTACACGTAGCATATCTTAATGTGTTCAGAATAATCATGCTGTATACCTTATATATCACATGTGCCAAACTTGTTAATATTTGCCATCTAAGGATTCCACCCAGTAAACCTTCACAACAGCAGAACTGTTACCAGGTTTCCATGGTATTCGAAGCCTTGGGAAGGTTGAATGCCACTGAACTGTTATCAAGGCACGCAGAGTGTGTTTTTGTAAGTAAAAAACAGTTGTAGACACAGTGAACGAGTTGCCAAAGTGAGGTTTAGCTGATGCATTGAAGTCCGCCACACTTGCTCTCTCCACTAGGAACATACATAGGAGGTGGAAACGACTATCTTCACCAATTAGTCAAAAAGATGTCTCACGACTAGCCCGGACAGAGTATTTTTGTCCCGATAGACTTCTGGATTTTTTTGAGGGACTGACTAAGTGATCTGACCTCGATGTTCATTTCCACACTTTGAGACCATTGGTGTCCATATTTTTTAAGGTTAAATCTAGCAGTCATATTGCATGTAGTACAGCAATTGCATCTATAAACTATACCACTTCCCCTGAGATTTGCAAGCCACCTTGAAGAGGATTCCTGCTATATTAGAACAGTGCTCTACTTATAGGCTGAAAAGGCATCATGACTATAATTATATAGACGCTATGTAGTACCCGTAGCTATATTAGCTGACCTAGTCATGCATGTACAGGCATGCGACGTTGCCATGCTTCTTGAGCACTGACTGGGGGCCATCTAGACCTTGAACAAGCTACTGCTGGCCGCAGATTGATTAAAACACATGGACAATACTGCTTTTGAATATAGTGGCTGCTATCAAGTACAGAGTCCAGTTTTCTGATAGGTAAGTCTAACATACTCATGTTTTTATGCAGCAGCAACTCATAATGATTAGGTAGCTAGTTGCTTTGCAGTTTGTTTGATAAACACATGATGCAAGGTGCCAATTTTCCTGTTCACACCGACACATTATATAGTATGCAGTACGAAAAATGTTCAAATCTCTTCAGGAGTAAAACCAGAACTGTTCTACACAGCATATTATTATGATTGCTGGACTAAATGATGAGGTATGTATAAACTTCTCCTGGTGTATATACTTACTTGTCAAAGTCTAGATCTTGACTCCACTGTATTAGGTCATCCACCCCTCTGTCGTCCATCGCATCAATCAAGATATCTGTCACTCCTCTTCCCTCAGAATCCTTATCTGTGCCATCTACCCTCTTGCCCAATCTATCAGCCCTCTTGACTGGTCCGTCGCCCCCCTCAACTGAACCTGCAACTCCCTCGACTGCCTCCTTAGCCTCTTCCTTATCTCTCCAATGCTGTTCTTGTTCTTCTCGTTCCTTAGCCATTCCTGCCTTATACCTGCGGCAATAATGATGGCAGCAACAACAGTGCAATAACAACAAAAAAACAAAACAATATTGAACTACTACAGTGTGGGAAACTGGACCTCTAAAATTATTTGTATTATTTCAATGTGCCAAATTTTGTTACTGTTAACCATGAACATTGCTTTGTATTATTCCAATGTGCGTATTATTCCAATGTGCCAAATTTTGATACTTCGGTTAACCATGAATATTGCTCTAAAATTATTTCTATTATTCCAATGTGCTATTATTCTAATGTGCCAAATTTTGCTACTTCGGTTAACCACGAATATGCAATGTGTATTATTCCAATGTGCGCCAAATTTTGTTCTTCAGTTAACCACGAATATTGCTCTAAAATTATTTGTTATTCCAGTGTGTGTTATTCCAATGTGTTTTTATTCCAGTGTTTGTTATTCCAGTGTGCCACATTTTGGTACTTCAGTTAACCACAAACACAGCACTCAAATTTGTTTTTCACGCTGCATTCTCCGAAGCCGAAGCTAAAGGATGGGAGGAGTTTGAAAGGAGCCATTGCTATTCTTGGGTAGCATGTCTATAAAATCAAAGCCAAGCTACAAGAAGGGTCGAGAAAGTTCAAGTTCATTGAAGCTAAAGGATGGAGGGGCTATTATCTAGTTGGTTAGCATGTCCACAAGATCAAAGTTAAGCCCCACTCAGTATTTAGTTCTTCTGCACAATAAGTTATTGCTCTAGCCTGTGAGGGAAGCAATGATGATAATAACCACTGGGATCAGGCATGTCCATTTTGGGGGGAAAATATCATCATTAAGTAAGTACTTTCAAATGGCCATGGGTACCTCAATTTCTGATGTGCGATCACTATATTGTTTAATAGTTTGATACTCTAAATATCATCTTTAAAAAGAAATATATATACTTTTGTGGTTAACAACACACGAAACAATTAACAACATCTACAGAATATAACATACAGTAATTCTGGAAATTATTGTATTCAATGCAAGCATAGCGAGTCTTTTTGCTTATGCATTATTAAAAAATATATAACATTTTAATAAGCTGGAGAAAGATGGAGGGCTATTAGATATTTCCGTTGAGCACTACTACTACCTGTTCAAGCCTAAGATGGCAGGCCTTTACAAGTTCTTAGTGAGCACTACTACTACCTGTTCAAGCCTAAGATGGCAGGCCTTTACAAGTTCTTAGTGAGCACTACTACTACTACCTGTTCAAGCCTAAGATGGCAGGCCTTTACAAGTTCTTAGTGAGCACTACTACTACCTGTTCAAGCCTAAGATGGCAGGCCTTTACAAGTTCTTAGTGAGCACTACTACTACCTGTTCAAGCCTAAGAGGGCAGGTCTTTACAAGTTCTTAGTGAGCACTACTACTACCTGTTCAAGCCTAAGAGGGCAGGCCTTTACAAGTTCTTAGTGAGCACTACTACTACCTGTTCAAGCCTAAGATGGCAGGCCTTTACAAGTTCTTAGTGAGCACTACTACTACCTGTTCAAGCCTAAGAGGGCAGGCCTTTACAAGTTCTTTCAATGTCAGTCTCTACCAAGGAGCAGCAATACTGGTTTGGGAGAGGCTCTCACAAAGGAGGCAAGCACTGCTGTCCACCAAATCCTGGAGGAGAAGCAAAGCAGAGTGACTGAACATAAGCAAACATACACTCAATTCACCCGCAAACAAAGAGCAGAGATTACCAAATATGGGCCACTGTCAAAGAAAGTGCAGTGAGATTTTTCAAGACATGGTATCAGGAAGACATTAAAAGGGAGAGCCTTCAACATGAAATCCCTCCAAAGAAGAGAGGAAGGCTATTTAAACTAGGAGACCTTGATTGAAAATGTGTGAAATCCTTGAGAATGGCTGGAGTTTCTATCAATTCTTGAACCATCATAGAAGGAATTGTTAAGGCTACTGACCACACAATACTGATTGGAAATGGTGGTCACATTCACCTTTAGCTTGGGCATATTTAACAAATGGTTTTGTTCAAAGGAAGTCTTCAACCAAAACGAAGAAAAAAATACTTCTCAAAACAGAGTTTAAAGTAGTCAAGAAAGCCTATTTCAAGAGAACAGTCACAGATAGGAAGATACCTCCTAATGTTGTTCCTGCATGCTTCTCAGTGGCACAAGCTGAGCAAGGTGCATCAAGAGAAGAGTTGAAATTGCTGGAGTTGGGGACAAATGCCAAATCGCGCCACTGTAGCTGGTACACACAACAGCCATCTCTTTGCCTTTCAGGTGTTGTGTGAGGGAAAGGTGACACCTTTCAACCTCTTTACCACTGGCACACGCACAAACATTGGGCTCATTCCTAATTCAAAGACTAGCATCAAACTTGTCGATAATATCATCATGTTTCTGCTGCTCGCAAGGTTTAGCTCGTGAGCAATTTTACTGGTCATACAAAGTGATGAGAGGGAGTTAATTGTAGTGATGTCCTTCATCCATCTGTGAATAAGCCACTAAAGGATCACTTGAGATGAAATTTTCAGGAATGGTATCAGAACAAGTATCCAAACAGCTACAAGAAGGAAAGAAAACCTGAAGATGTGAAAGTGCATGCATGTCTCTCTACTAGGAAACCCTCTACTAGGAAACCACTTGGCATGGACATCAGCATACCAGCTACTTTCAAAATGAAGCTGGATTATTCCCGGACTTCCTAGAGTCAGGTATTGTTGAACAAGAAGATGTAACCCCAGAGAATGACCCTCATCCTCATTTACTTGATAGCATTTTACCTCACAACGACTCGATTTAACAAATTCTCATTTTTTAAATCATGCAATAATTCTCAATGAACTCTCAGTTGACATAAGAACATTACAATTGATGAAGTCTAGAGCATCTAGTTGAAACGTCAAGAGATCAAGTTGATTAGAAGGTTATTATAATGCAATAAATTCCAGAATTATGTTTTACAAAGTCTTACATTTTCATGATCCACGCTAGTCTGTGCTCTTTGTGTCTTTTCTCCACATCCTGTCTCCTTACAAGCTGAAGGAGGAAGAAGATGAATTAGATTTTGGTAACCCCTTGGTCACACACACACATATAATACGTCAATTTAAACCTTGGCCACTTGTGCATACATCAACTTAACCTTACTTTATGTTGACGCTAAACTCACCTTCGAGTAGTGGAAATGTCTTCGTCGTTGTGATGATTCAAGAGTGATGAAGTCCTGATAGACTGGAACTACATGGGCCTAGCTAGGTTTAAAGGAAAGACAAAAGAAAGATAATCGAAAGTGGTGCAGTCATGTGATCACCTCGTATTAATCCCATAGGTTGATTAAGCACTCGCCTTATCAGTCACCAAGCGCCAACCGTTGTTTTCGTAACGCTCATACCAGTTTCTTTTGTCGTCTAAGTAAAAAATAGGAAATTGATAATCCCAGTACCTCATACAGGTGGACTCGGTGAAATCATTTACAAGAAGAACTTTGCTGAACACAAGAAGTCTACACATATTAAGACATATGTCTTCCAATATTACCAAACAAAGAAACAGTTAACTACTTTCTGTGTAAATGCAACTTGCCCAAACAATGACAACTATCACAAATACACCACATCTATAGCTATACAATATGCAACGTACCATCACCGGAGGTTGGCTTCTTGGTGGGCCTATTGTGTCTCTCCTTGGCACTGGCCATGCGGTTGGTGAGACTGGCATAGTCACGAGGGCTGAGAGCACAGAGGTCAACTATCGACCGGTAAGTACCAATTTTGTAATAGATATTAGGAGGGAAGTTTTCCTGTGTTGAGAGGGGGGACTTGTATAAGCACGAACAACCAGTTTAAAAAGTAAGTCTTTTGTTTAGTTGGTATAATACTAACCCTGCACACAAGGAACTCTCAGACTCAGGCATCCATGACTAGCGTACTAGGGACATTCCATAGTAATCAGATTATCTAACATGATTAGGATGAGGTAGCAATAACCCCACTACCAGAGTATCCTAGGATAAGGTCACTCTGATATCCTGGATGATCCTTAGATGACCACTGAAATATCCCAAGACACACAGGACACTTTGTTGGACATGTTTTGCCTTGGAAAAATTTCAGGCTAAAACTTTAGGACTATGACAGTGATTTTTAATTAGGCTATAATGGTTATCTCGTACTCCTCCTAGTCTGAAGCGGATGAGAGTCCCTGCAGCCTTGTCTATCAACTTCGCCTAGAATATACATCCAGGAGTGGGACGGGAAAGTGATTACATGCTATTAGAGAGCTCACTTCATGTTTAAATAAATGTGAATGCATACCTCTTTCGGATTGATACTTTTTAGAATGTAATAAGGATCCAGTTTGTCAGAGACGTCGATCAGACTGCGATAGAAGCGGAACTGCTTTTTCATCTGTGTGGCACAAGCATATAATTATAGTGGCACTAGTGAAAATCACTACGTATTATTCTACGTATTATTCTACATCTTGACTGTGTATATAATGACACCATCACAATAGTACAGGCCAACGCCATGATATAATGTAATGTTTCACATCTTCACAGTGTGTATAATAACACCATCACAACACTACAAGACATGATATAATGTAATATTGTTACACATCTTCACAGTGTATATAATGATACCATCACAACACTACAAGACATGATACAGTGTAATACTGTTTCACATTACAACACACATAAATCTTACAAAGTATTTTATGTGGTGACTGGTCATAATAGAGGTAGTAAGTGGAAACCTCAGGATTATTTTGATTGATATAATACATACATATCAGAGAGTGTGGTAGCACTCCCTATATTTTAAAAATGGCAGAAAAAACAACAAAAAACCCCCGAATCTAAGTTGAAACTCACCTTGGCAGCTCCCTGTGTCCTAATTTCACCTCAAAAAACACTTTCAGAGTGCCTTCAATCGTAGTTATAAGCCGGCAGTCTCAAAACCATTTAAAACCTTGAAATTCACCTTCAGAACCTTTATTAATAACCCCCCCCCCCCCCCCCCCCCCACTCACACATACCTTACATAATAGGTCCATCTGCTATAATTTTACTACCAGAAGACTCCAAATAGTCCAAAGCAAACTAATCTGACTCTCGTAAAAGATCGCCAATACAGTAAGCACATTTGTTCCATGAGCAGTTTTGAGTCTATAGCTAAGTGACTCAGCACAAGATGCATGTTTTCGCTGCAGAGAAATGATCAGTTGGTTCACTGAGAAGCTTGATCTTGTGACAATAGGTAATAACAAGACCTTCAACAAAACCATGTCACTACTTATTATCCATGTGTATGTGTAGACATACCTTATTACAGAGTTGTTTCATGACTATATGCCCGTAATTTCACAAGCCAAAGGTGAGCGAAAATACAGAAATTACACGCCATATTCTACGGTGAGGTTGATGAATTGTTGATTCTATTCTTGATATAATTCATAATATACGGTCAGTCAGTTTGTTGGCCGGTCGGTTTGTCCATCGGTAATTCGGTTCATTGACCAGTCAGTCTAGATTGACACCATCTATACCACACATTTAATTTGCTTGTAGTTGTCTTGAAATATTTATACCTTTATTGCTGTCAATAAATTGCTTAACAGCTTCACCATCCAGCCTCTGCTGTCTTGGAAGATGTAACCATGGAAATAGTATTCATGACTATGTGCGTGCACAGTACTGAGAAAAAATAGCTACTAGTGGAATATGGGAGAATATTTAACGCCATGCCTGCAAGAAAATACTACAGTGAGTATATCAAGTATAAATAATTTATCAATTTAGACAAACAACATTTATATGGCCTTATGTGTTAATAATAATGAACTCTAAATATAATAGAAATTATAATATTGATCTTCATTATATGTATTAAAAATATATAAAAAATTAAAAAATCTTGATTAAAGTGATATTTTTAACATGTTTAGTCTTGTTTCTATTTGAAGTCAAGCAGCCTCCCACAAGGAGATACTCGTAGAGCTAACACCAGTTCTAACCAATCGTAGATGTTGTTCTCTACCATGACACATGCCAATGTATTCATATTCGATGATAAAAACTTCATGCGATTAATTTTCGCAAGATTTAATAATGGTCACCAATGAAATTATTTGACAAGGCAAGTTAGCTACTACGTACAGCTGGCCATAGGTATTTGGCTTAAGATAAAATATGGCTAGCTAGCTAGCTATACTTTTGTATATGCTCCATGCTTTGCTGGATGCTGCTGGCCATGACTTCCTGACTCCCTGTTGTTATTGCTGGAGACAGCAGTTACAATGACAGGGAGCCCTTTGGATCGGGTAGTCCATCCTTTGGACTGGAGATATTTTCAAACCATCACTCACTCAAATTCTCTAGCTCTTGAGATCATCTCACTCTAGCTAGCTACGAATGTGCAACATGACTCATAATAATACTCATTATTGTAAGAAACATTTCATAATTTTATATTTCGTAGATGAGCAAAACGAAAAAAATGAAATTTTGCCATAGTTACCTGGTCTGTTGAGCTTGAGTCATGTTTTGAAGAATGATGATCTTTATCCAATTCAACAGCGCCTGAGCCAGCTTGATTGCATCGTTGAGGAGAAGCCTAACCATGCCTTTTTACCAGGAATCGAAAAGCAGAGTGGTTGTGGAAGTGTTTGGGAACATTCGGAACCTTCTAGTTTTTATGATTTACGCAAGTTATGCAAAAGGAAAAAATAACAGAGATAGAATTAAAATAACCTTCTTAATAATTAATTATTAACTTATAATTGTATTATCTTGATGTTTCAACTAGATGCTCTAGCCTTCATCAGGAATAATTCCTTATTATATAATTATTATTCCTGGAGCATCTAGTGGAAACATCGAGAGAGTACAATTTGAAGTTGATTATTGAGAAGGTTATCGTAATGTAATTATGTCAACTGAGAGTTCATTGGAAGATAGAATTGTTGAAGATAAGTTTCTAGGTGTTTTTGTGCTGCCGGTATATAATATATACTACCTTAGTGAAAGGTATGCTTGTGAAGTCATTTTGGAGCCTGAAACCACCACTTAGCCTGAAGCCACATTTAGCCTGAAGCCACATTTAGCCTGAAGCCACATTTAGCCTGAAGCCACATTTAGCCTGAAGCCACATTTAGCCTGAAGCCACATTTAGCCTGAAGCCACATTTAGCCTAAAGCCACATTTAGCTTGAACATTTAGCCTGAAGCCACATTTAGCCTGAAGCCACATTTAGCCTGAAGCCACATTTAGCCTGAAGCCACATTTAGCCTGAAGCCACATTTAGCCTGAAGCCACATTTAGCCTGAAGCCACATTTAGCCTGAAGCCACATTTAGCCTAAAACCTTAGGTAGATAAGAAAATGCTGATGGAGTTGTAGTTGGGTTTATAAGCTTTGGTTTTGATGGGGGGGGGGGGGGGGGGGGGGAAGGTTGTGTTTTTTTTGTTGTTTTTTTTGCTATCTGCCATTTTAAAAAGCATGCCAAACCAATATAGGGAGTGAGTACAAGCATACTCTCAGACTATAGTTGAATGGTTGGTTGATTGTGACAATGTTGAGAGGTACTAGAGAGAAGCAGCCATGTTATCGAAAGCTACACCAGTCCAGAAACATCAGTGTCCAAGTTAGAGTTCAGCAGTTTTCACAGAAATACTACAAGTTTTGATGCTCACTTCAATGGCTGCCCCTCACGTGTAGGCCATTCTTCCCACAGATTATTTGTGGCATATATTTATTATTCTAGACACATGTCTCATATAACCAGGCTGAGTTTTGCAGCATGCACACCCACACCTCAATGTGATCATAGGTGGGCATGCATTGCCTAATCAAGGGAATGCACCGTTTATGTTTAAGATGGTCGCCGATGTGTGTGTTTGGGAAAAAGTAATAAGGTGCTCTGGAATGGTGTTTCCCATTGAGTTGAATTCACTCTTGTCTAGTTTTTCACTCGCTATGGACACAAGCTTCCAATACCCACACTAAGTATTTAATAGATGAACGATTTGCTTCATAAATACAAATAATTCATACATACAAACACAGACATAATCGTGTAGCTTTGTTGAACTTTTTTCATGGAGGGAAGTAAAGATGTTATTCTAGTTAGTGTCAGCACATATAAACCCTATGAAGTGCATGCCATGCCTTGTACGAGGCCTATACTTGATCTTACCCTATAACTTGTCCACACCTTCCATATGAGCCGAGCAGCCTTCAGCTGTGCAGTCTTTCTTTCATGTTTCAACTGTTCAATATTTCTAAGATCAGAGGTAAGTATGATGGTTTCAATTTTGATGGGTAATACAACTTTCCCCCCATAATATATTTATAGTAGTATGGTTGTAAGGTGCTGCTAGTGAAGAGGTCCCCCCATACTGCATTTACAGTAGTATAGTTATAAGGTGCTGCTAGTGAAGAGGTTCCCCTATAATGCATTTACAGTAGTATGGTTGTAAGGTGCTGCTAGTGAAGAGGTTCCCCCATAATGCATTTACAGTAGTATGGTTGTAAGGTGCTGCTAGTGAAGAGGTTCCCCCATAATGCATTTACAGTAGCATGGTTATAAGGTGCTGCTAGTGAAGAGGTTCCCCCATAATGCATTTACAGTAGCATGGTTATAAGGTGCTGCTAGTGAAGTGGTTCCCCTATAATGCATTTACAGTAGTATGGTTGTAAGGTGCTGCTAGTGAAGAGGTTCCCCCATAATGCATTTACAGTAGCATGGTTATAAGGTGCTGCTAGTGAAGAGGTTCCCCCATACTGCATTTACAGTAGTATGGTTATAAGGTGCTGCTAGTGAAGAGGTTCCCCCATAATGCATTTACAGTAGCATGGTTATAAGGTGCTGCTAGTGAAGAGGTTCCCCCATAATGCATTTACAGTAGTATGGTTGTAAGGTGCTGCTAGTGAAGAGGTTCCCCCATAATGTATTTACAGTAGTATGGTTGTAAGGTGCTGCTAGTGAAGAGGTTCCCCCATAATGCATTTACAGTAGTATGGTTGTAAGGTGCTGCTAGTGAAGAGGTTCCCCTATAATGCATTTACAGTTGTAAGGTGCTGCTAGTGAAGAGGTTCCCCCATAATGCATTTACGGTAGTAGTGGGACAGGAAAGTTGCAATTTATTACATGCTGTGATAGTGTGCTGGCCTTTGTTTTTTAGGGAAGGAGGAGAGGGGATCATTAGGGGACATGAGGTGCATGATAATATTATGGTATAGCACATGTGCATGTGGTTTAACACTCCACTGCTTTCATCTGTGCTTAACACCCAATAATACTGCAATGTTGGCTGCTAAGCAAGATGCTCATGGTGACAATTGGCAGACACTTAGCAGCAAGCAGACCTTAGCGAGCAGACACTTAGCAGCAAGCAGACCTTAGCGAGCAGACACTTAGCAGCAGACACTTAACAGCAGACACTTAGAAGCAAGCAGACACTTAACAGTGAGCAAACACTTAACGGCAGACACTTAACAGCAGACACTTAACAGCAGACACTTAATGGCAAACAGACACTTAACAGCAAGCAGATACTTAACTGGAGCAGACACTTAAAAGCAAGCAGACACTTAATAGCAGACACTTAACAGCAAGCAGACACTTAACAGCAAGCAGACACTTAACAGGAGCAGACACTTAACAGGAGCAGACACTTAACATCAAGCAGACACTTAACAGCAAGCAGACACTTAACAGGAGCAGACACTTAACAGGAGCAGACCAAGCAGATACTTAACTGGAGCAGACACTTAACAGCAAGCAGACATTTAATAGCAGACACTTAACAGCGAGCAAACACTTAACAGGAGCAGATGCTTAAGGGTTAACAGCAAGCAGACACTTAATAGCAGACACTTAATAGCAGACACTTAACAGCGAGCAGACACTTAATAGCATACACTTAACAGCATGCAGACACTTAATAGCAGACACTTAACAGCGAGCAGACAATTAATAGCAGACACTTAACAGGAGCAGACGCTTAACAGGAGCAGACACTTAACAGCAGACACTTATTAGCAAGCAGATATTTAACTGGAGCAGACAGTTAACAGCAGACACTTATTAGCAGACACTTAATAGCAGACATTTAACAGCAAGCAGACACTTAACAGCAAGCAGACACTTAACAGCGAGCATCTGCTTACCCATGTGGAGCTGGTATCAAATCGATTAGGTGCAGGCCATTGGAGTCTAACTAGAAGGATAACTAGAAGGGCTGTTGATGGTTAACTGTTGCAAAGCATAGTCTGGGGAGGTTCATGTGGATATCACATTTATAAAATGTCTAGTATTGCCATGACTGATGCTTAACAAATAGGGCTAGTAATAACTGTGGTAAACATAAGCAGATTCTTAATATAGACTCGTGCTTAATGGTAGCATTAATGGTACTATTGACATGCTTGATAATATATCTGTACCTAATGTAGTAGCTTCTGTATGCCCTCTGGATGACTATGGCTGCTTGGATTTCTCTATTCCACTTAGACCTGCCACTAGAACCCTGTAGATGAGATGTATATATATATAATATTGATGGTTGTCTGTTGTGATTGGATGTCGTAGCTTTTAAGAGGGAAGAATATAGGTCTAGTACAGTGGTTCCCAACCTTCTTGGGACCATTACCCAAATCACCCTATCCTCCCTGTTCCATTACCCATACCTGTGTAATAAAAAAAATGGTTATGTTTATTTATATAGTAAGTAAGTATTAGTAGTTAGTTAGGAAGTTAGTTGGTCATTGCAAAACAAATCAGATGGCTGTGCTTGCATTTTGTTAGCCAATTGTTCAATGTGCGGTTTTGTAGAACTGAGAGCAATCTTTGCATCATTTGACACCACAACCAGTTCTGTTTCTTGGTTTTCATTCCCATGATGATGGAGAAGCCTTGCTCACATCGGTAAGTGGTCGAAAAGGAAGTCAGATCTTTAGTGCCAAGGTTGGTGTGTCATTTAGAAGGTTTCCAGGTCCTTGTTCTGGAATTCCAGCTTCCAAGCCTCATTTACTCTCAGAGTTATCCACTCCTCTTTTGCTGGAAAGACATCTTCATCGACTTGATCCTCATCAGCCACAAAAGGGCTGCTGGCAGCACTGAAGGCAAGAGATGTCCAGATCAGGGAAGTATTCCTCCATCTTTCTGACCAATTTGTCCAAGTGGGCCTGGATGTCTGCTTTCAAATTTTTTAGGATATCTTGACCATCCTCGCTCTCATCAACAAATTTGTCAAGTGTGGGAAACTGTGCCCCACTATGTCCTTTGCAACTCTCTTGCTCCATAACTTTAGCTCTCCGATAAATGCAGAAATGGCTTGTTTTTCATCGATTGAAGTGCCAAGTTTCCTCTGTTGAGTTCATTGAAGATGTCGCCCAAATAGCACAGATGGAAATGCCATTCATGGTCAGAAAGGTGGTGTGCCAAGTCTGACCCTTTTTGCTGCAAAAATAGTTGCACTGCCTCCTGAAGCTCAATCACGTGATTCACAACCTTGCCTCAATGTGTCTCTCTTGAACTTCCTGTAATTTTAATTCAAGGTTGTGTGTTGTCCTATAGTATAGTTGTCCTTTGGTATCCACTCCCTCGTTTCTTGTATGTATAAAAATTTTGGTTATATGCACCTTACAAGAGTAAGGTGCATCTAACCCTGTACTCTTGTAAGGTGCACACAATAATTTTTTTTAAATACATACAAGAAATGAGGGAGTGAATACCAAAGGAGTTGCTGGACTTCACACAGACACACACAAATGCAAAGAGTTTTTAAAATATTTTTATTATTATTATTTTTTGGAAATCTTTCTTTAAGACAACACAATAAAAATAATAGGAAGTTCAAGAGAACCAAGTGTAAATTTCTTTTTTCGTGGACCAATAATTCATCTCACCAACTCATATATACACGACACTTGCCTTCTTGATCGGGAAGGTGTAATGTCCCTCTTCATCTGCATACCAAAGTTCAAATGTAAAGACTTCTCCATTGAAGCCACACTTGTGGCGGCATTACTTCGGTGTGGTATAGTAGCAATTCATATTTCTCGCCCATCTCTTTGTAAAATTCTTGAAAAACACAGTTATTGAAGTCTTTGGCTTTTATGAAGTTAACAACATTAACAAGTTGGTCAAATATATACTGCTTTCAAGGCATCTGGGAGCGTCTTGGACTCAAGTGTATATCGGTGAATACTGCAGTAATACATATCTTGCCTCTATCTGAAGTCCATTTATGTTTAGTTCTGATTTTTATATGCATATAATTTCTCAAAGATGACCTGAAAAGAACAAATCAAAGTGACCTGAAAAGAACAAATCAGCCATGTTCTTTTGGGAAAAAGAAACTTGAATTCAGGGTCCTGACTGTTGAGGGAGATCAGGAGAGCAGCTTGTGGCTAGTAATACTGAGCTAAGCAGTGAAGCCACTCTTGCTGTTCTGGAGGGGGGGAAATGTTAGAAATGTTGTTGAAAAGGAGATACTTGTTCTGGAATCTCAGAAGCTCAGATGTTGTGGAATGGTATAGGTCTTGACATTGCTACCGTTGGACTAGAGTACTACTCAACATTGCCACAGCTGACCAAACAATCAACTATTGCAACAGCAAAAACAATCGACCAGACAAATAAAAATCTAAAAATAAGCAACTTCTGTATATCCTCTAATAAGAGCCTCGATTGCTAATCATTTCATTTCAGTCCAAGCTACCTATGATCACTATTAGAAGTGTGGTTGCTATTAGAAGGATGGTTATTATTACGAGCATGGTTATTATTAGAAGGATGGTTACTATTAGAAGGGCATTAACAGGATGGTTACTATTAGCTACTATTGTATAAGTTTTGTTAGACAATTATTTGGAAAAAATGGCCACTGATCACAACTGCCAAGTGTTTTTGAGGCACTCTTTCTTACCACACCTCTACCCTACCGGGAGGCACGATGAATCCTTTTACCTTTGAGGATTTCTTTGCTGTAAGCTATACCTAGCCTGACATAGCTTTAATTTGCTGCAGCCTAACTACTGCAGCTTGTTGTATTTGCATTCTGATAATGAAAAAAGTTGCTATATAGTCTCACTACACAGGCTATAAAATTTGACACAGTCACAGCTGTATATAGCTGTGTGGTTACTATTGGAGGGACGATTCTTATATCCCAATTGATGGCGGATTTGACACAGTCACAGCTGTGCGGTTATTATTGGAGGGGTGATTCTTATATCCCAATTGATGGCTGAATTCAGTGGAGTAATAAGAACCTGGGCTTTGGGGCTTTAACTCAGGTAAAAAACTGGCACAATCCAAGTAAAAATATGACGTTCAAAATCTCAAGTAGTCCCTGATGTTGGATTGTCTTATTTTTCAAACAAATTCAAAGATTCTGATGTCAGGCACGGGCTCACTATGCACCAGTAAAGGTCTATTCATGTGAGAGAAAAGTCGCCAAGAGAAATCACTGTGAGAAATCTCCCTTATGCAATCGTTGATTGATTTTTTTGAACATAGATAAAATGTATATGACAGCGAAATTAAAATTAAAGTTTCAAGTCACTTGTGAGCCAGTGTTCACAATCACTTGAGGCACCAGACCCTCACAAGTCAGAAGGTCAACCGATGCCTCAGACTATCTCTCTGCATGCCCCATTGGCTGTATTGAAGGCTAGAGCATCTAGTCGAAACGTCGAGTGAATACAATTTGAAGTTGATTATTGAGAAGGTGATTTTAATGTATTATGAGTGGTTGAGTTACACTTTAATTCCTGATTGCTGCGAGGTTATTCGAATTCCAAACTGTCCTCTCCAAGCACTCGAGAGAAATGGCCAAGAACTCCCCAAGACCTTTAAGTTGCGGAAAATTCGCATGATGAGAGATTATCTGTGATAATGTTTCGATGGTCAAGCCAGGGAAAAAACTTTTTCCTCCTGATATGGCTGGAAAGACCTAAGCCATAGTTTTAGAAACATATTATACAGTAGGTTACTCATTGTGGCAGGTAATTTCCTAATTACTCACCTGTGTCATCCAAATTTTTTGGCAACAAAAAATCCAAACAAAATCCAAACAACAATTTCATGAGAAATAAAATACTAAAGTGTGTTCATAGCATTTACACATGTCTTTAATAGTTCAGTGTTCGGTTTAAATTCATAGTATTTTTTAGGAACATTGAATTGCACTGTTAAAAGGATTAATGTAGTAATTCCTAGACTGTTTCTGTGCTTCATTTTGTTGAGACCAATGTGGCTGAATAAACATTCAGCACATGGTCTGATATGCATGAAATGTCAAACAATTTTCTAAGGATGAAAAATCCAAACATTTATTGATAAAATCCAAACAGAAAATTTAAGGGTCAAAAATCCAAACAGTTTGGATAAAATCCAACACTATGGCAACACTGCACTGCTCCTTGGTCCCTCACCTATTGACTGGCATCTACATATACACAGTAGTCTAACTGCTTAGCCAGGAATGGTTATACCCTAGCAATTAATCAATTGAAGTGGAGTAGGAATAGGGGAGCCCCCCAACCCCCCCCCCCCCCCCCCCCCCCACCCCAAATGAGTAACATTTTCTTACTACTCTATAATATTGGTACATGATATTAAAATGTGTGTTTATATGCTATAGCACTGGTTGTGTGTACAATAAATTTTTCTTACAAGCCATCTTACACACACACACACACACACACACAAATTGACTCACCACTGTTGACTCACCAACTGCTTAATTTTGGTTCTTCCACTACTCTTCACCGATATCTTGGATAAGTAGGCGGGGTCTTTATCGTTGCCTAAGAAACCAAACTTACTCGTCAATAAAATTTATAACATCAGCTAACTTACTAGCAAAAGCTACATTCTTGACATACTCCTTCAAGCCTTCTACAGCCATAGTTCAGGTGTTCTGGAGAAGCAAAAACTAGGGAAAGATAAGAGTTCTGCGGTTAAAATTCTCAATTAGGATTACGTAACGTCCGTAGAGAGAGGCTGGACCTTGGATCACGCGACTTCTCTGCACCGTGACGTCCTTACGTTTTCGCTCGCCAGAGTGGGAGGAGAATGCTTTTTACTCGCTACTAACTCTATTGTCGTTGTGAACAAGTAGCATTCGAAGGAGTATATAATATAGTGTGAAAGTGGTATGAAGTATACTTAAGCTCAATGTAGCTCATGGGCGTATGCAGGGGGGGGGGGGGGGGGTTCTGGGGGTTCTGCTTTCATTTTAATGATATTCATTGGAATGTGTTTTTGTGTGTTTTCCCATCTCTCAGATTTTATTTCAGGCACTGGCACATTTCATTAATCAGGGAAATTTCGTTAAAAAGCACATTTCATTAATATAATTATAATTGTACACAGGTACATTGATAATGTGGAAGTGGAAAACAAAATTACAATAACTTAATGAGCTAATCATGCACAGTTACACATGATGCACGTGTAGTCAGCATTAATAGTAGTTATGGAACTACTGAGCTACAACTCAACCATGAAGAGGCAATGACAATCTATGGACATCAGGTCATTTTTCAAAATAACGGCTGAAGTTAAGAGATATTAGCTTGAACCCTGTACACTTTATAATTTATTCAGATTCTAGTGAACCGCAGTCTGATCTGAATCATTCTGAAATCAGTACTACTCTAGAAAGCTGACATGAAGATGAAGTTCCTGTACTTAATGAAGGCTCGAGTGGAAGTGCCGAAGGACCAGAATTGTATGATATTTATCTCCGAATAGGTCTATTGATGATGATGCTTGTTTAATAAATGAGCTTTCTAGTGGTGCTATATAGATCCTCTTTCTTATGTCACCACGATGTACCATTGCCTAGTGTCCTTCCTGGCACCTTGTCACATGGCTATCACCGAAAGTTTAACGTATCGTGGCTCAGTAAATATCCTTGGCTAGTCTACAGTTCTAAGGTAGATGGTGTCTTTTGTGTGCCTTGTGCTCTGTTTCTTCCATCTAGCCAACATAAAGATAAAGGCTATCTGCCTTTTTCTAACTGGATCAAGATGAGTTGCACTTTGAGTAATCATGCGAAGCTTCAATACCATCGTGATTGTTTGCAGCAAGCAGATGCATTTAAATGTACAATTGGAAATCCAGCATCACGAGTAGATGTAATGACAAGCACTGCTGTTCAAAAGAAAATAAGTGAAAACAGGCATATACTGAGGCAAACTGTACGAGCAATTGTTTTCTTAGGCAAACGGGGCCGGTATTACATTTCATAAAGTTAGAGGATGTTGCATCGTCAAAGAATCCTGGCAACTTTTTAGCACTGCTAAATTCTTTTGCTGAGACAGACAGTATTTTATATGAGCATCTTTATTGTACCAAGGCAAAGAATGCAACACACTTATCACCAATGACTCAAAATGAAATTATTAATATTATAGGCTATGATATGATTCTTGCCAAAACAATACCTGAGATAAAAGAAGCAAAATATTTTTCCGTTCTAGCTGATGAGGTTTCATGTCACAATGTAGAGCATTTTGCCATATGCCTTCGTTTTGTTAATGGCCATGGTGACATTTGAGAAGAGTTTGTTTCATTTGTAAAACTTGAGAGAGTCCGAGCAGCTGATATAGCAAATGCTATTATACAGACCTTGGAGGGGCTTGGCTTATCACTGAGTGATTTGCGAGGGCAAGGGTGATTGGGCCTCAATGATGAGTGGGGAGATGGCTGGTGTGCAGGCACTACTTCGAGAGAAGTCATCCCTTTTCTTGACCACATTATTAATGATATTATATCAAGATTTAGCAAGCATACCAACCAGATAGCTTTATTGCAATACCTCTTGCCAAGCCATATCACTACTTCGTCCTTTGTTAATATTGAAACCTGCTGTTACTTTCTATTCTGAAGATCTACCAAATGTGAGTATACTTGATGAAGAGTTACATCGCTGGAAGGAAGGTGGCTACAAATTTCACCAGATGAGCGTCCTCAAACTCTGAGTGAATTGCTTAAACTCTGCTGCCCCAAAACCCTTCCAAATGTTTATACCCTTTTGAAGCTTTTTGCTACACTCCCACTCAGTTCCTGTACTTGTGAACGATCTGCTTCTGCACTTCGACGTTTAAACAACTACTTGAGATCCACACAGAGTGAGGAAAGATTCAGTGCCTAAGCATTAATACACATTAATTATGGAAAGTATATTAATATCGATACTGTTTGCAAAATTTACATAGAACAATATCCATGCAGAATTCAATGTGCTAGCTTATTATTTCAGTAATTTTGTCTGCATATATATTTATATTTTTGAAGTTTGCTTAATAAAAATCATATTTTTGGACTTTCCGCCGATTTGTGCTGGATGGGGCATATATATTTCCCTCTTGCACTATCCTCACCATGGCTTTCGGCCACATGATCCACATCCAACATATATACATAACCCCCCTTTTCAAAAGTCTGCTTACACCCCTGTAATAAGCTAGCTACCGGTAGCAGGCTCATGCAAGCCTTAGCATCTCATTATTCCTGATGAAGGCTAGAGCATCTAGTCGAAACGTCGAGAGAATACAATTTGAAGTTCATTATTGAGAAGGTTATTATAATGTCTGAGATTTCATTGAGAGTATACTAGAGCTATATAACTCCCATGATTGTTGAAAATACAGCATTCAACTCGGTAGCTCTCCCACCTACCACAGCTCACATCCTCAAATGGTGTCATGTTGCCCTAAATCAAGGAAGGTACACCTGGAGACGCAACTCTGTTCTCACCCTATATACTAACAAAGGAGATCAAACCTTCCGACAGTAGCTATGCTTAGAGCAGAGGTAAACTCTCCGGTTAGTTCCACCTCATGGACACACCTCTCCTTCCAGACCTATGATGATGAAAAGTCTATGTGGCTGCTTGAATGAACTACCTATACCAGAAACTGATCTTTCACAAACCAAAATGTTGAACAAAGGATCCTACCAACACCTGATATCAGACATTGAGGACAAGGGCTAAAGAATATATTCAACGCAGTAGAATTTGGTTGAACTTGACACTTCCTGTTACAGTGTAAGAAAAAAGAAATGATCATAGATGTCCTCCCAACAGATCGTATCAGCCACACCTTCCCCATCCTAGTTAAGGTGTCCTTGATAGCCATCACTGCTTCCCAACAAATATTCCAGGCCCACAACCAGGGACACATCAAGACCCCTCATATGTTAACACTATACATTATTATTGTTGTTGTTGTTGTTGTTATTATTATTATTATTATTATTTTATTATTATTAGGGTTTTTATTTTGTATTTTTTTTTTTGTTTATCACTTATTACTCACTTCACTTCACTTATTGATAACAGCTTTAAATCTCCATTGCTTCCATGTAGAATTAGACCTATCTAGTATATAGGTGCTTCAGATTGGTAGAAAATTGACTAGGATGTGACAATTATGCCAGCACAAATTTGAGCATATTGCATAATGCCAGTCCTTTTTGGAGTATGATCAGAAATTCATTTTCAAATGAAATAACTTTTATTGTGTTGCAACATTCAAGGCACTCCTCATTGCTCTGCTTTGGTCATCTCCAAAACAACTTATGGGTGCTGAATACCCTCTCCACTGCAGCTGAAATGGCTGACCATGTAAAACTTGTCTAAATGGCTGCCACCCAATGCAACAATTTTTCTTCCGCTCTTTTCCACCGACTCAAATTCAGTTTTTAACTACTTTTCATTAATTAATGCAAGTTCTTTCTAGTATTAAAAAATGGAAGAGTTTACATGTTTCACTTCATTTGAGCATATTGCATAATGCCAGTTTTTTTTGGAGCATAATCAGAAATTCATTTTTAAATTAAATAACTTTTATTGTGTTGAACATTCAAGCTCCATTACTCTGCTTCAGTCATCCAAAACAAGGAAACTTGTTAATGAAATATTCTGGAGATATGTAGGGTTAGGTATTGAACTCTTCCTTTTCTTTCATTTAGGCTTTTCAGATTTCCTCTTTTGAGTGAGCCCAGACTTGTTGAGCTGTGTCACTAGAAACTTCCCCAGTTGCTTGGCTGGGGCTAGAATTCAGCTGGGATAAATTGCACAGGCTACATTAACTCTACTGAGCATGCTCATTTGCCGCATGATATAATTTGCCTATGCTTAATTATTACCCACTGCATGCAATCATCTGCATTGCTTTTACAAGAGATACAGTGAGATGTGTCTGAAATGTATGTGTAGGAGGGTGGATCTGCTGGATGTGATGGCCTATTATTGTGTTATAGACTAAACAAAGACAGACATGGCATCAATGAAAATACCACGTAACTGATCTAGTCAATTTTAGTATCTGAAAGTAACAAGGGCACCCTGATGATCTGTAAGAAATAACTAAATGCAGGACGTGTGCTATATATCCTTACTCGATCCTTTTGTGTCTGACAACCTGATTCGTG
Organism: Cladorhizidae sp. MBARI D1340-BT2; assembly: GCA_028752905.1. NCBI lineage: Eukaryota > Metazoa > Porifera > Demospongiae > Poecilosclerida > Cladorhizidae > Cladorhizidae sp. MBARI D1340-BT2. The sequence continues at coordinate 35,713,836 of JAQNBH010000017.1, forward strand.
ATTGCTCCATGACCTAATAACATTTATCTAAAAGATAGCTTCCATTGCCGGCTCTGCAAAAGACAGGAAAATTGAATCCCTCCAGAAGGGGTGTAAGACCTTTATAAATTAAACGTCCTGCAATCAAGATCATTGGAAACGCGATATTAGTCAAATATGCCAATGGCTCTCTTTAAAAATCTCTCATTATCTGTGACTAGCTACTTCCCTGATTGTGGACAACAGGAAAGCCGAACACAAGAACAAAAATGGTGATGCAACAGATTATGAAGCTGATTCTTGCACACTTCACAAATTTGCCAAAGAAAGTGATGAAAATGGAAATGGTAATACTTCTGACCACCGGATTAGCCCCCAGGTCCCTCAGTGCATCTATCTTCACAAATCAATCTCCAAACCCCTGATTAAGTGAGAAAACTTGTGCTTCTGTTGATGGAACACTAGAAGTATTTTTAAGTAGTCATATCTATTATAGTAGACCAGTCAGCTGTTTCTGTGTGGCTATCAATCTGAGATCCTGCCCATTAAATTATCAGATCTACCGCTTTGATGGGAAATCAATCAATAGAGGGTTGTGTTAATTGCTGTCTAATCAAATTCCCTCTAGGTAGATTTTCTGAGCTCAATGGCAGAGATGGTCTTAGTAGAACTGGATCTGTCCAATAATAATTGTAATGTCTGTTGTGTGCATTTCTCACAAAATGCTCTGAACAATGAGGTGATGGATTCATTACATTCCTTACCGTTGGTCATGACCAACCACTTGTTGGATTTCAGTGCAAAAGACAAAATGGGAATGCACTTACAGAGTGTACTACCCAGCTCATCTCGGTGTGATATTTTCTTCGCTAAGAATATTGGGCACCATCCTAGGTTTGGTTCATTTGCATAATTATATGCAATTCCTCTTGCATAATCAGTTGCATATTTCATTATGTCATCATTGTCACTACCATGCTGTGATTTGGTGCTTAGCATTTTGAGTTGAGGGAGGAGGGGGATTTCTATTGAGACATCTTCCTGCCATATATGTACAGTTTGGCTCAGGACATGTGCAAAGTCATGTGACTTGTATATGCACAATGTGATGACTCAGGATACATGCAAAGTCATGTGACTTGTATATGTACAGGGTGGTTCAGAACTTGTGCAAAGTCATGTGACTGTGACAGCACAAGCTGGTTGTATAAAGTATAAAGCAAGTGGTTAACACAATTTATGTGTCGACCACTTATACTGCTGCTCCTTTGCAATCAGCAACATTAATTAATAATTGCAGTTTTTTTGAGGGTCCAGTCCCTGGTGCCTCCACGGTTTCAATGCTACCAAACAGGATGACCATCTGCTGAAAAGCAAATTAACTTTTGTTATTCTGAATACATGTAATGTGAACCTCGTTGCTCGTTGATTCCATGTACAATTTCCTCGTGGCAACAGCAAACACATCATATTCAATGTCCTAATTCGATAAGGTATCTTAAACAAGTTAGCTTTAGAAGAAGACTCAGCAAAGCCATGGTTTCAGCTGGTCCAGCTTGCCAACCGGCACTGGTTCATTCTTTACAGCAGTAAAGTGGACAACTGCACAGTGTATTTTTCAATAGATCGTCTACATGGTTTCATGCATGTGGAATGTTGAAGGCACTCGGTACTAACTAGAATGTGTTGTTCATGATTATTTTATGCTGAGAAATTTTTTCTCGTGAATTATTAATGAGAAAACTGTCTGCCATAGCCTTTAGGCTTTAGACCAGCATTTTTTTTGTACTCAATTGTCTCGCCTGGTTCTGAAAGCCCAAAGGTGCAAATTCTACTTATATACTTTGTAGCTAATGGTATACCCATCAAGATCATTTTGGTATGCCTATCAAAGTTGGTGAGTGGACCATGTAGTATCAGTTACTCTTCAACTGCAACTTCCGTAATATTCAACCTTAATATGTAATGAGAGTGAGTTAGTCTGTTCTTGACTTATGAATTTTGCCATGTTTTTTGTAAACAATTTTGTGTAACTGTTTATCAATGAGATTCCTCATGTTCTAGACACATTGGTTGGCACAGAGATAACATAATTATTATTGCATGGAAATTCAATCTATAATTACAGGTTGTTATATAATTCTGAGAGAGTAGTATTCCAGTCTGTACGGTGGGTCAGCGATTGTTTGAGCATAACCTATGAGCGGCCCATGCTTCTGGTGGAATGTACGGAGTTTAGTCCAAATTTTGGACTTGTGTTATCAAAATACTCTTCTATGTGTGTTTCGAACCAAATGTTCACCAATAGAGTCCAACCGAACATCACAGATATCAGCCTATACTTACCTTAAGAAATAATGTACTTTAGATGTACATTGCCACTGCATCTCGGTCATACTTGACACACTCCATAAAGAATTCCGTCGCATGTCTAATGGGTCATGACGGAATTCTTTACCAATTGCTTGACCACCTACTCACAAAACAATCATTTATAGAGAGTAGGCTTCCTCTTGCCACAGACACTAATTTCAGCCGTCTAGACTTTCCAATCAGGAGCCATAATGCTGCAAAATCAGGCACTCCGGTTTTGAAGTACCCCCACTTTAGCTGCAGTAACTTTGGAGTTAATAACTATGCAGCATTTTTTAGGTTTCTCTTTCAATCAGTTTTTTGTTTTCTGTGCCAACGTTTCAACCGAAGTATTTTGGTGGCACACAAAAACAAAACAGCTGATTGAAAGAGAAACTTTAGAGTATTGGATGTAAGCTGAAAGTCATCTTACATGGACATTGTTGTCCATCTGTGCCACAATTGGATAGGTCCAAGTCAAGAAAAAATTATTGCAGTTTGGGAACTGTTCCCAAAAGTATGTGGGAGTTTGTTATGGAGGGAATCATGGAAATGGTGGGGTGACTGCTGGGTGGAACAACCAACCAGGAAAAAAACTTTTTTTGCAGTGGATATCACTTGGAGCTTCAAAGGGCGAGGAGATGTCCATGAGGTGGCTTCGCCTCTTGATGTTGGTCTATGTGGCTTCTGGGTAGATCCTGAGTTCAGGGTGGTAGCCTATGTGTCACTGTGTAAGGGGTATGATATGCATCCAAGTATAGAGACAGGGTTCTGGATTACTTTTCAGAGGTATATACAGAACTCAGTCTTTATACTAATAGTGCAGTTCTCTCACTCGGGGTCCATTGATATGTTGTGGACCACTTCAAATCTTCATCTGTTGGTACACTAATGATAAACTTGACTAGTACCCCATCCGGACTCAGATATACATTCCAGTTACACCATAAAATGTCCCAGAATTCTTTACAAGATTCAGTATGTAGAAATATCAACCATGCTATAAATTTTAGATAATAAGAGGGGGGACCAATGTATTAAAAAAACATGTTTATTGGGGGCTCTATCTTTGTGCATTTTGGGTAAACCATTTAACAGTGCTTTCTTTTCAGAGGTGGTGGTGGGGGGGGGGGGGGGGGGGGGGGGGGGTTAGATTACCAAAAAAAAACAGTATTCATAATTGGATCTTAAGCACCTTTTGTTACTTGCTCTATTGCGACCAATTCATCTTCACTCTGAAGAAGGCCAAAGTATATTGGCCAAACCATTGTTAAATAATTGTTCACTGATATGAAGAGGTTTATTGAACAAAGTTATACACAGACTATTTTTTCACAGGAAGAAGCTTGAGGTGGAGAGCAGGTGTTTTTATAATGGGGGAGAGTTTGCATTACAAAAATGATGCCATCTATTACATTTACTTGCATTAAAATACTATAAATTAGCAGGTAACCATTTTGTTGTTGGCATGATCAACACGAGCCTCTCTCGTGCAGCACATACTTGGATGTATCAGTCATCAGAGTGAAGGATCATTTCCAGAAAGGCAGGTTTAAAAACCTGCATGACCTACATAACACAAAGATTCTCGAGAAAGATGGCTGGTCGAGGTTTCATTCATGAAGAAAGTAGCTACCGTATTTGCCGGAATATAAGTCGCACCCCCCAAAGTTGGCCTCATTTTGAAAATCTATAATAGTTGGAGTATAGGTCGCATGCGCAATGACAATAGGCCACTCCTTCCTTCCTTTAGGCAGCGTTGTCAAAACACTCTTCTTCTTTCTCCAGTCCCTGACCGATTTTTCACTGACTCTATACTCTCTTTCCGCTGCTCTGTTTCCGAACTTCTCTGCATACCCAACTACTTTGAGCTTAAAGCCAGCAGTGCGCTTCCCAGAAATTTTATCGACACACATGCCACTAGAGACCCCGCCCAGTTGTTTAGGCATGTTCGGATTATAAGTCGCACCCCTCAATTGGAGAAGAAGATTTGGAGCTACTACTGCGACTTATACTCCGGCAAATACGGTAGCTAGTTAACTATACTTACAAAACCACTCGCCTGCACTGGTATAGCAGGGGCGGTTCCACAGGACCGGCAGGATCTCTTCCCATTCCCTTACCTTGTACCTTGCTTAGCCAAGATTTAGTAACTGTCAGTGGGAAAAAAATTTAATTAAGATTCCAGGTTAGAGTGCTTTTATAGTCAGCCTAATCCTGACCCTTCCCTTACCCATTTAGAAAGTCCCCCATGATTTAATCTTGATATTGCTGAGCCAGTGCTGAGCCAGTTGAGGCCATCACATATATATTACAGCACAGAGTGGGTCTATTTAGTAACTAACCTAATAACAATCTATTAAAAATCAACAGTACACTTAATATTATAATTATGTATCACTTCCGCTTTAAAGCAGTGGGGGCGTGACATGGCCTATCACAGTGAGTGTGTGTGTTTGATGTATTATTCCAAGTCATGGCAAAGCTATGACAACAATATAGATCGAGTAGATGCCCAGTAACTCTCTAGGAACAACTCCAGCCGTTCACATGCGTCTTCCAAGTTGCTCTCCGAGATGATCAGATCATAACCATGACAGTTCTTAGATAATTGCCGAGCACAGTCCAGGAGTTCCCTTTCACGAGAGGCGGATGACGTCTGCAAAATCAGCTTTTGCAATACCTTAGCCCTTGACACTTGAATGTAAACATATAGAGGGTGGAGCTTTGTGGCAGAGTCCAAGTCATTTGCATAGCTGACTGGACACACAAGGTGAAGTAAATCAAGAGATCCAGCAGCTTGGTAGACCTGGTCTTCCAATTGCCCAATTGATAATGGATGAGGCTCCTCGCATCCAAATTGGACAGATGAATGTATACTTAGCAATCGCCCTGCAAACTTATCTTTCATGGATGAGATCAGAGGAGTTTGGATGAGTTGGGTCAGCTTGCTAGTACAAGTGCTGGGACCTAAGAACACAATGGGCCGCATGATAGGAGCGTCTTCATACATACTCTCCTGATCCACATCAGAAATTTTGTCAGTGATGTCCTTCAATTTGGTTTCCCTTGGTACAAATATCATCTGGCTCTCGTGACCAACTACCCGTCCAATCCACCAACTGTCATTGTATACCTCTTTGATGTGAATGTAGTCTCCTTTTCTAAACCCGGCGGTATACGCTATATGAGGAGGTTGGTGTACTGCATGAGGCTGATAAGCAACGCGGGCACACTTGCAACATCGCACCGACATAGGATAAGCTTTGGCGAGAGCATCCTCCGCCTTTAGCTGAAGCCTAATGTTCGGGTGAGTCATTACTACTCGGCTGGTAGTGATCGCTTTGTTCCAAAAATAGCACCGCCTACTTCAGCCTCGTGAAGTTTTTTTTACAAGCGTCTAGCTGATATGCTTGCCACCAAGCGCAATGTGGAGTACTGCACACTCATGGGGTGGCTCAGATGTAAAATATCATTTGCCATCCTCAGATCTGATGTGATGTGTATTAGAGGAAGCAGATCTTCGAGACATCACCCCATCAAAGATGCAGACAATAGCCCTGGCTTGCTCTGAGGGTTGTGTATCACCCGAACATTAGAACACGAATTAAAAAAAAAATCACAGACGGTTGACTACGACGGCATGGCATGGCCTAACTGGGTCAGAAGCATACAGAATCTATTTTGCAATCCGTATCGAACTAGATGCTGTTGTTCTACCACCTATCCACACACGTTGCATATAATTTAGAACCTCTTGACCTCAGGAACGAGACCTTGAGCCACCCCCCTAGTCTTAGAGGCCAATTATGCTGTCTGGCTCACGAGCCTCCGCCAAGAATGCCGGAGAAGGTGAATTAGCACTTCCTTGAGCCTTGCGTTGGCGGACAGGTAGTGAAAATGGCTTGGGGAATTTTTGTGGTCTATCACGTGATAAGATTGATTACGAAACCCGCCTTCACCCCATCCACTAATTGTCTGGCTCGCGAGCTCTATTTATCTACACGGACAGGACATTTTGAGAGTGAAGCAGACTCGGCGTAGCAGTTCTCCAGACTTCCCCTATACCTAAATTAAAAGATGGCTGTTCGTAGAAGCCAAGTGAAATACTCCAAGCTTCAAGAAACTGCAGGAGCTGAGCTTGAAGGGGAAGAAGATGGAGAAAAAACCTCTATGACAGAGATAAGACCCAAGAAGCCTTGCATTACTCTCACAAAGGAAAAGGACTATTATCATGACGACCAATTTGAAGATACTGTGCCCATAAAGGTTCCAGTGAAGTCTATTACCATAGCAGTGGCACTTTTTGTCCTTGGTACCATAATGTTGACAGTGGGGGCGTTGATGCTGGCAGGGATCATGGGACAAGGGGCTGGATCCTTCAGATCAACTCCTCTGATGGTGATTGGTTCGATGATTTTCATTCCTGGGGCCTACCAAGTGAGAACTGCTTATTATGCCTGGAGAGGTTATCACGGATATTCCTACTCTGACATTGCTGGATTTGGAGAAGATCAATAGTTATATTTTCATTGGTATTGTGCACATTCAACTAGTACATGTGCACATTGATCGTCTAAGTGATTATCATGTTACTACTGCCATTGTTGCTACACGTGTTGTCCATTCAGTCTATATACAATTTTAGTTTTCATTGACCATGAAGCAGACGCTTCTCTATTCTATATAATTATATATATAAGGGATCCAAATGTGATGTATCTTTGATGTGAGAGGCACTATGGACTATTGTTGGTTAGAGAACTGTAGAGGAGTGTTTGTGAGGTTTTACGGTTACTATATAGTTGAGATATTGTGCTTACTGGTTGAGATTTTACGTAATTATTCAGCTCAGAAATCTGGCAGTTGATAGCTACACTGTAATAGAAATTGAATATATGTGCTGAGTATAACACTATATATATACAAAATTTGAATGCTCATATTGCAGTTATATATATTTATGTGTAAGCATGGAATATTTCATGTTGAAAATTAGTTAAGGTAATTTTCAATAAGTCTGGTAGCAATTAAAAATGGGATGTCTAAAAAGTGGGAAGAATCTCCATGCCAATTACCTTAATTTTATATTATGATGCCTAAGGAGGGCTGATATATATATATATATATACCATAAAATAAAAATTCTTACAAAAAACGTGAGGTTATATACAACTTTTGAGCTCCATTGATTCTGCACACTTCTCTTGATATATATATAGCTCAGGTGATAGATCTCTCTGTGTGCTCTCTTTTATGTTGTATGGGTATAACCATGCCAGAAATCAAAGTTGGGGACCTCAAAACCTGCAGGCATGAATTCTCTGCAACTGATTGGAAAGTGGTCGACAGCTGAAATTACACGTGGTTATGTTTTAGTGGCACTCATTTTTTGTGCATTCCTCTTGCCATTTAGTCCTCTTGCCATTTAGATACCAATTTCCAATCCGGAGCCATAAGCAAATGTTTAATACCCTTCCTCCTAAGAACCCTGGTTTAAACGTTTCATGCTTACCCATTGCATCCTCACTAATCCAGTGAAAGGTGTCTGTAACAGCTGGCGGAAGATGGGGGAAAAATGTGCTAGCCAGGATTATATAGAAGGTGGAAATCTGGTCATTTCTTGGTCTCTGGTCTTCTACCCTGGAAGCTGAATGGCAACTCGAGTTTAGCCTGGGGAAACATAAGAACACACCCACAGATTGTCTTAGTGTGTTAATGTCAGACGTGCCAAGAAATGTATTGCAATGGCGGAAGGCTGCACAGACTCTGACCTCTACTGGGTTGGCTCATGCCTCTACAGATACCCTTTCAGAGATGCAAAACAAAATCCCCAGGCTAGTCCTCCCTCCATACCTTCTGTCTCTACTTCTGTCCTTCTGCTGAGTGCCTTGTTGGAGCAATCAAGTCCTTCCCTAATAGTTCTGCTCTCGATCCCTCTGCTTCAGACCAAAGCACTTCAAAAAAGCCATTCTTTGCCCTTCCCTGACTGTTCCAACAAAGGTCTCACAGCCATACTTAGGGTAGTTAACCTTTATACTCTGGCAAAGTACCACCTGAAGTTGTCCCACACCTATGTGGTGCCTCTCTTTTTGCCTGCAAGAAGGCTTGCATCCTATTGCTGTGAGTGAGGTTCTGCACTGGCTTTCTTCAAAATGTGTTTCTAGTTCAGAGGCCATCAATATTCTGTCCTCTCTCCAACTTAGTGTTGGTATCGGGGTGGTGTGAGGCAATTGTACATGCTATCTCACATATACAGCAAGATCCTAGCATTCAGACTAAAGATAAATTGACCCTACTCTTGGGCTACTCCAATGCAGTAGATTGTGCTCCATGTTCAAGAAGTCAGATCTCATATTCCTTCAATGTCAGGCTGGATTGAAAGTTGTTATGGAGGTAAACCACTCCTTCAGTTTGGTGAGCACACCATCCTCAGTTGCTGTGGAGTCCAACAGATACAAGGATATCACGTCCATAAGATAATTCACAATCGGGAAATTTTTTAATCGAGTAGATCTCAAGTGCAGTTGCTATGCTTACAAGTGATAGCTCTTTCATTATGGCAATCACAGAGAGTGCCTTCTGTTTCTTTTTCTGGATGTGATCAGTGAATGTGAGGCGAGACTGCATGGTTAGACCAAGATATTCATAGCTTTTGACAAATTCTATAGGGTGATTCCGATATATAACTACATCCTTGCTGGAGAGCCTGCCACCTTTCCGAAATTTTATGCACTTTGTCTTGTCTATGTTTACTTCCATTTTATTCAGGTCACACCAGTCAGAGAGTTTATCCATTGTGGCTTGAATGGTTGTCAGGTTTGCTGAGTAGAACACAAGATTGTCAGCATAAAAGGAGAGCCCTATATCATCTGACCTGAGGGTATCAGCTAGATCCGAAATGTATAAGATGAAGGCAGTCGGAAAGAATGAATCTCCTTGTGCAACCCCTCTATGTTGCCTGATGGGATCAGAGAAACAGGTTCCATCATATCAATCCTAATATCCGACCTTTGATGTTGAATTGCTCTCTGAGTTTGTGTATGAGGATTGATCTATTAACATAGTCAAAGGCTTTTCTGAAATCCACGAAGACTGCATAGAGACACCCTAGTTTCCTGCTGAGCTCCTCCTTCACGCGTCTTAAAAGAAGGTACACTGGTTCTCGTGTGCTTTTGTGCGGTTGGAACCCGTGTTGCTCTGGGGGAGGAGATGGAAAATATGTCCTCTAAATCGATCATTGATAAGGGAGGTCATAACTTTCATTGGTGAATTGATAAGTGCTATTCCACGGTAAGAATTGGGTGAGAGGGGATCCCCTTTTCCCTTGTAGAGGGCTTTGAGAGTGCTCTTTCTCCAGGGGGTAGGTACCATCATAGTAATCAGGCAAAGATTGAGGATGTCAGTCAAAAGGGGGAGTATTGCCTGCTTCAGGTGTTCGTGACATAGGCTATCTGGACCAGGTGCCTTCTTGTTGGGCATTCTGACCACCACTGTCTCCACCTCCTTCACCAGAAATAGTTGGTTGTACCAGTCATCTTGTTCTTCAAGAACTGTCCACTGTGTAGGTGGAGGTGGAAGGTCAGGTGGTTCATGCTCCGGATCATACAGAATTTGAAAGTGATGCAACCATACTTCTGGTTCAACAAGAGATGGATGCCTGTTTAACATCATTAATACGTTCATTCAGTTTGAATTCATCATAATCCTCTCTCTTTTGTTTGATAATAGCCTTGTATTTTTTCTTCAAGGTCCAACATTGTTGTCCTCCTGATTTTCTTAGCCACAGAAGTGCCTGCTTTAAGGTGAGGCATTCTGCATCGAACCATGGTTTGTGATGATTTCTGGAGGGATTAAAAGTGAGAATTGCACTAACCATTGCTATGGTAAAGCAGTTCACTGCCCTGTCTAAGTGACCAATTGCAATGCCATAGAAGATATCTGGTATTAGAGGGTGGGATCCTAGTATATCAGCATCCAAACAACGTTTAAGATTAAGAGATTGTTCTGGTATTTTAATCTTAGAGATAGGTACTTGTAGCACGATTTGTTAGTGTCTCTTTGTCAGAATTGGCACTATTTCCACAGGGTTTGACAACCGATAATAACAATAATATAAAACTCAAAGAACTCTCAGTTGAAATAATGAAATCACAATGACTATTATATTCCTATATAAGAGCATCTAGTCAAAACATCGACAGAGTAAAATTCAAGTCGATTATTGAGAAGGTCATTGTAATAATATAACAACAATAACAATAACTTTATAATCTAACAAGTGATTTGACATAAATACAAATTATAGTTGTAGCTGGTGGATACCAACAAGTTAAGAGTAGTAGTGGAGCTAATATGTATTGACTAAAACACTGTCCACTAAACTTAATACATGGTCAATACAATAAAGTGTCAATGAGCTCTCAGTTGATATAATTTATTCCCTGAGCGAGTAAATTTTATTGAGAAGGTCATTGTAAGAATTGTGCTATATAGATTAGGATTTAAGTTATCAAGTAGATTTGACCACATAACAACAAGCTTGATGTCCGGTAGACAGACAGTTAAACTACATATTTGAAGTAAATTGTCTGTCTGGTTTACTCTCTTATATTGTTCACTATAAGTTAGCTTGATGAACAAGTGGATAGTTGAGTGAAGGAAGCAATCCAAGATTCTGAAGTTTCCTGGAGAATTGACAATGCTCATGGAATAAAATGTTTAGAGGGAAACAGGTGAGTGAGGTCAGACAATACTTCATTGCTGTTATGTAGCCTTTCATGAGTAGTGGATGCCAAGCACGAGATCTACTTGATAAAGCACATATCATCATTAATTAGATCTTTCTGCCTCCCGTGCTGGATCAAGCTTAATGATATTTATTTGATTCTCTCACATTGCACAGATCTATTATGGCTGATTGCATGTTAGTGAAAAATTTATCAAAAGTTCTTCCAGAATTACTCTTTCCTACTTAAGATACACAAAAAAGACTCCCTATTCTATTGAATGTTATCTGATTAGTCCTCATTGCAAAAACTCACTTAAGAGTATTTAATTTCACTATTTTCTTCAAACAAGCCACTTATGGTATACAGTGTGTGTGTGTGTGTGCCTGTTAAAATACAATTATTACTTGCTTCTAAGAGAGGAATACATGTCCACTAGGATTGAGACTACCCTTATCTCAGATCACTATATCCAGTACAATAGAAATATGTGTAATACATGATTTCAACATCCTGATTTACAAATGAGATCTACAGTGACGTAATAGTAATAGCAACTAACAACTGATGACAAAATTATTAGTAGATGGAAAATTGGAATACTGTTACTTTAACCTGTGACTATAACTTATGATTAAACATTACCTAATGGGGGCACAATTTTTGCTCAGTTTGCTTAGTTTTGTAGCTTTAGGTGGCAATTGGCTTTGACTTATTTACATGTTATTAGTGTAGTAGTAGTTAAGCTACTAGTGTTCAGCTTTAGTGAGTTTCTGGAGGCTCAAGTAAGAGAAGATAAAAAGTGTACCATCAAGAATAGTTTAGAACTATCCTTGTGGCATGTGTGGGAAATGAAGAGCGCAGTCTATTATGTGATCTGCTTACAATGGCTACATGTGTGGGCCTGATAAGTGATGAATGTTCCTGTAGCAAGTGTACCATCAAGAATAGTTTAGAACTATCCTTGTGGCATGTGTGGGAAATGAAGAGCGCAGTCTATTATGTGATCTGCTTACAATGGCTACACATGTGGGCCTGATAAGTGATGGATGTTCCTGTAGCAAGTGTACCATCAAGAATAGTTTAGAACTATCCTTGTGGCATGTGTGGGAAATGAAGAGCGCAGTCTATTATGTGATCTGCTTACAATGGCTACATGTGTGGGCCTGATAAGTGATGAATGTTCCTGTAGCAAGTGTACCATCAAGAATAGTTTAGAACTATCCTTGTGGCATGTGTGGGAAATGAAGAGCGCAGTCTATTATGTGATCTGCTTACAATGGCTACACGTGTGGGCCTGATAAGTGATGAATGTTCCTGTAGCAAGTGTACCATCAAGAATAGTTTAGAACTATCCTTGTGGCATGTGTGGGAAATGAAGAGCGCAGTCTATTATGTGATCTGTTTACAATGGCTACATGTGTGGGCCTGATAAGTGATGGATGTTCCTGTAGCAAGTGTACCATCAAGAATAGTTTAGAACTATCCTTGTGGCATGTGTGGGAAATGAAGAGCGCAGTCTATTATGTGATCTGCTTACAATGGCTACATGTGTGGGCCTGATAAGTGATGAATGATCCTGTAGCAAGTGTACCATCAAGAATAGTTTAGAACTATCCTTGTGGCATGTGTGGGAAATGAAGAGCGCAGTCTATTATGTGATCTGCTTACAATGGCTACATGTGTGGGCCTGATAAGTGATGAATGTTCCTGTAGCAGAGTGAAAATAGTTGGGGTGATAATCACTCCCATTCGGGGACAATCTTCAGCAATTCTGAGAGTCATAACTTAAGCTTGAGCTCTGTGAGTTCAGCATCCAGGCAAGCAGAGGTTGGGTCTATTAAATCAGGTCAGAGTCTGATTCCAAAAATGGATGGCTTTAAGGGCATAGCAATTAACCACAAGCTGGGCATCATAACTGATGGTTGGACCCATCGGACTTGTGTGAAGTTGAATTTCATCCTATAGGCTGTTCCACGAGGACCACTCATTGTGGTGGGGTATTGCGATATGTATCAGTGAGTAAACTATAGGACTCAGCTTCAATATAAAGGGGTATGGCTCTAAGCCCTATTTCTCGAGAACCTGCAGTAGGACCAGGCTGGGGCGAATTTAGATGCTTTGGGTCTGCTGAGACAAAAAAAGGCAAAGTGATAGTCTAGTGTACACAGGCTCTGGTGCTGCCAATTTTGTCTGTGTGAGACCCACAAGGTTTATACCGACAAGCTGGAATGTGCTTTTCAGCTATACTTATAACTCGAGACTGGAAAGCAGATGCAGAATCCCTGTGCTCTACCTTGGGATGGAGTAAACTGGCTACAAGTTCAGCTTTTCAGTATCCATCGCCTTCTTCCTCACGGCATCTCAACCCTATTGCTTTTTACAGGCTTTACGCAAGATCGGACTAAAACATGTTATTGTGTAATTTCTTTGTGGAACTCAATCCCTGAGTTTGTAACCCAGTTAGCTTCCTACCAAGCGTTTAAGGTAGGCTTTTACCATTTTTTTAATGATTAAAAAAAAAGATCTTTTATTGCTCTATTCTATATATACCTTGATGCATATTATAGTTGTTATGTTTCAAGTTTCAGAGCATTTCAATGCTCCATTATGAAGTTATGCACCTTTTTGTGCATGCTATTTCACATTATCAAGCTATATACAAAATACCGTTTGAATCTTGAAGACGGCGCTCCTGCCAAAGGTAAGCGTATCTCCCTAACCGTTCATGATAGAAGTCTGGAAAAGGACTCTAAATGAAGCTCTCAGTAAGCTTCAAATTACCATAGTTACAATGCAGCCCTGTGATGTCATCACATGATCTGCGCATCCTGTCAGGCAACCGTCATCATTTCGATTTTTACCAAAAACAACAACACCCACTTTTCATGGCTTCTTCTGAAAAGCACTGTTTTCCGAATCTGGAAATACTCATTTTTTAATGTATACAAGATTTTAATATATCATATGAAAGTCCTTTCCCTGCTCTATAAAGTGAATGGCTAAAACATGTTTAAGTCCAACCATGGTGGAGGTATGCATATGGATATACATACCATGTTTAGAACTTCAGGTTGACCTCTCTTAAAAATCAGTTGTTGTGCATTCACTTTGCACTTCTATGATCACTCTAAGCACTTCCTAAGTCGGAAGTGGTTAGGACTATGGCAGAATATTTGCCCCTGATACTGAGGTGGGATCCATAACTTCACTTAGGTAGTATATAGTAGATATGCAAAATCTGAGCATAGCACATTCAATACACTGCATCGTGATAAAAATTCACCTGCATTGAGAAAGAAACAAAAAAGTTATGACAAATTGTGTCGACCACCCCAGAAATGGTAAAAGCCTACCTTAAAATAACAACATGTAAAAGTCTCAGTGTAGTGTGTTTTCCCTCTCATGTTATTGTCATTGTCCTTGTCACTGTTTTATGTTGCCACCCTTCTTATGTAGGCAGACTACAAAGAACATAGTGTAGATGTTAATGGTTTAATTAGTGCACTGAGGTGCCTATAATTATGTACTGACTTGTGCATCTTATGTTATTATAATTCATTTCCTTATGCCATGTTTCCCTAGTTGTAAGGATACCAAAAAAGGCCATAACGTGAACACGGATCTCTCATAGGCTACAACAAGCTGCTTTTTTTTCTTTCTTTTTTTTTTTTTTTTTTAACTATAAGAAGAAACCAGCAAACATAATATAATGTACATTTTTGTTTAGATTACGATGCGCTAAAAATTGCCAATTTCCGGGTGTACAGATCACCGCCAATTTTTTGGGGGGAAGGGGGGGGATGGGGGGTTGGTCAGCACTTCTATATACTAGCTACAGTCAGCACTTCTACATTGTCGAGTTGGCTACAGTCAGCACTTCTACATTGTCGAGTTGGCTACCGTCAGCACTTCTACATTGTCGAGTTGACTACAGTCAGCACTTTCGTGTGTCCAGTCAGCACGTAGTGTCTATACAGTCAACGTGTAGTGTCTATACAGTGAACTCTTTGTCAGCGCTCTATACAATCAGCACTTCTGCTACTCTATCACCATTTGCACAAAACTAGTTCGCCAGGTGTGGCCTCTAGTACTCCAAAAGCTATTCAACTGCTGACTGCTGCAAGATACCATATAGTTGTTGTTTAATGATTTCTAAGAAGGATTAATAATAAATGGAAGGTGATTTTGGGGTAGTGAATGCTATATTCCGTTAATGTATCCCCTTATGATAGTAGATTTTTTTCTCCCACAGCTGATGAAAAGGAGTACACTGTTAGTGTCTCTGTAGAGGTAAAAGGGGAAGGTTTTAACAATGAAGTGATTGAAAACAAAGGAGCAGTCGCTGAAGGTAGAGGGGAGGAAAATGGGAAAGAGGAAAAGAGAGAGGAGCTTCCACTGCAGGGTGTCGTCAAACATCCACTCCCTGACGAGGAAGAACAAATGGTGCAACATAAAAGCAGTGAAGAGAGCCAAAGCCAAGGGTGAGTGTGTTGTGGGGATTAGGGGGCAACAGTGGTGAGTGTGGTCTGGGGTGAGAGGGATGGACCAGCTTTAAATGTTGGATCACTTCAAATAAAACTGGACTGGCAAAAAAAAAAAAGGAAGATTTTGTGTGTTTGTGTGTTTGTGTGTTTTGTTAATGTGCATCAAGCCAATGAAAATACACCTCCTGTTGTCATCTTCATCAAATCTTGCAGTGGTGCATTTTCCAGATGAAGCTGGCCAGACTCTTTCCCCAAGCTAAACGACTTGCATATTTTTTAAAATTAGTGTCTCAATAGCTTTCTATAATCCGCTTCAACTCAAGCAAATGCTGCAACAGTGGTGGCGAAGGCAGCCAAAGAATTGAGGTGGATGCTCACACTCCTTGGGGTGTATGCTCACACTCCCTGAGGTTAATGTCACAATCCCTGAGGCGTATACTCACACTCCTTGAGGCATGTGCTCACACTCCCTGAGGCGTCTGCTCGCACTCCTTGCAGTTAGCAGAGCAATAATTGTGGCACATGCAAGCTAATCCTGCTGCATGTCGGCATAAAGCTCCTTCTCTCTCCATCTCTTTCTTGATAGAAATGATGGCATTACTAAGGGTGGAAACAATGATGTTGGAAACAATGATGTGCCATAACTTACCCAGCTGCAGCAGCTAGCTTGATTGTACAGTTGCCAAGAACAAAACCCTCTTGGGGGGTGGGGAGCACCTGCATGCTTGGTGTAGTCTGTGGTGGTGTGTGCGTGGGTTAGGGTTTTGTAGGAATGTGCGAGTGTCAATGAAGTACACTGTAGTAGTAGTACTGCTCATTAGTACTGCTTACTACTGGTAGTATGTACTTCTTACTACTAATACTGGTTACTACTGGTAGTACTGCTTACTGCCGATAGTACTGCTTACTACTGGTAGTACTGCTTATGGTAGTACAGCTTACTACTGGTAGTACTGCTTACTAATGGTAATACTGCTTACTACTGCTTACTACAGCTTACTGCTGGTAGTACTGCTTACTACTGGTAAGTACTAGCTCAAACATCCTAAGAACGCAGGAGGAGCTACTCTTGTAAGCTTTCTCCTATGACTCAATAGCTAAATTTTTCATCTGTGGCCTAACATCAACTAATCTTGTAAGTTTCCTCTGTCCTCCAGCCTCTCCTAGCTGGTAGCAGCTGCTCTCAGCTCCAGCTACTGTAGTAATTCTAGGAGGAGAGAGAGAGAACTGTATGTAGTAACCAGGTAACCAGGTAGGATAGGAAGGATGGCAACTAAAATGGACATACTCGGCTCTGGTCAACTAGGACCAAAAAATCTCGGACATCCTTTTCTGAGTTTCCTTTTCCTTTTCCTTTCCTTCTAATTCGGAAATTATCATATATTTTACACAAAATATTTTACTTACAAACTTGTGAGTGAGCTCATGTAGCTAGCCAACCAGACCCTAATAGAGCTGAAGCAGCCTTTGAAAAAGACCACTAAAAGACCGGGGGGGGGACCTGAGTTATCCCTCTCAGTCCTGGTCCAACACAAGAATTTTTGAAAATTAAAAATGCTAACTTATATTCAGCGTCATGTTTTCTAAAAAAAAAGGGGAGGTGGGGGGAGGAAGAGAAGTTCTTGTGTCAATCACAATGCAGACAAGCTGAGCTATTCAAAACCACAATGCAGTCAAGCTCCTCCTTGTGGTTGCTATGTAAGCGCATGCTGGGGTTGGTCTCTTAGAACTTGCAGGGTATTGCATTGTCACTGTCATCTCAGGGGTGACGATACCATTTTTTACAAAGGGGTTATAAGTTTTGACTTTGGAGCTCCATAAATTCTGTACATTATGAACTTCGATGTATAGCTCAAAAGGTAACTCTCACTGTGTGCTCTCTTTTAATATAAAAACTGTCTGTAGGAATAACTGTGCCCAAGTTACAGGCAGGCAAAGTTGGGGACCTCAAAACCTGATGTTCAGATTTTCTGCAGTGCTAGCTCTAATTGGACAGTTGAAATTAGTACCTGTGGCTAAATAAGCCCTACCTTAGAGGAAGCCCTACCTTAGAGGAAGCCCTACCTTAGAGGAAGCTCTACTGACCATGTACTTACTTGGCCTAATGAAAACACTCATTGAGCCAACTGTCCTGCACTTTCCAATTAGGAGCTGAAAATTCGGGCAAGGTTTTGAGGTGCCCAACTTGGACTGCCTGTAACAATGTAACAGGACCTGGCTACACCTATGCAATAGTTTTTAGTATGACAAGAGAGCACACAGAGGGATCTATCTTTTGAGCTATATATCGAGTTCATAGAGTGAAGCGTGCAGAATATGTGGAGCTCCAAGTCTGAACTATAACATTTTATAACACTTCGTAAAAAATGGTACTATACCCTGTACACATAAAATATATCAGCAACTGACGTGCATATTCCTGCATTGTGTACGTACAACTAGGCTGTCTTCCCTCTCACCCCACTCTCACCCCAAAACCAAGTTCCTGCAAGAAGCTATAAAGACTATGGTCTGTGCTCTAATTGCTTCTCACCATGTGTCATGCTGGAATCAATGTATGCAGGTGATCTTATGCCTAAATGGTGGCAGGAGCAAAAGTGCCTTCTAAATCTACACTTGGATAATGTCATTGGTGCCCTGTTCCTAACTTTCTACTCTGTACTTCAGAAAGATGATGGTTCTTTCTTTCACTCCCTCCAAGCTGCTCATACGGAGACTTATTCTACTTATGGAAACTTTTGATTTTTTAACACATTTTTCCAGCCATGAGTCTTACATGTTTTAAAATTTTATTATTAATTTTTAAATTTATAATTTTTTTACTTTTTACCTGCACATGCCCAGTAGACTGCTCTTTCGATATGAAATAATCAGAAAAATGACTTCTGGTTTGACGAGGTGAACAAGCAAAAAAAATGGAAATAGGGAAGACTGACAGTTTGTAGGTACAGACTCATTTCTTGCTTTCTGGAAGCTCCTCTGCTGAGTAAAGCTGCACAGTGATCTTCATTCTTATTAGTGGCCATGTCCTGTGATCTTCATCTTATTAGTGGGGTTTCCCCGCATGTCATGTATTAGTGGGGTTTCCCCTATGTTCTGTAATAGTGTCCTTTAGCCATGTGCATGTATGCCCTTTAGCTCAGGGAGTTGCTCGGAATCTTTTCAGACTTGAGAAAGGAGGCGCCCCTGGATGGATTAACTTCCAGAAGTTTTGTTGAGGACATGCCGTGATGTAGTGCCATATATTCTTTGTTAGCTTACCTCAAGAGGAGCAACTCTTATGCCAAGCTGCAGCTCGTTATATTTGCATTGAAAATGTTATTCCTGAAAACTGAAAGTTCCTGAAAACTGAAAGTTATAATAAATGAATCACAAATTGAATTGGCAGTCACTCAAGGTCTGTCCGTACTACACTTAAACTGTGCCTTAATGCACGTTGGGTCAGAGGAAAATGCTGACCGGCATTGATGCCGCATTCGTCACATCCACTCTAGCACCCTCTAGCACCGAAATAAACCGTACGAAGCAAAAATAATCGCCTTCCAAAGTCAGTCAAAATCATGTACTTTAGCTATTGTTGAGATGGAGTTTGTTTTCGCGTCCTTTTCTTGCTGATCAGCTACCTACAGATGCACAGGAAACATTTTCAGCAGAAAAGAAAGAGGAGAGAGCCGAGGGAAAGGTAGAAATGAAGGTTGCGACTGCACGAACTTCGGAAGTCTTGATGCAGGGCATATAATCATAGCAACAGTTCTCTATCTATGTAGTTGCTACTCTAGCTAGTTAGTTTGGCTGCAGGCCACAGGTAGTATACAGCTAGCTCCAAAGTTCCCAACTGCAGCATCACAAAGACAAGAGTGAATGAAATTCTTTTCAACACACACTCACGTAGTTATTTGAATGCTTTAATTGGTTGCTCTGATTGGCATCAAACCACCTATCGAGGTAGACCAGAATAAATGCGCATTATTTTAATTCGAATTCGACGCAACCAATGCTCATTGGCTCGTGCGGTGTGGACAGGCTTCGAGGTAGACCAGAATAAATGCGCATTATTTTAATTCGAATTCGACGCAACCAATGGGCATTGGCTCGTGCGGTGTGGACAGGCTTCGAGGTAGACCAGAATAAATGCGCATTATTTTAATTCGAATTCGACGCAACCAATGGGCATTGGCTCGTGCGGTGTGGACAGGCTTCGAGGTAGACCAGAATAAATGCGCATTATTTTAATTCGAATTCGACGCAACCAATGGGCATTGGCTCGTGCGGTGTGGACAGGCTTCGAGGTAGACCAGAATAAATGCGCATTATTTTAATTCGAATTCGACGCAACCAATGGGCATTGGCTCGTGCGGTGTGGACAGGCGCTTTCAGTTAATAATATATACTCTCAGCCAACTCTCAGTTGACATAATAAAATTGGAATGACCTTCTCAATAATCAACTTGAAATTTACTCTAGTTGATGATTGAGAAGTCATTGTAAGTTAACCCTCTCACTCTCAGCATTGTGGAGAATTATTTAAAATTTAACACAGCCAGCCACAAATTTAACACAGCCACATTAAAAAATTAATATCAAATCAGGTATTTAGCTGAACCATTTACCATTTGGTCATGTGATAGCATGATTGTTTTAGAAGTTGTGGTCAAAAGGTGTGACCACAAACTGACCACATACTATGAGCAAACAAATGGTCATGATTAGGAGCCCCATAACTTCTCCATAGTTCATGTTATGGACTCGATATATGGCTCAAAAGATAGCTCCTTTCTTTCGCTGCTAAGAACCTAGAAATATACATTACTATACAAAAGTTAGGCCAACCCATAATAAGGTCCTCATAAATCGACCACAAAAATGTCCTTATTTCACAAGAACTTTGTCAATACAACATTCAGTGATATAATTGTTTGACACAATGTAATCGAAAGAAATTTTTGGTGTAGTTTGAGGTGAAATCAGTGTCTGTGGCAAAAGTCAACCAAGTTGTGGAAAGCATGGAAATAATTCCGATCCTCCATAATGCAAAGGTGAACATTGCAGTATTTGCATTGCACACGACTATCTCCGAGGTAGGAATGGATGCCTTCACATTCTTTGTAGCTTGATTCATCATCAGAGATGTCCCAAGCTGCCCCAGTTACTTGGGAAATAATTTCAGCTATTGACAGTCTCTTCTCCATCGCTGATATCATCCTACTGAAAATCGTACGTGTTTTAAATATAATTTCTTCAACTTTCCTCCGACCAACCGCCATAAAAATTGTCATGTAAATAGAGTTTGAATTCAGCTATCTTTTGATATAAAAATTATTGCCTATTGACAAATGCTTATATTTTTACAAAGCCGTGGCGCCATATGGCGCCTGCGACAGTGAGAGGGTTAATGATGTAATTAACCCCTTGCATGCTTATATATGTAGCGACCATCAGATAGGAAACAGGAAGTTAATTTGTCCATCATGCAACTTACTAATCCCAACAGATCAAGGTATCTGGCATAAACAATGTCTGCACATTGAACTTTAAATGGTGAGATGTCTGTGCACATGCATGCACTCCATGCCCCCCCCCCCCCCCCCCCCCCCCCTCCCGACTGTCACTCGAATAATTATTTAAAGTATACCAATTGGGGGCTGTAAGTGATGTGATAATGGATAATGCCGGTTCCCCATTGAGAACAGTGGGAGACTGACCATCTTTGGCACAGTTGACTAAGTGTGAAGGAAGATGTCAATGTTGTCGTGTTACCTGTGGTTAGGCTAGGCCAGGGGTATTCTATGAGTAGGCTAAGGCTAGGGATATTTTGGGGCCAGGGGTATTGTAGGGCTACGAGTGTTAGAGTTAGGCCTGGGGTGTTAGCTAGGCCAGGGGTGTTAGGGCTAGGCCAGGGGTGTTAGCTAGGACAGGCGTGTTAGCTAGGACAGGGGTGTTAGAGCTAGGCCAGGGGTGTTAGAGCTAGGCCAGGGGTGTTAGGGCTAGGCCAGGGGTGTCAGAGCTAGGCCAATGGTTAGGACAGGGGTGTTAGAGCTAGGCAAGGGGTCAGGCCAGGGGTGTTAGAGCTAGGCCAGGGGTGTTAGAGCTAGGCCGGGGGTGTTAGAGCTAGGCCAGGGGTGTCAGAGCTAGGCCAGTGGTTAGGACAGGGGTGTTAGAGCTAGGCCGGGGGTGTTAGAGCTAGGCCAGGGATAGGGCTAGGCTAAGGGTATTCTAAGGTTAAGGTTGGGGGGTGGCATCCCAGCATAACCCCAAGTACCCAGGATAGAAGTATATTCTGGGATCAAGTGTACATAATTAGTCACCCTCACTACTACGGTTGCCCCAGGCTAGTCCCAACAATCCTGCTAATCCTGGGACGCTCTAGGAAAGGGTGTGGTGTTTGTGGATGTCCCTCT